>OAMR01000627.1:643280-656897 GCA_900205405.1 Echinochloa crus-galli | reverse complement strand
TTTGTTTAGTTTATATATATGTAGGTAATTTTTATGTAGATTTAGTTTATATAGGTTAGTTTAGTTTGTAGTTTACCTTCTTTAGATTTTTTGGTTAGTTTATGTTATAGGTTAATTTAGTTTATATGAGTTTAGTTTAGATAGGTTTAGTTTTAGATAGCAATATAGATATTAAATTTTAACATGGCATGCATATCAATTTTAGGAGGGGAGGACTTCTTTGCGGCACTTGGACGTTGGAGGAGGAGGAGGTGGAGATCGCCAGTGAGCCTTAGGTGAGCCTTGTGGCGTGCGGTGCATGCCTTGTGTCCGGCCATCGAGCCGTGGGAAGAAAATTGTTGTGTAGCCCGACCTTCGCCTCGTGGCTTGTTTTTTGCAGATTGTGGGGTTTTGGTAACCTCCCCGTACAGGGGAGGTGCTGTCGAATTTTTTCGAAATTGCTAAGCGTTGATGTATCTACATTTGCAGGACTTCTCCCATCTCCGGTGGCACCGTCGAGTAGGAGGCCGCGGAGGTCGCCTTGCCGTCCGCCCAAGCCTCGCCATCGAGTCACTAGGTGAGGACATGCATAACTCTCCTTTTTGCGCATAATGTTCGTAGATTAGGCCGGTAACCTATAGTTAGGTGTGCCTCCCGTTCGAAAGAGATACGGTTGCACATATGCATGTACTTGCATATGTATGACCGTATCTGTTTCAAATTGTCCACACTTTTTGGACAGCCTAAGGGTGTGTACACGGGGTTAGTTTTCATGCTCTGCTCCTTTCCGAGACAGAATATCGGCATCACCTCCCTGTTGTTCTCCGGATACACAATCTCCTTGTCTGGACGTGTATCGGGAGAACAGCAGGGAGGTGCTGCCGAAATTCTGTCTCGGAGGAGCAGAGCATGGAAACTAACCCCGTCTACACATCCTCGGGTGGGATTAGAACCTATCTTTACCTATTAGAGCATGGTAGACATCGTGTATATGCAAACGATTTTTATATCACATGCTCATATATTATATGTTGAATGATGGATAATCGTGAGTGGATGTACACGGGTTGGATAAGTAATCGTGACTGGACTGATGAATTCATAAACAAGGTCAATGAGTTTCTGATCAAGGCATTTGACAAAGGACAGCGAAAAGCTCTGTGTCCTTGCAAAAATTGCGAGAACAAGAAAGACCAAGCTCAGCTCGAAATGGGTAAACACATTTGCAAATATGGGTTTATGACAAACTATACCCGGTGGATTTGTCATGGTGAAGCCCATCGTGCGAGAGACGAGGTCATCAGGCAACGCATCGATGATTATGATGCTAAAGACGGGTGCGGAGACATGTTGGATGACTATCATCAAGCACACTTCGATGGAGGGCCGAGCCATGATACGGAGGAGCCTCTAGAGGCAACGACAAAGCACTACAAGAAATATGTTAATCTATGACGAATTTTCTGTGACGTTTTTAGAGAATGTCACAGACGATACTGCATCTATGACGTTTTTCTTAGATCCAAGCTG
Source organism: Echinochloa crus-galli (assembly GCA_900205405.1). Classification (NCBI taxonomy): domain Eukaryota; kingdom Viridiplantae; phylum Streptophyta; class Magnoliopsida; order Poales; family Poaceae; genus Echinochloa; species Echinochloa crus-galli. The sequence continues at coordinate 655,388 of OAMR01000627.1, read as the reverse complement.
TACCTGAGAATTGAAACAAAGTTTTGAATTTAATCTTAACTTGAATTTGAATTTGTAACTTGCATGAAATCATGGGAACATTATTTGCCGTGCGCCCTGGGACAAAACACACGGCAAACATGCCTTTTGCCGTGCGCCCCTGACCCTGGCGCACGGCAAAGTTCCCGTTCCCACATGGCTGGCCGTTGGCCCACACGTACCAGGGCCCGGCGGTCACTGCCTCGTGGGCCCGGCGTATTAGTGATGTTTGCTCTGCGCCTTTGCCCCAGGCGCACGGGCAAAGTGAGCAGGTCCCACGAGGCAGTGACCGCCTGTTCAAAACATTTGCTGTGCGCTTCGGATCTGGGCGCACAAAAAAGTCGACCACAAGAAAGGAAAAATGCGTGGCCTGAGAGAATCGAACCAAGGACTTGAGGATCCACAGAGAGACACCCTACCACTGCGCCGACACCCTACCACTGCGCCGCTTAGCTAGTTGTGGAGAATGTAGGAATTGTTATTTATTTGTTTCAACTAATCCTACTGTTTTATCGAAATGGACGGCAAAAATGGGTGATGGGCAAGGGAATCGAACCCAAGACCTCAGGTTTGATACAGACGCTCTATACCACTGCGACACTTAGCCGTTCACGTTACCTTCTGCATATTAAATTTTGAAGTTTGTTTCCAGCGGTTTCGCCATGGACCTGTGCACGCGGGTGCAAGGCCACGTGGCGGCATTGGAATGGTTGAGTTCTTCACGGAGACCACGTGGTATTTCTCGGTCATATTAACTCCAAACTTTGTGATTCTTTTTTCTGATTTTATCTAAAATCAATCTCTGCCACTTGATGATATTTACATGCATGTAAGTTGTTATTTTTATAGATTTTATTATATACCTTGTCTTTTCCCACCGAAGTACAAAATAGAAAAAACATGATTTTGTATAAGACTTGCTGATGTAACTTGATATTTACCAATATTATGGTAAAAATAAGGTTGTGTACAAACTTGTGGTGCATATGAGTTCAAACATGTTATGAGGTGTTGAAATCTCAAAGTTTGACTTAGAGTTGTAAGAAACAATGTGAGTGATTCATCCATTTGTGAGCAATGTATGTAATCACTTTATTAAAAATACTTAAGTTTTTTAATGAAAGGATTTTGGACCAAAAACATGTTCCTATGCCAATTTGTCAAATTTGTTGACCAAATTCAAATATTATTGTAATTATTAAGAGGTAATTTGGAGATAGAAGTTTGAATTGTTCCTACAAAACAATTGAATTTTTCATCTATCTCCTAGATATGGAGTAATATGGAACACATAAGCCTAAAAATAATTTTTGTGTAACTTTTCGAATTTTATTGGGAGTACATATAGTTCAACTTGGGATTACTTTCTATAAACATATAGAAAATCATTTAATGATAGAAAGTTTCAAATGTGAACAATTTTTTTTGGAACTCCCACACAACAACATATACATATTACTATGAATTTAAAAAATATATCGATGTATATATGATAATTATTTTCATGTGTTACTTCATAATGGTGCAATAAAATGAAAAAACAAAAAACAAAAACATTAACCCATTCCGGCCCAAATGGCCCGAACAATTCTGGCCATCCATCACCGATCCGACGACCACGATCGCACTCCCATAGTATAAAAGCACCGGAACCCTAGCTGCCCCCCGTTCTCCTCCGCCTCTCTCTCGTTCTCCTGTTGAGCCACCGCCCACCGAGCGGCCACCGCCTCCTCCTCCTCCTCGGCCAGCCCCTCCTCCACGCCGGGCCTCGACCCCGCCTTCGGTCCCCTTCGGTCATGGGCGATCTCCTCCGTTCTATCGCTCTCCTCCTTTTTCCACTCCCCTTTTTCCTCTCCTTTTTTGCATACTTGTATTCAATTTCGTCTTGTTTTTATATTTCTTCTTTTTGTGCACCGAAAGATAATTGATAAATCATATTTTTTTCTATAACAATTGGTCACCTAACTTCATATTTTGTAATGGTATGGTGAACATAAGGATCTATCCAAGTATGATGAAGAAACTATGTTGTCTTTTCAATTTATATAAGGGAGTTGACGGAAGTCAAACTCTATTTGACTGAGATTTAAACAACATTTTGTATTGAAACTCAAAAATATGTGAAAACAAAAGTTGCTCGAAATTGTATTATCTAAAACTCTCGTATTGGACGAATTTTGGTTTGAGCTATAAATTAGGTAGAAAAAGATGGACTTTTAAGTTTTGTTTAAAAGAACTTTGAATTTTGAAAAACAAAAGTAGTGATTTAAATCTTCGTGGTCACTTCCCATGACCATGATTTATTTGTTGAATCATTGTTTGAATTTTTGGCTTGATTAATTTTGGTAAAATTGAAGTCAACACTAGGTTTGACTCCAGTCAAACATATGCTTAAAGTCTAATTTTGTTTTAATTTGGACTCAATTCTCGAGTTGTCACATCATATAACTTCATATTTTGTAGTGTTATGGTGAACATGAGGTTTCTACCACGTTTGAGTTTCATATGAGTTCGAAAATGTAATGTGATAAATCTCAAAGTTATACTAGAGTTATAGGGAACTATGTGAGAGATGTATCCAATTGTGAACAATGTATGGTGTTACTTTAATAAAACTATCTATTTTTTTATGGTAAGTTGATAGACCAAAAGTATGTTGTCATATGAAATTTTAGATTTTTTTGAGCAAATTTTGATATTATAGTAATTATTATGTGGTATTTTGAAGAAAGAAGTTTGAATTGTCCCTAGAAGATACTTAAATTTTTCATCTATCTCTATGACATGGACTAGAATGGAACATATGAGCCTAATTTTAATTTTTATGCAGTTTTTTGCATCTTATTAAGTGCACATGTAGTTCAATTTGAAATTAATTTTAGTAACCACGTAGAAATTTATTTAACACATAGAAAATAATAAATTGGTTCCAAAATTATTTAAAATTGTAGAAGACAACTTATATGTAGTCTATTATATATAAAAAATAAATTAATGTATATAAGATAATTATTTTTATGTGTTACTTCACAATGGTGCAATAAAATGAAAAAGAAAAAAAAATCACAAAGAAGGAATACAACCAGGCCTGTTTCGGCCCGAATGGCCCAACTATTCTAGACCGTCCATCGCCGATCTGATGGCTCTGATCGCACGGCTTTGATATAAAAATAGCCGAAACCCTAGGTCCTCTCCTCCACTCCTCTCAATCGATTCCTCAGCCCCCGGCCGCCTCCTCCTCCGCCTGCGCCTCCACCTCCACTCTCTCGCCCGCTCCCAGGCTACGGCCCCTCCTCCCTTGCCACTCCCCCTCCCCACCCCGGATCCACTGCGACGGCGCGTGGGTGCTTGCCGCGGAGGGCCTAAACCCGGCCGCCTCGAACTCAAATCCGGCGGCGGGTCCTGTAGATGCACGGGCGCAGCAGCCTTCGTGCGAGGCCGAGGGGAGTGCGACACGAGGGGAAATCCGGCGACGGCAAATCTCCTCCCCACGCCGCCGTCCCTGCTCGAGGTAGGCCCAGTGTCCCGACGATGCCGAATCCCGCGACCACAACATAGATCTTGCCGCCCGATCTGGTAACTGGGCTGAGAGCGGGGGCCGGCGATCAGCGGCGCGCTTGGCGGCGTTGCTTGGCGGCTGTCCGGGAGGCGGGAGCTAGGCCTCCCTCGCGGCCACCGTCGACCGCAGCAGTGGCGTCGCGCGGTGGTGGTTTGTCCGATGCGCGGTGGTGGCCCGCGTCCTGCAGCCCCGCTCGTTGCGGCAGCGAGGCCTCTTCCAGCACGGATCTTCCCAAGGTACGAGTACGACCGGCCCTTCCTTCCTTCCCCCTTCCATTCAGTTCGTCTTGGGTAGCAATGCCATGGCCTAATGTAAAAACTTCGTTCTCGTTTTTTTTCTTGCGGTAGGAGCAGTGACTGCAACTGCAGGAAAAGCTGGGGCTCTAACTGGTCGGAGGTTGAAGCTATGGTGGAATAAGGAGCTCCACGCACGCTGCAGCTGGAGCTCTCGCCTGTTGGAAGCCTCATGGTAAGCATCGTGTTTTTTCCAATCATCCAGTTCTCCAGGCTCGTAATTTCCCTGCTCATGCTGTTTATTGCCGTATGATGTGATTTAGCTTCTTCTTTCAGCATTAGTCAGCCAATATGTACTGCCAGCAATTGCAGATCTGAGGCTTGTGTGTTTAATTTTTATTTAGCTTCTTCTTTCAGTATGGCTGTTGTATTTGCTTCTAATGAAATGAAATAGCATCACTTCTTTATTTGTTTTTTTAATGGATGCATTCTGGATCTATACCTTTTTAGCTAAACATGCATTAGTATTTGTATATCAGAAGTTCTTGTGTAATGTATATCAGCCAGCAATTGCAGATCTGAGGCTTGTGTGTTTAATTTTTATTTTTGCCTGTGTGCAAAATCAATTCCTCTACATGCCGTACAACTTGGTTTGGTTATTGTAAGCTCTGTGCTGTTTGCTTATTGTTTCAACTATCTTCCGTGAGTAGCACAACAATTCAGCCAAACTAATATGTTTTTAGAAAAACATGTCTATTGCAGTACAGCCTGAATGAATCTTTAGAAGCATTCTGTATCATAGTGTATAGTGTCTACACGTATGGCTGTTGTATTTGCTTCTAATGAAATGAAATAGCATCACTTCTTTATTTTTTTTTAATTGAAGCATTCTGGATCTATACCTTTTTAGCTAAACATGCATTAGTATTTGTATATCAGAAGTTCTTGTGTAATGTATATCAGTATTGGTAGGCCGATTGCAAGTGCACCAGATTCATGGCTTGATATTTCTTTAAGTTTGTGTCTTACCTCACTGCTATGTGCCTGATTTAGGGCTGTCACTATTTTTTCTAATATTGAGCAGAAACGATGCACTTCATATGTGCTGCTGTTAGCTATTTTCTTAGTACAATCCTCTGCTGCTGTTTAGTACTGATGTTACTTATGTTTATCTGTAGCAATTTAATAATTGTTTAGTACATCTCCCTGTCTAATTTTGGTTTTAATTGTTACTGATGTTTATCTGTAGCAATTTAATAATTGTTTAGTACATCTCCCTGTCTAATTTTGGTTTTAATTGTTACTGATGTTTATCTGTAGCAATTTAATAATTGTTTAGTACATCTCCCTGTCTAATTTTGGTTTTAATTGTTACTCTGCCTGTGAGCAATCTCCTTGCAGTACAGGCATTCGACAAAATGTTAGGATTATTGGGGCTACTGCAGGTCGGTTTCATTATTTGTCCCCTTGCCATGGGTCATTAGCTGTTTGTTGAAATGTCTAGCTGTGATAAAAGTGATATTACATAGTGTGCATGTTATTCCTTTATTAGCAGAGTATTAGTAAATCTATCTGTAGCAGAGCCCTTGTTCTATCTCATCAGCATGCATGCCTGCAAGCCATGTCACCAAGTGATTTGATAGAAAGTTGGATTGCTTGTTTTACTGTGAAAGCACATTGAACTGTAACCTTAAGTGTTGCAGCAAATTATGCCAAAACACTAGAAACTATTTGGATCAAATGTTTTCCAGAATGTTACTTTGTAGTGTCGTGCACAGTTTGTAGACTTGCATAATTGTTGATGAATAGTAGCACAGATGGACAGAAAATAACTGTGTAGTGTCGCGCACATACAAGCTGCTTAAATCAAAATGGCGCCAAACATTCGGCATAGGATACGTTGCCTTATATGATGCACCTGCTATCGACCGAAATAAGTGTAAATAGTGGTTTATACATGTTTAATTTGGAAAACAGAGGATATGCGTTCACATTACATTTATATAGTCACATGATTCAAGTATTAAATGTGCAGTCTGTCACATACAATTATGCTTGTTTAAATCCATACTGTGGGTACTGCAAGTTTACAAATACCTACATCCTTCCATTCTATGACATGTTTTCATTCCTAAGTTTTTACTAAAACTGTTGCTTGGACTGTTTGATTTGTTCTGGGAAGTTGGTCATAGCTCCCACCCTCTCTTGTAGATTTCAACTAGCAGATTGTAGATCTCTTGCGTTGAGACTAACTGCTACAACCCTTTTCTCACAGATATTGTCCTAAAGACCGAGTCAGGAGGTGAGAGCCATGCAGTTCTTTGATGATGTAACAATGTATTTGGCTAGTGTTGTAGCAGATGGATAGTTGGATGGATAATAGATATGTATGCGATTCTTTATGTCGATGTCTTGTTGGGCTTGAATTGATTTCTGTGATTTTTGGGATGTAATAACTTTTGGGCTGAGATTTTATATGGGCTGATTCTTACATGGGCTATGCATTGATGAAATAAATTGTTAGCGTATAAAAACATGTGGGCCAATTTTGGCCCATTTTATGGGGCCCATTTTAAATTAGGCCCTAACATGACATTGCCACGTCAGCTGCCACGTCGTTGCCACGTAAGCTGGCATGTTGTTGTCACGTCAGGTGCCACATCAGCTGCCACGTTGTCGTCACGTCAGGTGCCACATCAGCGGCCACGTTGTCGCCACGTCAGCTGCCATGAAGTCGCCATCTTGTCGCCATGTCAGCTGCCATGTTGTCGCCACGTCATTGGCTACATCATCCTCCGTGTCATCTAGTAGTGACGTAGCAACCGAATCAGTGACGTTTATTTTCGTCACAAGTAATGGGCTCGGGCTGGGTTTTATGGGCTTGAGCCTGGTTTATGACAATTTTAAATCGTCATGGATTGAGTTAATCTGTGACGTTTTCGTTAAAAACGTCACGAGGTCCAACCGTGACGCTCAATACATGACAAAATTTGAGAATGTCACAGATGTTGTTCTATGACGTTTTTTTAGCGATCTGTGACGAAAACTAAACGTCATAGATCAACGAATTTCTTGTAGTAGGCTTATTATCATATGTTGTCAAGTGCACAGAAACCACTTCACGAGCACACTGACGTGTCCCAACTGGATGCCATCAGCCGCGTAACGGTCCTAAAGACTAAATTTGGAATCAGTCGAGACGGCTTTGATGAGATGATGACCGTATTTGGCAGCCTGCTTCCGAAAGGCCACAATCTGCCACCCAACATGTATCAGGCACAGAAGATGCTTCAGGTACTTAAGATGCCTTATGAGGCGATAGATCCTTGTCGCATAAGGTCAAGGCCACGTCGTCCGAGGCCACCTACAACAACCTCGAGGACCCGCCCGAGCCGTACACCGACACCTCCATCCACGGCCGCATCACCTCGTACACGGAGATGGGAAGGCAGATCCATGGGTCAGAGTAGGATCCGAGCTGTGCGCCGCTTGATGGAGAGGTGATCATAAGGGTTGGGCAAGGAAAGAAGCATGGCCGCTACTATATTGCCGACAGCATGGTAGACACGGCCACTACTCCCACTCTCGCGGCCCTCCGAGCCAGGAGCACGGGCAGTAGCCCTCCCATACTCCTACGGCCTTCTGCGACACAGGTCCAAGTGGACCGACTTCAGATTATTTCTGAAATATTCATCGTTACTCAATTTCTACATATATATGTTTCCTTTGCATTTTGATAATGAGACGAACATATGTGTTCTTTGCATTGTAATTGTAGGCCCGGTTCGATGAGCAAGCGGCGGCACACCAGGTGGCCTTAGCCTAGGTTGAGCAGCGGGTAGCCACACAGTTGGCCAATCAGGTGGCCGAGCATCAGCAGCTGATGATCCAGCACATGGCTCAGCAGCAGCAGCTGATGGCCGAGTACATGCAGGCATGCGCGGTAGCTTTTTCGTGTGGTCTACCAATGCCGGCGATGCCTCAGATGCCTCCGATGCCCCAGTTGGTGTTGACTCCGCAGTCGGCCGTGTTTCCGACAACTCCTATTGTGAGTCACTTGCAAACCTCGCTTCATTTCAATTCAACTCTCTTAGAGACCTAGAGATATTAGAGATCGATAGAAATGACATAATAACTTAGATACAAAATATTCCTTTTTGTTTGTAGAATCAGTCCGCGGCATCGAATACTGTTCAAGTGTCGCCACCGGGGTTAAACCCCTAGGAGCTGTTCCCTTCTTTGATCGCCGCCCCACCGCCGCCATTCCAGCCATCTCCTCGTCAGTGAGCTCGTGTTATGAACTTGTGGTTTTATGACGATGGACTATGGTCTCGAGGATTGATTGTGAACTCGTTTATGTACTCGTGAATAAATTGTGAACTCGTTTATGGATATATATGTATTATGAATTTAATGATGGTTATTGTGCTATATACATAATGACTGTGATGTTTATACGACATATATATGATGCCTGTGAAATTTGGTTGATGGGGTCCTTTTAAAGCGAAAAATTAAAAAAAACAGTGCAATGGCACAGTTTGCCGTGCGCCTTCCATCTGGCGCACGGCAAACACGACGCATTTGCCGTGAGCTAGCGCATGAAACCTATGCCGTGCAGCCTTTGCCGTGCGCTTGGGCAAAATGCGCACGGCAAAGGCTTTGCCGTGCGCTTTTAGGCGTAGGCGCACGGCAAAGAGCCTGGCTCCGGTAGTGTTGAGTGCCATTTGGCCTCAGGAGCTATATGGTGCCACGTGGCATACTGTGATAGTTACACCATGACAATACGTTCGTGGTCCTACAGAGCACATGCGATACAATCCTGAGTGGTTCCCTACCTTCTCACTTGCAGAGCACGTGTAACACTAATTGGACTAAAAGTGACCTTTTAGTCCTAGTTGGTATTACCATACGAGACTAAAGGTCTCAGTGGTTGTTAGAGCAGGTACATTGGTGTCGTCTAATAGCCGGTCTCATAAAATGACACGTAATCTTGAGACGACTTATTAGACAACCTATACAATAGGTTGTTGTTTTGGTTGTCTCATAGTAATACATCATCCCTTAATTTATGGGAAAATAGAGAGATATTATTGGTTGCATGGCAATCAAACTCGTACAATGGTAGGGGAGCTGTCTCATACTCCTATAATTTAGTTCATGAGGACCTCGCTCTCTTTCCTCCACATCAGCAAAAATCCTATGTGGTACTGCATGAGACAACTTATGAGACCGCCAATGTGTAGCAATGTACCTGCCCTTACCAGCGGGACTAAAGCTCCTTTGGGACTAAGGAGAATACCTACCATGACTAAAAGTGATATTCGTCGTCTCAGTCAAAAATACACCTAGGATAAATGTAGAAGATTGAAAGTCCATTCTCCACTAGTGGAAAGGTGCTAAACTACTTTTGGAAGATGTGGAAGATGGATAGGAAATCGATGCTAATTAAATGTAGACCTTTTCATGGGATGCTCAGACTAGCTAAGAGCATTTCTAAGAGATTACCTAAAAAGATTAGTCAAATTTACTGATTTAGTTACTCTTAAAAATAGATTTGACTAACAAATAACAGAGTAATCTAACAGATTCCGTAAACATGGCTAGTGAGGTAGGCTAGCTAAAAATAACTAGCAAATGAGGTGGGATGAAAAGCCACTAAATTTGAAGGTTCATTTACAGACTCAGTCTGTTGGAAACATTTTTCTCTAATAATAACTAAATTTAACTTTAGAAAAATGATTTGCCTTATAGCCATACCGATAAAAAAACAAGACCGAACTTCATTAGGCCTGTGGGTCTACGCTCTGTATTTGTTTCCTTCGGGAGTGGGGGGAGGAGGCATGAGATTTGGCCCACGGAAAGCTTGGGCCATGGACGGGCTCAGGCTACAATAATTTTTCTCAAGATTCTAAAATCCTACTCTATCTCCTGGCGCATAGTTGAAGATTTTTATATTTTATAGGAAAAAGTCTATTTTACTACTGAAATATGAGATAAATAAAATAGATCCAAACTAGCAACTATGAGCAAAAATGCCCATCAAATCTATGAACCCAAAGATAGAGCATGATTTAGAAGAAAAATATAACTAGTACCATTTTTTCCATCTAAGTAGATTTTTCCACAAATTTTCTAATATGAAAGCATGGCTAGTTAGTTCTTTGAGGAGGCTTCCCATAAATCAAGAAGACAAACTAGAGAGGTTTCATGATATGATCTCAGTAAAATTATCATGTCACACACTATCCTCTCAAAAGTATAAGGAGTAAGTCAAAAATACCATACTCATAGACTGATGTTCCTCCTTACCATTTCAAGCTGATTCAAGTTTTAATCCTTTTGATTTGGGCTGCGCACCTAGAAGGAAGCCACAAAAATTGGTTGTACACGGATTCTAGCTGTTTTGCCTTGCAAAAAGGCCTGACGCTACAATGTTTCAATTTGCACAAAACAAGAGAAGCCGAAGACAAACATCTGTTTGGTAGAGCTCAGTATCTCTGATTCTCTATAAGATATGATTAATTCTTTAATAGAAGTGATTTTTTAGCTGAAAATAATTCTTTTTTATTCTTTAGCATTAACTCTCAAATCGGGATGAGAATCACTTCAGAAAATTAACAGAAAAAATAATCTCTAAAAAGTAAATTCAGCGTAGAAACAGTTTTGAGATCGAGCTCTACCAACACTAGTGAGTCAATGACGAATTGACAGAACAAATGATCAATCTCAAATGCAATTGAACAACACTACAGCAGTAAACACGTACGCGTCACGATTCACACACTCCTGCAGACTGAACATCACATTTAGACACCACGCACGCACACATCGACAATCAATTATCTACGTAATAATCAAGCGAAGAATTAAACCGTCTCTGAGCTGCACGCACGTACGTCCTTATGCGCAGTATGCTCCTTAATTACGCCGGCGCCCGTTCGTTTAAGCTGCCTCCGGCGCCGCCGACGGCGTCCGTGGGGCCGCCGCCGGCGGCGGCGGCGGCTACCTGGAACGGCTCCCAGTGCGGCACGGTGTCGCTGAAGAACCTGCCGACGACGCGCGCCTCCAGGACGGCGATGGCGTCGGGGTGCTTGATGCAGCGTGGCGTCTTGTACTGGTTCACCGACGAGCCGTGCGAGACACAGAGGTCCATGAGCGAGTCGAAAGCGCCGGGTAACACCACCCGGATCTCCAGCGGGCCGACGGACCTGTCCCGGCTCCGGCACCGCCGGTACACGGCGTCCAGCCCGGCCTCCACCTCGGCGCAGCACGCCGCCATGACGCGGGCCACCACGGCGTCGTCCCCGGAGGCGGCCGGCAGCGGCGGCGGGGTGAGCTCCCAGAAGAGGACGTAGTGGCCCGGGATGGAGGCCGTGTCGGCGTACGCCGTGTACTCGGAGAGGATGGCGCCGGCCAGCTGCGGCGCGGCGAGGAGGCGCTTGGCGGCGGTGACGGCGCGGAGGAGGTCGGCCTCGGAGGTCTTGTCTGTGTCGACGCTGAGCACCACGTTGCGGCGGTGCACAAACCGGAACTGCGGCGCCGCGTTGTGGAACCCCGTCACCTGCAGGATGTCGCCCACGCGGTACCGGTACAGCCCTGCATGCGTCACCGTCAGTTGTTGTGCTATTCAGAGTCCATGGCATGTATGGCATGCATCCACCATGATCCATGCCGGAGAAAAAGAAGAAAGTGCTTGATTTTAATGATGCTGATAGCGGTATAGGAGCTGAGGATGTCAGTGCATCGAGATATTCAGGGAGATGTAGTAATATATTATGCTTCGGCTGCAGAAGACTATAGTGCTTGGTGGGATCCACAAGCAAGCAAGGTGCGCAACAAGAAAGGGTGGGGTAAAGGATGCGCAACAAAAATTATGCGAGATAAAGCATGACTCTAGTTCATGCTTATATTTGGATAACTACACATACACTCCAGAAAGAATACTTGATTTTTTTCCTGTCTTTTGGAATGACAATATATGATAGCCACAGGCACGTACACCATATGCGTGGACACTTCCGAGAGCGACTCCTATGACTGGTGTGTTAATTTTATATGAGGACAATAACAAAAAAAGGACTGTAACAAAAAAAACTATTACTGCCTCTGGTCAGAAATATATATATATATATATCTATATCTATATATATATATATATACTCCCTCCATTTCAAGATGTAGTTCGCTTTTTTCGACACAAGTTTGACCACTCGTCTTATTCAAAATTTTATGCAAATTATCATATTTAAGAGATTTTTGAATATTTTATATTAATAAAGCAAGCCACCATAAAAA
>OAMR01000627.1:623111-637250 GCA_900205405.1 Echinochloa crus-galli | reverse complement strand
ATATCTATATATATATATATACTCCCTCCATTTCAAGATGTAGTTCGCTTTTTTCGACACAAGTTTGACCACTCGTCTTATTCAAAATTTTATGCAAATTATCATATTTTTTATGGTGGCTTGCTTTATTAATATAAAATATTCAAAAATCTCTTAAATTTGATTATATTTCCACAAATTTTTTGAATAAGACGAGCGGTCAAATTTGTGGTAAAAAATGTCAAACGATCTACATTTTAGAATGGAGGGGTTATCTATTATGGATTATATATATATTTTCCAAGTCAAATACTTTTACTTTAAACTATGAATATCTAAAATTGTATAGACTGACAACACATACTGGCATTTACTGGATTGTTATGAAAAATACTTTCTGAACGCATAACCTTTTACTGGATTTGTTGGAAGAATTTGCTAGTGTGATACAGAAAACCACGTGCTAATGCCCTAATTGTCTACCTTATAAGCTTATATAATAAAAGTAATTAATAGCGTTCCTTTGAAAACTTGAGTTTCCTGTTTAATAAGAATCAAAATCTTGAGAGGACTACAATTGTTGTGGACACATCTCTAGTCATACATGCTACAATAATGAGCACTTTGACTTTGTGCCCCCACTAGCGCACTTCTGCTGAGCATTTCCACATGCAGAGGCTATCTATTTGATTCACTGCATTAATCACTTTTGCCTCAGGAATATAGTTTAAGGTATCATGGATCCATCAAGTGATGTGCAAAGTTGATCGTATATTCATGGAAATGCAAGACTGTAAGATGGAACCAATAAATGAATGTTGTGGGGTTGGGACGTCACATTGACCGGATATCATTTCTTTACATATCACATCTGGATCTCCTCTTAATCTTGTGGCATATATTATTGGTTGATTCTGCCTTATAGCTACCCCTTTCTTTCGGCAGTATGACCTAGCTACTGCTACAGTAAGTAAATTGTATTCTTGTTCTTTACTCCATCACATTCAGAAGAGACTATACTATATACATCAACATCTCTAGATGCAGAGTTCTTATTAAAATATAGAAGCAAAAATTCAAAATGTAACTGTTTTTCAATTTCTCAAAGGTAGCAATTGTAAAGTAATTATACCTGGAGACAATAAAGAAAGTTCTTTACTGATCTAAAGGAAAAGGAACCGTACCCGGCATGGGATAGACATGTGCTGTCTGACCTGACCTTTCTAATCATCTGCCTCTGAACATAATGAAGCTACTAATATCTCCTTGCTTGGTGAAAGTGATGAGTGTGCAGCCAATCCAAACATGAAAGCTAGGATGCAGGTTTTTTACCTTTGGGATCAGTGTACTGTCGGTAATTTGGTGATAGTGATTGTGTTGCCAATAAAATAAAGCTACTGGGAGACTGGCAGTCAAGAATTGACACACCATTTGCCAAGTGGGAGATCCCAAACTATTCCTACTTAATTTGGTCAAATCAGCACCAGCAGTTATATACTTCTATATATCACCAAGATCCCTTGATTGCTTACACAAGAAACACATAATTGGTACTAAACTGGCTATACGTGTTTTTTTTCTTGCACCAAAAATACAAAAATATGGTGATTGATGAGTTGTGCACTACATACATAGAGAGTCAAGGTTGCATTTTTAAAGAAGAAATTATAACTCAATGATGAAAATGTAGAAAAAATAAAAATGAATGGCAGGCGGCCGGGAAGCTTAGTGCAGCGTGGAGAAGCCTAAGGCATATAAAATATGCAGACTGCAGTACACTGTGGCTGAGGGAAGCAAGGATCACTTCTGTCCACCAGTAGAGGAACAGCAAGGAGACCACAAAAGCCAAGCAAAACTAAACAACTGATAGAAAGCAAAGTAAAAGGTGGTCATCTTTTCATCCAAGACCCCTGCACCAATTTTATCTTTGACATGCAGATAACCACCATATATGCTAGCGTGGTATCACATCAAAAAGAAAAGTTTTTCAACTTACTTTTGAATTTCATTTTCATCAAAAAGTGCAGCCCAATTCGGTTATAAGAACAAGCACCAAGTCAATTCAGGAATGTGCATGATTGCTAAACTAGCACTCAAGTGTTCCTCTCGCACACTTGCTTCTAACGGGGCGCCAAGTAAAGAAATTTATTTTCACCGCATGTTTGGTTGCAATTAGCTACAGCATGCCAAACGTTTTGAGCTAACGCCGTAATTTGCTAATAAACCTTACGCAAAATTAACTTGATAAGAAACTGCACGTATGACAGGTGGGGCATCAGGAGCTTAGCTTTCGCGGCATAAAAATGGCCGGAAACGATCTAGACACCTGTCCAGGTCTCGTGCGCTCCTGTAGCTAATAGTGTCCACGCACCGTTGATTTGGGATCATCGGACGGCCTTGAAAGAGTGCACGGTTCTAATTAACAACCTCCAATGCATGCATTTGTTACTAGCGTGAACTAGCTACGTAGTAGTATCTACGAAAAGCCAATTATGAAATTAATAATGCAAGATAATGAAGATGATGAGACCTGTGAAGGTGGTGACGACGAGCTCGTAGTGGCATCCGAGCTCGACGTCGACGAGGTCGACGACCTCGCCGTCCCGGACCTCCTCGCCGTCGCCGTCCTTCTCCACCTTGACGAACTCGTAGTAGCACATGTTGGGCAGCAGCGTGTAGGCGACCTCCTCCGGCGGGTCGAGCGGCCGGAGGTTGATCCCGAAGAAGCACTCCGACGAGGCGTACATCGTCGACACCAGCGGCAGCCCGCCGCCGTAGAACTCGAGCAGCGGGATGTACTGCGCCATGGACCCCGTCACGATCACGTCTATGTACTTGGTCCGCGGCCAGAGCCGGCGCACGATGCCCCTCCACGACGGCGCCGCGCACTCGGCGGCGACGGCGTCGGCCAGCGCCGGGCCCGCGCGCGCCGCCACCACCCGCGCCACGCCGTCCCGGAACGCGAGGAACTTGACGGCGCGGAGGAAGGCGGAGGCGAAGACGGCGCCGACGCGGAGCACCTCGCCGCGGCGGGCGAGGCCGCAGAGCAGCTGCGCGTACATGCTCTGCGCGCTGTCCGGGCACAGGATCGCCGCGTTCGGGCTCGTGTACCGGGTGTAGGGGCTGTCGGGCCGGTCGCGGAAGTGCCGGCTCTTGTAGTAGCTCGTCAGCACCGGCCGCGCCACCAGCCCCGACGGCGTCGTGATCTCCGGCTTCACGAACAGGAGGTACATGCACCGACCCTCGTCAAGCCCTGCCACGTACCTGCGAGCATGATATATATATGTATAATTGTGTGTATATAAATATATATGTATATACCGATCGACAATATAATCATCGATCGTGACTGGCTGCACACGAGTGTGATACTGTCATGGACATCGACGACACTTACTTGTTCATGACGGGGACGAGGAGGTTGTAGAGGAAGGTCTTGCGGTCGAGCTCCTCCTCCGTCGACGGCATCAGCTTCGGCTGCCCGCCGGAAGTGCCGGAGCTTGTGAGGAGCTCGGTGATGGGCTTGGAGGAGATGAGGGACGAGGGGGCGCCGTTGGCGATGCGCTCGATGTACGGCTTGACGTCCTCGTACTCCACGACGGGCACGCGCTCCTTGAACGCGGCGGCGAGCTCGGCGGCGTCGCCGGCGCCGAGGAAGCCGCGGAGGTAGTCCGTGCCGGCGTTCATGGCGAGGATCTCGCCGAGGACGCGCCGCTGGATGGCGCCGGCGTGGGTGGTCAGGTCCTCGATCAGCTGCAGGCTGCCCGGCCCGTCGTGCGGGTCGCAGGCCGGGATCGTAGGCGGCAGCGACGGCGGCGGTGGCGCCATTGCGGCCGGCGACGCTGGGGAGGTTGCTAAGGAAGAAGAGGCCGGGAGGAGGTGACCGTGGTCATGGTCGTCGGGCGCCGGGGACGTGGACGTCGTCGTCGTGGTTGACATTGTTAGGTCCACGCACGCGTGCACTCGCGGTGGCAGGACATGGAGCGAGGGGCTTGCGCACGGCCGTGTTCTTGTGCAGCTACTGTTGTTGCAGAGGTGAAATTCTCTTGCTCCCCATGCTCTATATATATCTCTCTCATGACAAGTCCATGCGTGTGGAGAGGAGAGATGTTGTGTGTGGTGAGGGAGAGCGACAGTGCGTGTGTAGAGAGAGATGCTGCCACTGATTTATTTGTTTTAGAGAGAGAAAGAGAGTACAAAGCTGAGAGATGCTAGCTGTGAGTGATTTCTTTTTCTCTCTCTGTGGTGCAACAAATTTATGGGGAAGAGAGCACAAGGTAGTGTGCAAGTCATTTGTGTCAATGGCCAACACATGTGACCATGTCTTGGAGCTTGTGATTAGATGCATCTATTATGGGTCAAAGCTTCATATGGCTGCCTCCTCAACTTTGGCGTCCCTTTTATGTTCTCTGTAATTGCCTGCATTCTTTTTGGCAGACAGAGTCGTTCTTTTAATCAGATGAGTCACCTGATTTGGGTGAAAGATGCATCACTTCAGTGGACAAAATGTGAAAGGTACCAGCCTCTCTGCTCATAAGGATGTAATTTGCATGAATCTGTTAATCCCAAGGCTAGCTACAACTGTTGGAAAATAGCATATCTCAAAAAGGCTAAATCTTGCACACTGACAAAAACGTAAATATATGAAACAGAGGCTTCTTTCTGAATTTGAGGAAAAGCGAGCTAGCTAGGTCTAATGGTCAATCAGATCTCTTCTCCTCTGACATACTGCAGATTCTGGTGTAAAATAATAGAGCCATATGATTTCTTCACAAATGGGTCTAAAACTGTTACCATGATCAGTAATATCAACTTTTTTGTTCGATGGTCATCATGTCATGTCACCAGGAATGTACTGACCATGTTGTTAACTTATATTGTATCATGCTGACCATGTAAGCTGCTGTTGTCCAATTTCTTTTCCCGATTGCTTGATCAGTGACTAGGCGCCAAATCGACTGCTTAAGGTTGCGTGCGACATGATAATCTGGACGGATCAGAAATCTGAACCCTGACAGAAATATTTGCAGGCAAAGATTAATCAGATTAGTACCATAATGGACCTTTCAATGACATGTTCTCTTGGCCTATTTTAATGCCTGAAATGTCTCTTCTTCTTGATGCTCTTTTGGCTCTTGTCAAGAAAGCATTTTAGTAGAATGTTGAGCTGACCTTTTTGGGACATCTTATTTTCAGTCAAGGCTGAGAAGTAGAATGACACACATGGCTAGTCTCTTAGTCCTAGCTGTCATAATTTTTCTGGGGATTAAATACGAACCTAATCATCCATGCATGACAACAAGTACATTCACATCTCACTTCATCATGTAAAATAATATTAAATTTAATATCAGAATGGGGAAACTACATGCTCCCTGCACTGTTGCATCATTTTATAAGTTTTGTTGATTCTTTATTCAAGAAATCTGTTAAATCAGATGTGAGGTGATATATTTGGTCAGTGCAGACAGCTAGAAGATTTAGAGCGATCATGAGGTCAGGTTTGCACCAGCTGTCCACACAAACAAACTTATAAATGGGTCTTGCTTCCATATGAAAGATCTGGGATTGATTACCGTGTCTAACTGATCAAATCGGCATAGCAAAATGTGTTTTAGTCCATTAAAATATCTTTGATTTTTTATGTTTGCATAATCATCTTGTTGCACTAATATTAATCCAAAGACATAGAGTTGTTAACAGGTTCGGCTCAGATAGCAAAAGCAACTGTGATGGTTGCAGTCAAACACACTGTATGACAAGATGTCGATACAACTGTACGCACTCGTGTATGTGGTGCTCTAGTACTCCCTCCGTCCCACAATATAACCATTTATCGATTTCTGTGCATCATGTTTGATCATTCGTCTTATTCAAAAAATTTGTAAAAATATAAAAAACATTATGATAGACTTAAAATATATACGATGATAAAGCATGTCATAACAAAATAAATAATATTTTCGTAATTTTTTAAAATAAGACGAACGGTCAAACGTGAACTGAAAAAGTCAACAAATGCTTATATTATGGGACGGAGGGAGTAGATACTGAGAGTGCCAACCCATTGTTTGTCCAACTGATTTGGCATTGAGCTTGGTATCCAATAGTAGATTGTTTGGAAATGCAAGTGGGGGATTTGCACACAGGTGTACCATTTGTCTACTGTCTATCAGGCTACCTGTTAGCAATTAATACCATAGCCCTGTAAGGCTGGATTCTTGGTGCTTACAAAGTGCCGACTGACATCAGCAAACTTCAGCACATTGTGTATTCCGCAACTTGTAATTTTTTTTACCTGGTTAACTGCAATAAATCGTTTTCTACTATTGAACAATTTCTCAGTAAAATAATTAGGACCCGGCCTACACACTCCTGTGAATTGCAAAACAGGAATAATGATGGTTATGTGCACTGGGAAGAGAACTAATTCAGTCCCCGATCAGTCAATAATTTAGCCAGTCCAAAGAAAAACATGTATGGTTTCTTTATTATTTATTTATTGCCTAACATGCCAGTTGTCACAGTAGTGGGAAAAGACAGATTTGTAGCTTAGCGAATAGATTGACAAAATGGCGGATCTGATAGATTTAGTGCCTCGCATGTTGAAATTAACAACCAATAAAAATGTACAACTAAAACAAAACTACAGACAAGAGAAACAGTGAAGATGTTGATAAGGCTTACTTTGAAGGAGACAGAAGATCCTTGAAAAGAGCAGGAAAGGAGGAGGAAAACAAGGGAGCAACTACCAGCTGTTCCAAGAGCAGCTGGTGTTATGTACAAAGTGCCAAAACAATTCATTAGCCAATACTCTTTCACATTCACAACACTAATACACAGAAAGAACACCTGTATGGTCATGAAGTACAGGAAACAAAGGATAGGAGAAGGAACATAAAAAAGGACATATATAACCATGACGGATAACAATTTTAACTTGTTGATCGTCGCATTGTGATTACATTGCCTACATGAGTGATGTCTCATGATTAAACTCGACCCGCGGGGTTAAGACAGCATCCCTCCTCCCCCGTCGCCCCCGGTATTTGCTATGAAAGATCTTCTCATGCAGGGTAGATAAAAGCCCCGAACCTCGACATCTCTGCCTCACCCTAACATAGGCACCAGTAGAGTAACCCTTGTGAGACGATCAACTGGGCTAGCAACCATTACAACTACCCGAGGTAGGAGGGGCCAAACAAACCATAGCTGCGTCTTTGGGGTGGGCCTTCACTTGTGTTTTGGCATAGTGACAAACAAGGGAATTTTGTTAACCCTAGCCTGAAATTTGCCACAACACGGAGTCAAACCTGACCTAAGGAGTGCTTCTAAGTGTCTAAGACCATCTAGCCACCTCTCACTATGTGTTGACAAAAAGGGATGGATGATATGATTTGGGTGCCTTACCACCACTTTTATCTTGTCGATTTTGATAAAAGCCACTACTTACCAAATACCTCTCTATTTCCTGTTGATGGTGCAGGTCCTTTTACCTCAAATAGGTAGCTCCAAGTAGGCATTGCTGTAACCTAAAAGTATTCCTCTTCGGTTCCTTGACATTACAAGAGACACTAATTTGAATTTTGACCATGAAAAGTGTACTTAATATTTGCAATTGGCTCATACCTACCCTAGGCACACACCCATGTGTAGTTACATTACACATGAGCGTATGGACCAGGCAATACCGAAGAAAACACCAGTATGTTTCAGGCCTAATATGACTGCCTAGGGCTGGCCTCAAAATCCAATTGGTCAGCAAAATCAAGCTCTCGGGTTCAGGCCAAGCTACCCCTAAGTATTAGGCTATCCTTAGTGAGAGTTTCATCAGCACTAAATACAGTGACATGTCAGCGTTTTTGGTGATGTGGTAAAGAATAAATAAAGAGAGAGATAAAATGAGTTTCATGGTGGTGAAATTCTGTGTACACTATTTTCAAGATAGTCTATGTCTTGTATGTTATCTTAGAAATGACAAATAATGAAACTTTACATTAAGAGTGGGCTATTTCAACTATGAATTAAATAACATTTTGCTTATGTGGTATCCTTGAAATAAAAAAAAATGAAATGCCCATTGAGAATGGCCTTATGCTCTCATATGATTGAATTTTATATTTGAGTAAATTACATCCACCATACAACAACTTGTCAGGTGGGTGCAAATTGATACAACAACTTGTAAAATACTCAATTTTGTACATAAACTTGACAAGTGGGTGCAAATTGGTCAAAAACTTATGAAATGCTAAAATAAATACAATAACTTGATAGATCGGTGCAAATTAGCCCAACAACTTGTAAAAATACTTAATTTAGTATAATAATTTGACAAATAAGTGCATTTATAGTCCAAACTATATGATGCAATGTATTAAGCATATTAGATGGACCTATGAATAATTTGTATATTTTTCTATTAGGTTGTTGCTTCTTAATTATTTACAACTTTTTAATTCATTTGTTCAAATTCAATTAAATTATAGAATAACACAATTAGAATTATCGAAAAGTCTAAAGTCCATGTAAGAGACTTTGGAACCTTTATTTTTTTCTGCTCTTCTGCTCATGTACTTAACAATTCTATAGAATGCGAGTTTGTTTATGTCCTTTTAGGTCGTTTTCCCTTTCTAAATAAGTATATGAGGCTTTAAAAATATTTATGCCAAGTTACTGAAACGTAATATTAGTATGTATCATCATATCGGTTTCTTTTATTAGTTGAACAATGCATATAATTAAATATGTAGCAAACAACATTTATAAATCCATCAATATTGAATATGAAAATAAATATTATTAATCACGATTAAATCACTATATTAAAATATTTAATCTAGAGACATAAAATTATTTCCAAAACACTGAATGATCTTATTTTAGCCAGATGCATTGCCTACACAATGAGAATATCAATGGCCAAATAACGTGTTATAATTTGCTTCAACAGGAATATACTTTCTATTATGAGGCGAAGTTTAGAAAATACGTTGTTGAAGTAATGTTTGGACTGCAGATGCACCAATTTACCAAGTTATTGCACCAAAATGAGCATTTTACAGATTGTTGCACCAATTCGCACCCACCTGTCAAGTTAGTGTATGTTGGATGCAATTTACTCTTTATATTTTTAGGTAGGGAACTATTCCGCAGCTCGCCAAAATAAGTAAACTGAGCTTCCAGTTGTGGTTATTCTCGAGTTCTGATAAGTTGAGTTAAATGATGGTTCGTTATCATCATAACCGAGGTCTTAGCAAAGTTGAAAGATGAAGTAGATTGGCACATCGGGTACAGCCGTACAAACCTAAATGCATTCGACAAACTTATGGTAGTTTGATCACAACAAAAAAAATCTTGAAACAGTTGAGGCCTACTCTGGATAGTTCGATTTTTACTAGAAATTATGGAGGAAAGGAATCCTATTGGAAGGAATTGTATATAACCTTCAGCGCATAGAATTGGGTTTGTAGACTCCTCTGAACTTCTTAATTAACATAATTCTTGACCTTAGACCCTAAATTGTTTTCCCATTGTTATTGCAGTTGCCTTCTCTATTTTTCATCTCCGTATATATTGTTCTATGTACAAGGGCCTAGATTCACATGAACAACAAAAAAATCCTACTTGGCATATTCTTCTGTTTTATGTTGTTATATGATAGCATTGACTTAAGTGTCTTCTCCAATCTTGTATTTTTGACCCCACATTTTGTTAATTGATTCCAATGGGAAGTGCATGTCGGCATACAAACTTTTAAATCTTCAATGGAACAGGGAAATGATCAATAGGCCGGTATCCCGAATCTGTTCTGTGATTTTCAGTAGTCAACAATGAGGACCAGTATATATGATAATTGAGTACATATCACAACCGTTGAATCATCATTTTGCGCATCAAACGACCACTCAAGGGATCAAGTAACATATCACACAAACAAACAAATCGCCCTTACGATGGTCCATAGAGCTTCTTCTGATCGCCTCATTATACTCTATTGACATATGACACTAGGATAGTACCTCTTAGGGAAACCACTTGGCACTTTGTGGTGGTTATATGTGATGATCCTTGACCAATGATAATAATGTTAATACCCACCAATGATGCGTAGATAGATAGATGACACAGGACCACCACTAACCTATCTCCTAAATTAAAGGGATAATATTATGTGAAGTACAACCACAAAATCTTGTCCTGAGGACCACAAGGCACTTGTGAGCTCATACGATCTCCATGCCTCCCATTGGGATGCATTTGTATTGGTGTTTGGTGTACTCAAAGCCCGATAAGTTAGAGAAATATTGCAAAGTACAGGTGACTTTTTGGTTCAAAGGCTTACATCGCACATCATGTATGCATGCCCCATTAGCCTATTCAATAGCTGATTAGTAGGCTAGTAGGTAGGGCGAATTTAAGGACTATCAACTGCGATGATCTTTCAAGATTTTGTGACCAATCATGGAATAAACTTATTTCATTACTTGCTCAAATCCTATACTCCGCAAACTTCACAGTTGAATGGAAAGGGTGAAGGGTTTATAAACCCAAAATTTTTACAGAAAGAAGTTAAAAATGAAACTTCACATCTGCGATTTAGTTCTAACATATTATTGAAACTGGGATTATTTGGAAATCCCGGCCTGGTTCTGCACACTATCTAGTATGCAGATTGCAGGCTCTCTGGTCTGAAACTGATACACACACAGAGACTGCACAGTCACTACTCTAGTCCAGCGCAGCCTGAACACAATTGTTAGTTGTCTCTGAAACTAATCATTTTGACAGGACGGGCACGGAAATCGGAGGGCACCAGATCCAAGGAACCGGTGGTCCTAAAACCAACAAAAAGAATGAATAGAAGAGAAGGGAGCCCTGAGAAAAAAAAACGATTAAGAACAGGGCAACTTGTGCTTTGTGAAGCCCTACAAGATCACCACGGGAGACAGGCCACATGAGCTCAAGTGATGCCCTCCTACAATGAGCCTAAGCCTCACATGGCGCAATGCCCATAAACAAAGCCCCCTTTTTGCCCCTGCACAAGGGTGGCCACTAAACTAGGCTCCTGAATCCTCCCTCCCAGAAGCTGCACATGAGCACTGCACATGGATCCTCTGATCTGCTGGCAATCTTGCATGATCATGCCGCTCGCTCATGTAACCGCCTCGGCCACGCCGACCAATCTCCAGCCTCGGGGAGCTGCCGACGATCAGATGCGGCCATGAAGCAGCAGCATCTGGGATAAATTTTGCTGCAACCTAGAAAAACAAGTCAGCCAGATGCATGCCGTGATTCCAACTGTCTCCTCCTGACGATGCCTTGCAATTTGTTTTTGTTTTCTTGCAGATGGCACATATGTTCAGGTAGGTGATCGAGGAAGATGGACGGAGGGTCCTTTGACCTGAAAAAAGCTTTGTGTTGGACAGATCATGATTCAAGACTAGAGGAGTGAGCTCTGAAGTTGTTCTTGAGCTGGATATATATGTTCATGCCGCAGTTACAAAGTGTGCAAAAATAATAGCAGTGGGCATGTTAGGCTGGGAGCTAGTAATTCATCGCAGCTAACTCAGACCTATGCTGCAGGGATATACATTGAGAGCAGATCTACAAAGCTATCCTGTGCAGTATAGTGCTCTTGTTTCGTTTCCGCCATGTGCCCAAAATTCTTGGGCTCTAACACGGCGGAGAAGAGGGGAGCGGCGCGTGTCTCGGGTGGAGGGGATGGTCTCCCGGAGACATATGGACGTGGGAGGAGAGCTGGGCGGCGGAGGGAACCGCGCCGCCGCTGGTGTCCGTTGCGCACAAGCGCGGGCGACCGGCGACGCGCGCTCTGGCGCGCAAGGAAGGAAGGTGGTGGGAAGTTGGGGCTGAAGGAGTAGATGGAAGAAAGGAGGACTGGGCCGGTATGGGCCGAGCCCAGTTCAGAGGTGGAGTTTTTGTGCGAGAAGGGGTGTTTGTGTTGAAAAAGCAGGGGCTGAGTTTAATGGATCTTTTATTTCCAAAGGCAGATCTGTGAAGTTACCATGTTCGTTTGTTTTAGGATGGAATTTTTTTATTGCACAATAAATTGTAGGAAAATTTTCTCAACAAAAAAGAAATTGTAGGAAAATGGTAAAAATGCAAGACTTGTTTTGATGGGTTCCTGAGTAGTAGATCAGGCCATAGGCCATTGGTTCACGATAAATTTCAGTTTTAGCCGTCGATTTATTTATGCGAATAAATGTGTACTAGATCTCGTTAAATTTATAGTAAATGTTCTGCATGGGCTTAAAATGTGAAAAAACTTTTCTTTGATCTACTTATCTTCAGATCCATCAATTAAAAATTTCAGTTGGCTCACTTTGCTTATTATTATAATTTTTAAACATATGATAAGATCATTAAACTTAGTGAGAGTCTAGTTTGATAAATGCTTTTTTCGATGCAGACACTAGCAGAGAATGCTCTATTAGTACCGACCAGAACAAGGAATTCGAAGTCACATAAGTTTTGGCTTGGAAACACCAACTAGAGAACTAAAGCCTTGGGGAGCCCCACCCCCTAGAAATTATACAGCATTACTGTTCATCATATAGTGCTTGATCTTGTCAGTTCATCTGTTCATTACTGTTTTATCATGTAGTGTTTGTTTGATCTGGTCTGTTGTAACACCCCAGGTGTTAAAAAACCTCTTGAGCATAGTTAAGGATGGATTAAGTCCAAAAGATGGTTATATTTGTCTAATAAGCTCGAAGGCTCAAATGGAGTATATTTGAACCAAATTACATTGAGCTATTAGGCCAGGTACAAAAAAAATGTTTTTGATGATAATACAGTTCAGGTACAGAGATCAATGTTGCATGTGTCATGATTTCAGTTTTCTTTGCAAAGGTTTTTAAGTTCTGAGAGACAGTGGTTAAAGGGAGAGTTTGAGTTAAGAATTTTCTTAAAAACTTATATGTGGATTTGAAGAGCTTATGGCACAAAAGGGGAGCAGAATGTCTGAAGATTTATATGGAATACTTCAAATGCACAGAAACAGAGATTTGGCTACATAAACTCAGCATCCAAAAGTGATACGCTATTACTGTAATTACATAACTGGAGCTCTAACAGAACTGAATGGAGTTAAGTGAGATTGGCCAAAACTTGGACGTGAATTACTTGAGTGTTTACTAAATAATGGTTGGCTTTCTATACAAAGAACTAAGGTGTGATGTTTGGATTGGAGAAACTCACTGTGAGGTGAGTCTGGCATAACTAAATGAGTAAAATACACTAGCGATCCTCGAACTTGTTCCGAGGTGTCATCTAGGTCCCCGAACTCTCAAAATGCACATTTGGGTCCCTGAACTTGCTAAACCGTGTCATCTAGGTCCAAACTTCCAAAATTACCCCTATGTTATTGATGTTTGTCCATCTCTTGATCTATAATTATCGATATCGTACAATCAAATAAAGTTATTTAATTATTATGATGGAAATAACCGATTTAGTTAGAAAAATAGTATAAAATTTCATGCTTAATTGGCAGCCATGTCATTATGCATATGGGTATTTTTGGAACGTCGGACCTAGATGACACAGTTTAGCAAGTTCAGGGACCCAAATGTGCATTTTGAGAGTTCGGGGACCTAGATGACACCACGGGACAAGCTCGAGGACCGCTGGTGTATTTTACTCCGAGAAGTTTTGTTTAGTGTCTAGTGTATCCTCTAGCAGCTCTGAAATGGGAGAGGAATAACTAGTCTGCGGCTTTGAATGCAAATCAAATAGACATATGTAAAACCCTGAACTAATTTGCAGCATTCGGTGAGATGTTGTGGACTTTTAATTATCTCACGTGTTGAGTTTGGAATGTTCTTTGAACTGAGCAGGGGGTTGATATAACATTTTTTTTTGAAAGGAAACTATGAAACTGCAAGCCTAAATATAATGACTAATACTTGAGTTGTAAAAAGGTGAAAACGTGGTTACCCTGGCAATTGATTTAAACAAGAAGCAACAAGTTAAGGACAGCTGCTTGGACTTCTTTCATTTTTATTCTTTTTTGCAGTCGGAGTCAGTGATGTTGGAGTACTTACTGTCATGGTAAATACAAAGGAATCGGTGGAAGCTCAAACACAAAACATTGAGATAAATAAACTATATGCTCACATATCTTCTGCACCTCTGGTC
>OAMR01000627.1:588729-619717 GCA_900205405.1 Echinochloa crus-galli | reverse complement strand
TATAAAATTTCATGCTTAATTGGCAGCCATATCATTATGCATAGGGGTATTTTTGAAACGTTGGACCTAGATGACACAGTTTAGCAAGTTCAGGGATTTAAATGTGCATTTTGAGAGTTCGGGGACTTAGATGACACCTCGGGACAAGTTTAAGGACCGCCAGTGTATTTTACTCTAACTAAATATTAGAAGTGTAGTTAACTCGATCAGGGATCAGAGATAGAACTTTTGAACCATGTGATCTTTGGACTAGCAAGTTTAAACAATATTGGTCATCTCGAGGTACTGACGAAACAATCTGTTCTTTTGCCAACAATCCAGACATCAGTTCCATGAACTTTTATAAGAAAACAGAGTACGGGCAGTGTTATTAAGATGCCATATTGGACTTAAAATTGGAAGGATTTTGTAAATAAAATTTCGTCAAGCCATGACAAAATGGAAACTAGAGACTTTGCACTACAACATGGGTTACTCCTTGATCAAAGGAATGTTTATTTGATAATTTATTTGGAGGGCTAAAGATTGAAAGTTGAACTGTTTTGGTCAGCAGAGATTACTGACTAACTGAATCAAAGTTCAGTTAAAATGCCTATGTTCGGGGCACAGGATCTCTCAAACTATAGAGAATTGGATCCCACGTGTTATATCAAAGTTGGAGCTGCATGCCTAGGCTACAAATTTTCTTTAGAACTTGAGGTAGCTCAACTCATGAAATATGGAGAAAAGGAGAGAGATTCAGAACAATAACAAAGAGAAAGAAAGGAAGGAGAACAGAGAGCAGGGCAGACACGGCAAGCACCGCCGTGGTATTGCACCGTCTTGACCAGCGATGATTTTCAACCCAGCCACGCCTCGATGAGCAATAAAGACAGCACACGAGCGGTGAACAAAATCAACACGGTGGAAATTCAAATAAATACCCCGAGCCATCGTCATCTTCCTGCCGACGCCGCTTCTGCGCTCTTTTCGCCGCCGCCTCTGTTACGCAAAATTCGTCGCCGTCCTTGCACCCCCGCCCGATTCCCTCCGTCCACAGCACCACCACCATCTCAGCTATGTCCCTGACCGCTTCAAGTTCAGCCTCGACCACCATCATCGCCGTGCGACACCGTCTTCAAGCTCCAGCCGCCGTTCCGCCGTTGAGCTCCGAGGGGAGATAAGTTAGCGAGCTGTTATTTTCGTTTTGATCATGCAGATAAGTTCCCTAGGTTCCTGTGGTGCTCTATAAGCCGAGAAAAGCCCTTGACCACGGTCCTGTTCGCCGGAACGCGAGCGCCGCCGTAGAGCGCGGCCGCGCCATGGAGGTCGCCGTGGGGAGCTAAGCTCCAGCCTTTTAGCTCCGCTTGCTGCTAGAGTTTCTTGTTTATGGAGTCTTGGTGATGCTCTAGAGCCGGTAGAAAGCAGGAAGGGCACTGCCGTATCGCCGGAGCATCGCCGCCGCTGTCGCGCATGGGTGCGCCATGGCCGCCGCCGAGGGAAGCTATGCTCTGGCCATCCTCCACGTCTTGCTGATAGTCCATCGTGTAGAGGAAGTCAACGCGAAGCTATAGCGCCAGTCCAAGTTGCCGGAATCGCCGCCGTTTCGCCGGCCGACGAGCCCGAGGAACGCCGCCGCCGTCGTCATCGCGCATCGCCTTCCGGTCACCGTTTCTAGGGTTTAAACACATGGGAGTGCTCTTCTTGACGAGCTGATGCTGTTGGTGTGCATATCGTCGCCGGAGACCTCGCCGACGGCGAGATCGAGCCGGCCGACCGCCGCCAGATTGATTTAAGGCCGCGAGGGACCTGATTGCAAGAATATAGATTCTTCGAAGGGGTTATCAGCAAACGTGTTATGTTTAGGCGCGGGAGGACCTGTTGGTGATAGTTAAATCTTTCCAGGGGGTTATTTGTAAAGTTGTTTGTTTAAAATGGTTTTCTTTTATTTAAAATGGCTGAAACTTGTTTATTTTGCTACAAATTCTATAAGTGTCCAAAATTAGTGAAATTAATTTTGTTAGCTTTTTTAGATTTTTCTCTATACATGAAAAATGATAAACTTTATAAAAGTTTATATAAAAATTTAGGCCATTTAAATGCTTTTCTTTAAAGCTTTTAAATAAGGTAATAAAGTTTCTAAATAAATAAAAATATGTTAAAGCCTTTTAAAATAAAAATAATTTATAATAATTAGGATAAATCTATTTCTAGTATAAATTTAATTTAAGTAATTCTTTTATGAGTTTTAAAAATACTTTCAAAAGGTTTCAAATGTAGGAAAAATATTAATAAGATATAGATGGGTATTTTAATGTTGGCTTGCAACTTTATCGTGAAGGAAAGTTGTATATCTAGCTTTTCTAAACTTGCATATTGCATTCATGGCATGTAGATACCGGGTTATGGAATCGGAGTGCTTCAAGCTTCAGCCGGTGGAAACCTAAATGTATGAGGAGATGATCATGGTGAAACAGGAACCCGAAGCCGCTACTGACAATCCTAACCTTGTTATTAATCCAGGCAAGCCCCGGAGCATCTACACCTACTATTTTACTTACTATTTCATGTGTCCAAATTATTTCAGTATATGCATTAAGTTTAGGAGTTTCTTTGGAACCCTTCGAATGTGTGACATCCTTGATTAAGGACATATTTACCACCTCTTCAAAAAGATCATAAAACCCTGCTTAGTGAGCTTAGCAGATGCCTACCAGGCACTTGTGGTACCAATCTCTATGATAATAACACGTAAAATATTGAGCCTTGCAAATATGGAGATTTGCTTGGTAAGTTAGACGAGGGCTTGAAAGGTTTGATTATGGATGAGATTTATAGGATAGCCTCGTCCGACTTTAAGAATTGGTCAAGGACTCAGTGGTTGTTGACCTGAGATCAAGTATTGAACGTACTAATCACATACTGGGGAATGAGACCAGTAAACCGATGTAACTCAGTCACACCAGAATTGGAACTATGGCTTGCTCGGTCGGTGAGTGGCAGTAGGCGGGAGTGTAGTCTGAAACTCATAAGGGGGTCAGGCCAGACGTGGGACCACTTATGGGGATGCACTCCTGGACTTTGGCATGAATAGTTTCGATCTCTGGAAGTGATGTGAGCGAAAGGTTGCCACGTGCGGTTATAGCGGACGCGCACGTGTCGTGTGATTAGGTATTTACCCTGTAGGATGTAAAATTGGTCATGATCGTCGCACTTCTCGATATGAATACCGCTTGATCACTGATTAGCAACTTAGTAACATAAGTATAAAAAATGGTTGAAGAAGGGATGATGTGATGGAAAGCATCATATGAGATCTTGTTTGAAAAAGGTTATATTTTTCCCACTTAGGTTCAATAGACTCAACTATAATCTAAATAAAATCTTAATGTATAAGGACTCATTTTAGTAAGCCTTTCTTGCAAAAACTTAAAAGTGCCAGTCCATTAAATAGCCATGCATTCCTGTGTCTTGATCTATTATTATATTGATTAGTCGGGTAAGTCTTGCTGAGTACCTTTGCACTCAAGATTTTATAATTGCTGCAGAAGAGAAGCCGAAACAAGTTTAAAGATTCACGAAGGCTAAGAGACACGAAGGGTCTACGTGATCTCTTGATGCAAAATGTTAGTTTTTAAAACTCTGCACTGTATAATTTAATTACCAGTACGACTTGTTGTTTTCCAAAACTCTTAGCGTTGTTAACCTGCACATAAGTTTTATGCTGTACAGTTTGTAATAACTCGTTCCTAAAAGTATTTTTGTAAAGTATGTAATGTTTGTTGAGTGCTTCCTATGCGAACGATCCTGTATGCATAGATTTGTTCTTAACGTGGTGTTTCAGGTAGTCTACGGACACCTGACAGATACCGGGTTTACACTGTTTCAAGTGCATTAAGTCCTGAACCATCCTTAGATGGTGATTAATGCATTTGAGCCAGTTTAAGCTGAACGGTTCTGCCACAACTGTTCATATGTGTTTTTCTGGGATTTTTTCCCAAGGATTTACCGGCGCTATGCATAAGTGGTAAGAGGCGTTCCCATCGACAACGGGTGTCAATGATGACTTCGGAAATCTCCAGATCTGCCGGGTGCTCAGTCTATCGGAGGTGCTAATAAGGGTAGGGTTTACGTACGTGTATTTTTAGGGATGAGTGTGCGTGCGTGTGTGAGCATCGTTATACTGTGTAATTCTCAAAAAAAATGCGTGGAATGGACAATCACTATGACGTGCAGCTACTTGAGCAAGTGCATTGGATGTCAGTGCTTCTATACAATAATAACTAGCCCACCTACACGAGCTACTAGTATCATTCTGGGATGTACGTACCATTATATTCAAAGCCTTTATAAATTTACTAGCCCGCAATCTATACTATAAATTAAACAAGAATTAGGTCCAGCCTGATACAAAAGAAATCAGATTTCTATTACTTCGAGATATTCTTTTCTAGTTTACAAACTAATTCCAGAAAAATCCAGATATTGATTTTTATACACTGAAAAATATCTGGAGGCTCCCAAGGTTCAGGATTAATATCAGAGATAGAGTTTGACACGAGGAATCTAAAAATAAAATATCTGAAGCTCATCAAAAATATTTTAAAAGCACAAAATAAATTAATTTGGTTATATAATAATAGGATAATTCACATAAAATATGAAAAATCCTAGAAAAACTCTAATAGAAGCTTAAACGCATGAATGCATGACTAATTGAATGCTAACATGAATCCAAGACACACACACACACACATTACTATATGCAAGACACATTTACAAACACTAAACGCAACTAACATGAACGCAAGACACAGACATTAATAATAACCTATGTTGTTTTGCATTAACCTATAAAATAATTCGTTTCATACACTAAATATTCTGAAAATTATAAAGGTCTTCGAAAAACTTTAGAATTTCAAGAAAATCAATGCTTTAGATGTTCTTCATATTCACATCTAAAAATAAACAAAAAATTGAGGTGTGACACATTCATACAATCAAGGAATGACAACACATGATAGACTTACAACAATTTAACATATCTACCACTGTTGCAACCATGAATAACATCGATCCAACTATGTACTATAGATAATCATTAGGTCCTTACATGCATCCACCTAGGATCTATCATATACATTGTCAACCAAGAAAAAAAATAAAAATCCAAGCTTCCATAATGTCGAGTTTATTCTTCGCGTAGTAAAAGTGGGGACAATATTTCTATTAGGTTAAATATTAGCACCTTGCTGGTTCTCTAACTAAATATAATCAGATTACGAGGATGAGGAGGGCTCCTGATGCCAAGGAGATCGTGTTGGTATGCAATAAGAAAAAATATAATTCATACGAAATTCAGTTGGTTAGCTTTAGCTTCAGTAGAGCAAAATTATACCAAACAGGAGCATGCAAACATAGTTTTAAACAAAAATCATTACTATTAGCGCATGTAAATCGAATTTCAAACATAGTTCTATGCAAAGAGCACATATAAATGGTGGTGTGCATGAATTGGAAAACAGAGAATAAAACCTCATTCACAACCCAAATTAATCTTGGGGCAATTGAAATTCATACTTCCTAATTCACGTGGGTATGCTCATCACAAGTATTTGAATTAACACATTCACCTTGGGGCAATCCGTATCGCAAAATCTAAATCAGAGAAGTTGATGTCACCTTGGGTTAGCTGGTGGTTGGCTGGTCGGTGGAGGAGCTTGACATGGCTAGTAGCTAGTAGGAGGATACACGATGACTCAACAAGGCCTACCTTAGAGAGAGGAGTCGATGGCACAGGTATGCTGAGGAGGTGACAGTATTGGTACCGGACTCGAAAGCCCCTAGCTGGCACATGTACAAGGTGGTGGACAGAGGCGCAGGCACCGTCGATGGCAAGTGGTCGCGCTTTACTGGGGAAACTGACATTTTGAGCATAGACGGGAGAGTGAATCAATATGGCATGTATACATGGTATAGGGAACATGACATGATACCCATGTCACCTTTGAGTTTTTTTATTAAAAAACACTTTTAAATCTAATATTTTAATATTAACCCCTGACGAACTGTATTTCCAAGAACTAGCCTTTTTGGTCGCGCCAATAATTTTGGCGCGACTTATAACTGAGTCGCGCCATATATATTGGCGCGACCAAACTGCCACGTTGTTAAAAAATACGAACGTGAATTGACACGGGTAGCAGCAGTCGCGCCACATGTAATGGCGCTACACAGTCGTGCCAAGGTTAGGGGCGCGACTCAATCAGTAAAAACTGCCAGGCGTGGTCTCCAATCTCTTCCCTCCTCGATTCACGTGCGCAAGAGTGCTGGCAGGAGTGCTTCGATGCATGTTCGTACACTGCCGTGCATCCCAGCAGCTAGGGTGTGTTTAGGCCATATTTAGATCCCAAAAGTTACTCCCAAATTTACTATAAAAAAAGATTTTCCGTCACATCAAAATATCATAACATGTATGGAGTACTAAATGTAGATGAACTCAAAAACTAATTATACATTTTTGTTGTACTCTACGAGATGAACATTTTGAGCCTAATAATTAATTAATTTTTGGACAATTTTTCACACATACAAACGAAATACTACAGTACGCGGGACCGTGCGACATGACCCGCACAGTCCGGATTTGGGGGTCCAAAATCCGGATCTAAACGAGGCCAGTTACAAAGAGCAAGAGAAAGTTTGATAAAAATGTCACATCGGATACTGTAGCGTATCGTAGCATTTTTCGTTTGTTTGTGGTAAACATTATCCTACCATGACCTAACTAGGCTCAAAAGATCCGTCTCGTCGTGTACATTAAAACTATGTAATTAATTTTTTTATTTACCTGTGTTTAGTGTTCTATGTATGAGGAGAGATATTTGATATGATAGGTGAATAATAGTGAAGTTTGAAGAGTAAATTTTTAGGAAAGTTTAGAAAGTGCACAACCTAGTAAATGAACGAAGAGAAGTGAGCCGGCCATGCCCACCGATTCACTCTTTTTGAAATTAATTACAGTTATCTAGTTTTTAGTTTTTACAATAGTGCAATAAAACTATACACTAATATATATCCGTCACCGGTGCATACCGGTTTTTTTTATAACACTGGCCATTAAGCTGCCGATTACTGTTATTCTCAATCTAGGTATTGTTTAGTTCTCAACTTTGAGATGTTAAAGTTGGCATTTTGTCATAGTCCTATATTATTTTAAAGTTTACATTTAGCAATGCTGCGTTGTGCCTTTGTTGTTGCACTTAACTCTCTTTTATAGCTTCAACTGTTATTTTAAGATTAGGTTTGTGAAGTACTCCATCCGTTCTTAAATTTTTTGAAAAAGGGAAGCTTTATTGATCTTAGACAATTACATCGAGATGATACAATTATATAAGATCCAACCCGGCCTCTGCATAACTAAGATGCACACAGTCAATAAAAAAAACAAAAAATGAGAGCACCATGACCTAGCAAACTACCACAAGCGTCTCCATCTTCATCTGCATCACAAACCAAAGCAACTCTTGGACTATGAAGTAGGCTCCCTATACAACGCCTCCAAAGAGAAAACGACACGCGCACGTGCCGACATTGTAATGACCCAACCAATTAAGGCCAGATCAAATGTTTTCACGAGGGAGTAATTCATCTTATCCAAACAATGCCTTCAACAAGGTCACTGCCAAGTTAAACCAATTAAGGTCAGACCTAGAAATTTCTTCCCGGAACCGATGAATTAGTAGCAATTACCACCACGACCAAGTCACACCATGTTGCTTCCCCCTTCTTACCCGACCAATGCTTCCATATAGACCAGCACTGACCCACTTTAAACGGCCACGAACTCCAAATCCGGCAGATCATCTGAATTCGTAACCTGAGATACCATGCTGCAAAGTATCCGCTGGGTACCCGTGCATAATCCATCAGGAATAAATTGCAGATGAAATCCGTCTGCGAGTAAGAGAATCCGCGAACCAAGCCAAGGTGACTCATGTCTCTTGGTCTATATGAAAAGAAATGGCGAAATTGAGATGTCATCACCAGATGTAGTTGCAAAGTCCGGAGCTAGCCCTTCGAACAGCAATACCCAAGGCACATGTGCCGGAGAGGAAACACGACGGGCGCATGTGCCGGAGAGGAAACACGCTGGGCGTCGGGCACTGCGAAGGCCGGCCGCAGCTGCACGCGCCTGCCCGCTCACCGAGTCACCGCAGGCCGCCGTCGTCGTGGCTGCCGCGCCCAGCCGCCGGGCTGCCACCCTGTCGTCGCCGGAGAAGAAGCGCCGCCGCCCGCACGACGTGGCCCGCCATCCGTTCTTAAATATTCATCGTTTTCAATTCCCAATAAACATCTTTGATCGAACATATAAAAATATATATTAATATTTACGGTACATAATTAATATCATTAGATAGATATTTGAATCTAGTTTTTTAATAAATTTATTTGGAGATTAAAATATTACACATATTTTCTACTAATCGATGAAAAATTGTGGCATGAAAACCTACAACGATAGTTACGGACGGAGGAGTTGTATAGACTCGGAGAAGCTTGGCTCGTATCTTCCCTATTTTTTTGGCCATGCACTGTCGTTTCACCAAGCTGCACCCGTGCGGACGCTGGAGTCAACACGCCGTACGAGTACTTCAGTAGCCGTGAGCCAGCACTCTTGCGCACGTGAGTCGAGGAGGGAAAAGAGTGGAGATCACGCCTGGCAGTTTTTACTGATTGAGTAGCGTCATTGCATGTGGCGCGACTGCTGCTTCAACGTGCCAACCCACGTCCGCATTTTTAACAGCGTGGCAGTTTAGTCGCGCCAATATATATGACGCGACTCAGTTATAAGTCGCGCCAAAATTATTGACGCGATCAAAAGGGCTAGTTCTTGAAAATATAGTACGTCAGGGTTAATATTAAAATATTAGATTTAAAAGGGTTTTTTAATAAAAAAAACGCGTCACCTTTATACAACATGATATGAATAGGGCAATCCTTGGGGATAAGGCCCCACATTGGTGACACACTTTGATAGAAATGAATCTACAATTATGTCTTACATCAATGACACGGATAAAAATTGCCTGTGTCCAATGATAGGTCTTCACACTGGTGACACATTCATTTGAGCCGCGTCTCTGGTATGTCTGTCGACGAATTATGTCGAGCACATCTAACCGGGGATACCCCGAGGAGTAGATTTGTGTGGGTCTCGCCTAGTTATAGGAACGATGGTGCACGAACAACACAATTTAGACAGGTTCGGGCCGCGAGTAGCGTAATACCCTACGTCCTGTATGGTTGATTGTATTTCGTATATCTTTTGGAGGGGTCCCTGCTCCGCCTTATATAGTCTGGGGAGCAGAGTTACAAGTCGGTTACAACATCCTAGTCGTATACAACCTGGAGTACTACAACAGAATACTTTGGGGAGTCTCCTACCAGCATACGACTAGTTTATCTAATCAACTACGCCGTCTTGTACCATAGCCGACTAGTTTAAAGTAGTCGGATCAAACATTCCTTATCGAGTAGTTTAATCCTTGGATGAGTGGTCCTAGGGAACCCCCGAGCATCTTGCACCTTTGCTTCAAGTCTTGAATCTGCTTTAACATCTTCGAGTAGTTGGAGCTAAGTCCAAGACGCTCAAATCTTCTCTGACGAGTAGTCTTCAATCTTCAATTAATATGCTCACCAAAGGTGAAGCATATATGCTTAGCCCCCGAGCTTCGAGTTGATTTGGATAATCAGGTCGAGGGTCTTGACAAAATCTCCAAGTCTTTGTCTTGAATTGATGAACAATAGGCACGAAAAATGTGTACCCCTTGAGTGTAGCCCCCGAGCCTCGAAGCGAATGGTTTGCATTCGGTCCGAGGGTCAAGAACATAATCTTCATAGTAGCTTCTGTGTTGAGTACTTGTAGTATCATTGCTTGCGGTCGTGTTAATGTCCACTAGTTTGTTGTAGCAAACATGATATGATATCCGAGTATCGACTGATGTCAGTACTCGGTTAGTCTTCAAATTGTCGTAATATGCAAGCACCGACTAGTTCAAAGTACTCGGCTGAGTACCGACTAGGTCCAGTACTCGTCTCCATGTCTTGCCTTGCGATGTGTAGCCCCCGAGCTTCAAGCGACTAGTTGAAGTACTCAACATGTGTGCACCGACTAGTATAAGTACTCGATCGGCTCCGCAACGTCATGAAGAGGTGAAGTGGTGCCAAGTCTCACTGGTGTGAGTACCCAGCTGTGAACCCTGCTTTAGATATATAGGATTAGTAGTATCTGATCATAAAAAAGTAAATGATAGCATTTGTAATGCTTGCAAAGCAAATAATAGCACTTGTAATGCATGTAAACGTTTTCGCTCGTGCTCTTGTTAGACTTTCAACCACTCGAGTAGTAGCCCTGTTACGTTTAAACACTTGGTCCCGCTCAACCCGTCCTTTAACGTGAGACTGGTGTCTTCTTTGATGTGTAGGTGCGTAGGTGTTGCAAAAGAGCCAAAGCTTCACGAAATAAGTTGCATGCTACCGAGCGGTATTTGGTAATTAAGAGATGACAACGAGCATAAAGTAGTCAACATGCGACAAAAATATGCGTGGTACGCAAAAAAGTAGTCGGTTAGGACTTTTCTCCTGCTGGAGAAGTCGCGCGAGGGTCTCATGATAACCGTCGGCGAAAATTATTATTGTTGAGGGATGTACGCTTTTTAGAGTAGTCGGCTCATGACCAAGCATGTGTAGAACAAGCTGAAAAAATTATTTTAAAGAAAATAATTATTAAATAATACTTAGCTTTGTTCGTTGACGATTGTCGACAAAGCCGTGGCGGTTGGCGATGAAGCCGACTAGTTGGAGTCGATCCCGACTAGTTGTTGATGAAGCCGTAGCCGCTCTCGACTAGTTGAGTAGTCGAAGTAGTCGTACGCCGAGTCGATGAAGCCGATCCCGACTAGTTTTAACTAGTCGAGCTGAGTAGCGGAAGTAGTCGAAGTAGTCGTACGTTGATGTAGTCGTACTCCCGTACATCTTCTCGTGTGCAGCAAACGGGAAATTGGAAGTCCCCTGGTGCATCTCCATGTGCGCATAGCAGAAATCAACTTGATTGCTTTTCATGTACATAACACCCGATGCTCTGGTATACTTTTCCCGATGCTCTGGTAATCTTTTATTCCATGTACTGTCGTGCTGCATGGTTCCGACTCTGCCTCGACCTTGGTCTTGGCGTTATTATTCTTCACGCGCATACGTGAACGGCTGGTTAATCTGACCGAAATCCAGAACTCCGATTCCGATATGAACTGAAGCTCCAACTTGAACTTTGACGCTGTACAGAAATTAGGTCGCCGATTTGCTGGTACAAACAGGTCGCGCTAGATAGAATTTGTGCAGCAACAAGTCGAACTCCAATCATAGCAGCCACGCCGAGTAGATTGATTTTGCTGATGATTGATGTTGAAGTTTGATCCTATCGCGCCTAATGTTGAACTTCAGCGAGATGGCCCCACGGTGGGCGCCAAGTGTCGACGAATTATGTCGAGCACGTCTAACCGGGGATACCACGAGGAGTAGATTTGTGTGCGTCTCGCCTAGTTCTAGAAACGATGGTGCACGAACAACACAATTTAGACAGGTTCGGGCCGCGAGTAGCGTAATACCCTACGTCTTGTATGGCTGATTGTATTGTCTTGATGGTGTGCCTTGCCTGTTAGGCTTGTTGGACCTATTGGTCCCTCTGGATCTACCGAACTAGGGACCCCTGCCCTCCTTTATATATCCCAGGGGGCAGGGTTATATGACAAGTATCCTAGTCGGTTTACAATTGGGAGTCTTAATCCTAGTAGGAGTACAGAGTAGTCGTCCGAGTAGTTCTACTAGGACTCGGTCTTCTATCTTGAGGGTATCCGGGGATGCGTATCCTACAAGCCCCCGAGCATCTTGCACCTTTGCTTCAAGTCTTGAATCTGCTTTAACATCTTCGAGTAGTTGGAGCTAAGTCCAAGACGCTCAAATCTTCTCTGACGAGTAGTCTTCAATCCTCAATTAATATGCTCACCGAAGGTGAAGCATATATGCTTAGCCCCCGAGCTTCGAGTTGATTTGGATAATCAGGTCGAGGGTCTTGAAACACTAGAGACACCTTTTGTTGTGTGCCAAGGAGAGTGAGCATATCTGTAACACGTTCGGTTGTGACATGTCAACAATCTCACATTGGTGACACGTTTTAGTATCCCATCACAAAACAGAGTGCATCCGTACATACTACATTGGCTGACCTCATCTGTGTCACACCCCAGAATTTTTAGATTTTGGGATGTGAATAGGCAGCAGAATTAATATAACTAATTTGGTATAGTAAAATGATTATTTAATTAATTAAATTAAAACAGCATAGGTTATAATATCATGTGCTTTGCATTCATGCCAGTTGCATTTGGTATTTTTGTGTGTGTAAAGTTCTTTAAAAATGCGTTTAGAAGCCTGATAGGAATTTTCTAAGTTTATTGGTACTCTCCTAGAGATAATTCCAATTTTCGTGAGGTCCAAATACTTTATTTGGATTCCTCATGTCCAACTCTCTTAGGGATTTTTCCCAAGATTTTTGGAACTTTTGGAGTATTTTCCATGGCGTAAATGATTTATCTAGAATTTTCCAGATATTTCTTTCCATTGTAAAATGAAATCCTATTTTCCTACTGGCCCCTAACATTACCCTGGCATAGCCTGTCCCATATCGCCCTTGCGACCCAACAGGCCCATCTGGCCACCAGACCACAGGTCGCTGCTAGGGCACCCGCACACCGCGTGTGCCGCTAGGGAGTGGCCTTGGCGTGCGCGCCATGATCAACCTCGACCTCCGCGCCCTATAAGGGCTGTGTCATCGAAGCTCATCCAAGCCCTAGCAGCCATGCCCTGCCTCGCCTCTCTGCGCAAACAAAGCGCTGCCACCAGGATCACCGTCGCCGGCCTTCTCCACCTCGTTTCGCCGCACTCGGTACCCGATTGGGAAACCAACACCACAACAATGATCCCCAGGCAGAGCCGCAACTCTGTCGCTGGCTCTCATCATCGTTCGACTACGGGATGAGCTCTGCCATGTGAGCTCTCGAGCCACTGCTTGCTATCTCCATCCAACACTGCTGTTGGTGAGCACCACCATGAGATCCCCTCGCCCTCCCCTTCCTATTCCCTGCCTCGCCTGGTGATCCCATCCCCAACAATCGCCAATGAACAGGAGCACCCATAGCCATCCATCATGGATGTGTCCATGAAAGCTAATGGAGATTTTGCAGAACAACTCCATTGAGCTGTGCAGTCTTTAGATTAATTCTCGTGTCTTTTTTGTAGAAAACCCCCTTGATCTATTAGGACTTCCCACCCCATTCTGAGCCATGAGCTTTATCATATCTAACCGTGTGTTACGGCCTATTTACGGGCACTCTTAAGGATTCATCCAATGGAATCCCCACTCCATTTTTTTGGATTTCTCTTCTATTTAGATACGATATAGACCTAATTCTTATACAAAGCCTTTTGCTTCACTTTGTCTCGCTTTCTTCAAAATCTCTAGAAAAAAATAATTGCTCCACCTTTTATTTAATGATAGTCAGAGACTATTAAATAAAAAAGAAAATACTTAACTACTTATTAGATTAGAACCTAATTAAAATGGGATGACTAATGTATGCATCCTAATGATAATGAGAAGTAATACTAAAAAAAAGAATTCTATTTCAGAATTATGAAACAGAATATCCAGTTTTATTATTGTCTTGCGAATCTAACCAGTTGGCCCTGAGATCGTTAAACGAACTGAAGGCCCCTCTGAACTGCACCTCGTATGCTGATTTGGTTATGTTGTCTCCATCAGAGGTCATCTCCACATAATCTGGTCTGGTTGATCAGTCTGCTGAACCTCCTGTATAAGTCCCCACAACCTCACAAACTCAGCCATCTCCTCACCCGAACTCATTTTCCACAACCCCCTGTCCAATTATCATTCATCAGATCATCATGGACAACATTTCCTTCCCTGGAAGCTAACTTTTATAAGCTAGGCGTTATGTCCCTCAGGCTATTTACCCTCCAACCATGTTGATTCCAAGAACAACGCCTTTTTTCCATCCCAACAATAACCCGGGTGCTTGCCGTAAAAAGTTGTTTGGCAACCTCATATATTGCAAGGCACTTCACCCCCTGGCCGTGTTTCACAAGAGAGTGGAAAACTTTTTCCAAAGAAAATCTTTCATGCATGAAGTACTAAATGAAGTCTATTTGCAAAACCTATTTAGGGATGAGTCTAACTTTGCGTGA
Source organism: Echinochloa crus-galli (assembly GCA_900205405.1). Classification (NCBI taxonomy): domain Eukaryota; kingdom Viridiplantae; phylum Streptophyta; class Magnoliopsida; order Poales; family Poaceae; genus Echinochloa; species Echinochloa crus-galli. The sequence continues at coordinate 605,413 of OAMR01000627.1, read as the reverse complement.
CGAATCTAATGAGTCTAATTAATCCATGTTTTGCTACAGTAATGCTACAGTAACCATCCTATAATCGTGCGGTCAAAGGCCTCATTAGATAGGTCTCCTGAAATAGTTTAATGTTGTGAAGATAATTTTACAAACTGATTTTATTTAATACCCTTAATTATTGGTCAAAAGGCCGTGGAAATATTTTTCCATTCTAAACAAACAAGGCCACTCTGTCCATCTGTACCATAGCCACCTAAGCCAAAGCGTTGTACTGGAACATCTCCAAATCCATGACACCCAGACCTCCCAACTGCTTTGGTACGGTCTTTTCACCTTTGTCCACCTTACAAGACAGTGGCCACATTGGCCAATTCAGTCCCTTTCCAAAGGAATCCCTTTGAATTTTATCCATTCTTTTCATCAACCATTTCTTTGGTAAATGCAGAGACTAGAGAGGAAGTATGTTGGTAAAGATGAGAGCACAGTGTTTAGCAGCTTCAACCGTCTTGCCCTATTCAAGAACATGACCTTCCACGTTGCCAGCCTATTTGACATCTTGTCGACCACAGAGATGTAGTATTTTTTTTTGACTCATCATTCAAAATATTTGAGTAAAAATCTTTTTTTTTCTTTTTAGTATAAGTGTAAGACGAAAGTTTCTATCAATAATGATGTAGTACAACGATGATTAATTAAATTGTTATGTGATCTAAACCATTGTAATCTATCTATCTATCTATACTAAAAGGATCATAGAGAATTGAAAACACTTTCTACCAAAAAAACCCACCCATACCCTCTCACAGAGGACCCACCTGTCGGGCTTTGGTGGGAGAGAAAAACTATAAAGCATCAAAATTTTTACATGTTCCAGGCGCTTTTAGTTCATTCTCCGCAAAACTTTTTTCACCCAACGTCCGGCGAGTACCCACCTCCGGCCAGGTGGGCCCCTAACTCCCCACGTGCACACAATTATCCCGTATTGCTAATAGACAAAAGATTGAAGAGTTTTTCTCCATATAAATAAAGACTAACTAACTCGAAAAATAATATGCCTCTAAATTTGAGAATAATGTGTCTATATATACACACGTGCGTGCGCACGTGCCGCGTCTGCCAGTATGATATAAAGTTTTGTTAAACCGAGATAGGGATGATTAGTGGATGGGTTTATTCAGTTTTTTTAGTACATTTCTACAATACTTCAGGATGGAAAATACACATTTTTTTCTTTTTGATAAACTGACTGGCCAACTTTTTGAAGCGCTGCAATCGCCGACCACCGCAACAATGACTGACCTCTTTTTGAACCGCTGAAATCGCCGACCACCGCAACAACACCCGCTGGCGGGTGGGGCCTCGCGCTCGGTTGGCACCTTCCAGGTCCCGCAGAGCTCGGCATACCCAGGCACCGCGCCAAGTGGCGAGGGCGTCCAGAGGAAAGGGATAGCGAGCGAAGGGCCACCATGACCGCCACGCAGCTTCCACACGGCCTGATCCAGTACCAGCTCGACCTCCGTCCACGGCTCCACCAAAAGGCAAAAGAGAAAAGAAGAGGCGACGCAGACGCCTGCTTGCAATCCATCCATCGGCCACCCACCCACCAGTCGCCTCTCCCTCTCCTCTTATCTCCTCCTCCGCCTCTCTCCTCGCCTCCTGCTACTACTGCATTGCCTCGCTCCGGCCAGCTCGATCCTGCACGAATCGGCAGGCAGCGCGGCGCGCGGCGATGGCGGCCCTGCAGGCCCCTGCGTCGTCGTCCCTGGCGGGGGCGGCGCCGCTCCGGTCGTCCTTCTCCGCGCCGTGGTCCGTGCGGCTGCCGGCGCCGGCACGGCGGCGGGTGGCCAGGGCGGCCACGGCCGCGCGGATCACCATGCGGGTCGCGTCCAAGCAGGCCTACATCTGCCGCGACTGCGGGTGAGCCAGCGAGCTACTTTTGTGTGTTCTGTTTCTTGTTGTCGGCTGCTTGTGCAGCCCGGTGGTGACTGCTGACTGGAAGCTGACTGAAAAAACAAAAGCTGAGCTCTTGCCTCGATCTGCCCTGCAGGTACATCTACAACGACAGGACCCCGTTTGACAAGCTGGCCGACAACTACTTCTGCCCCGGTGAGGATGAACTCCAAAGTCCTCTGCTTCTTATCTGATATTCTGTTTTCCCAACCTGATGCTTGCACATGGACGACCCATGCCAAATAGCTTGTGTTTCTTCTTGACTTTCAGAGAGGTTGCCTATGCTTTTGTATGGTTGGGAATACTTTTGTGTAATAAGCGCTCTTGCAATGCATAGCAAATTAGCAATTAGCAACCCACACTAAAAAGGAACATACTCCTACATGTCACATATACAGCGGAGCATATAAAGGAGCGTTTTGGCTTTCATTTACATGCCTATGCAATGCTTTTAATTGTACTAATTTTTACGTGGAGTTGAACAAAATGGCAAGAATTTGAAGAAACGAAATAGCAGCACGCACCAGTTCACAGGGTTTAAAATCAGGCGTAATTCATTTGTTTAAAAGACATACATTTAGTGTACGTTAGCATAAACAGCCATGCCTTTAATAGGAACTTCACAAAAAGAAAATGTTTTCAATCGGGACATTTTCGTCTCAAAAGAACTGTTTATATTTTAAGACAATGTTCTTGTTTACTTATGTCTGCCCACGTGAAAAATATATACACTCCTCTCTAATGGCTGAACAATTGCTGTCCACTGTTAATGCAGTCTGTGGAGCTCCAAAGAGGAGGTTCAGACCGTATGAGCCAAAGGTGTCCAAGAACGCGAACTCCACTGATGTCCGCAAGGCGAGGAAGGAGCAGCTGAAGAAAGATGAAGCAATCGGGTAATATATCAAACCTCAAACACTAAAGAACTACAAAGAGAGAACAAAATCTTTGTACATTCATTAAGTTTCTACAGTATATACTAATAATATCCGGATAAACTAACATAGTAAAGAGTCTGCATTTACTTGCAGGCAAGCCTTGCCAATCGCTGTCGTCGTCGGGGTCATTGCCCTGGCCGGCCTCTACTTCTACCTCAACAGCGCCTACAATTAGACGAACAAACATGCATGAAGCCTCAGAGACGATCGATCCATTTGGTGCCGGGGACAGGATTCTTTCCATTTTGCCCTTCTTTTTGTCGTTGTACATGTGTGTCATGCTACATTCATACTACTAGGCCCCCATCCTCCAAAACTGCTATACAAGTCATGGTTAATCTTGAAATACCATACGTTACTCAACTGATGACAGCTGATTTTTAAGTACTTCACTTATGTTCCAGTATTTATTTTAGGTTTCAACTGGAATAATTTGTCTAAAATAAGTGGCTTTCAAATAACTTCGGAGTTTTTTCTTGGGATGTACGCCTGTCTTAAACAAGAGTAAAAGCCACTTCAAAGTTTAAAGCAAAATGGGGAACATCCTCTTTGAATTGGAACCAATACATATCTGTAGGATGCATTTGAGTGTCAATGTATATAACGGGTACGAGCATTCATAGTTGCTTCCCAGTTGACATTGTGATGGAGATGGGTCGGAAATAAAGCATTCAGTCAATCCCTTGTACTCCCTCCATACTCATATTAGATGATGTTTAGGACAGTGACACGGTCTCCAAAGCACAACTTTGACCACTATTTTCTATAAAAATATTTATTAAAAAGTTATAGATGTATCCTTTTATGAAAGTAATTTTCAAGACAAATCTATTAATATGATTTTCACATTTCTAAACTCAACGATTTAAAAGTTATTTATGATTTATATTCCCAAGGTTTGACCCAAACCTTGTCCTAAACATCATCTAATATGAGTATGGAGGTAGTATTATGATACAGAGTGAGGACAAAACGTACTTTAGCATTGAGTTACATGCACCAAGAGTCACTTTAAAAATCTTGGGGTGGTGAGGAAATGATTCACTAACAGCCCATGATGTAAATGTGTGGCCCTTCACCATTTTCAAAATTTTGAGTTGTGCCTGTCAAGACTGGAAATCACCTACCAGTGTTTGTTTCTTGCCATTAAATATTGGTTCTAATCCCACCGGTGTTTGATTAAGCTGTTACTTTTATGTTGCATCCGGATGGTTAACACCACTTAGCATACTATCAAGGTGCTAAAAAATTAATTAGTCATTAATTATACCCAATTAGATCCAAGAGTACATGTGCATTGCTATAAACGAATTACACACGCAACATATTGTACGTGCTAGACGTTCATAACAACAATATATTACTCTCCTCGTCATCAGTTTGGACATGCCAAAAACTGGAACATGCAGAGTCTTGAAATCAATATAAACATAGCAGTGCAGCATATCCAACTACTAACAGAACATAAGCATCACATTGAACCTTGCGGCGGAGGGGTATGGCAATGCCATGGGGTGGACCGAGCTCTAGTCGCGTGTGCGGGATGCAGCCGGGACCTTGTCTTGGTGCTTTCCACTTTCGGTGTCAGTGGCCCAGTTAGCCATGAGAGGTGGGGGTGCGAGCTGGGCCAAGAATGGCCGTGCAGTGAAAGTTTTTGTGGGCCAAAACTGGCCTGGTGAAAATAGAGAGAGAAAAAGGAGTGAGAAAGGAAGAAAGAAAAGGAATTCGGTAATGCTTCAAAGGAGACGTCCGAACGCGCGGCTCCCATCGGACGTTATATGGGCCCGTACCTGTCTCTCCATTCCGCCGCATCGTAGTTTTCCAAAAAAAAAAAAACAGTCGCTGCTGAATCTCCGCTCGCGCGCTGTCATCGATGCTTTCTCCTCGCTTATGCGCCGCCACCGCCGCTCCATGTGCCGTTGTCCCGTGCTCTCCGCGCGCCGCCGCCACCGCCACTGCTTCGCGTGCCGTCGTCCTGCCCCTTCGCGCGCCGTCGCTGCCCGTTCCTCCACGGAGAAGCCGGCGCCGCCATGCCCGCCGGAGGAGGAAGAGGAAGGGTCGTGGGGCTCCATGGCCACCACACCTAGCTTCTCCTGCTGCCGCCGGCCCGAGCGGCCATGGATGTGGTGGATGCGTCGCCGGCGAGCATCCTCCTCCTCCTCTAGATCTGATTTTTTGGCTTAGTTTCGCTCCATGTTGCAAGACCATGTTTTACGTGTTTCGGATGTTCAAGAAGAATGTTGCAGTTGTTTGATTTGAATGTTGCAAGAATAGATCTGGAATGTTTTAGGGTTTTGCTCCATGTTGCAACAGCATGTTTCACGTGTTTCGGATGTTTCAGAAAAATGTTGCAACTGTTTGATGTGAATGCTGCAAAAATAGATCTGGATTGTTACGATGATGCATATGTTTCGCATGCATGTTGCAAGTGTTTCATCCGGATGTTTGCATTTTTATTGGAAATTTTTTGACTGCTGCGTGCGTGGCTAAGAGTTGTGAGCACGTCATATTAATGTTGCAAACGTGGACTATTCATGTTTCAGATACTATTGTTTGATGTTGCATACGCTATTTTTGGATATTGCAAAAATTTTACATGTTGTATGTAACATCATGCCATGTTGCGGCAGGATTTTTTTGCATGCTACAGTGATGTCGGTTATGAATACTTGCTGTTGTTGTGCCACGTCACCCGTCCGATTTTTTGGATTTGGCCGGACGTCCGGGCGCTAGACTTACCGAAAGGAATTGGGCGCGCTAAGCCCTAACACATAATATTTTGGGTCATTTTAAATATATTTCAGAAATATTAACATCCTTAATCCTAAACACAGTAACGGAAAACTAACTAAATTTTGAAAAGAATTTTAAAACCCACATTCGAAGGAATGAACAACATGCAAAGGCATGAATGCATCATTCACCTTATGTTTGTAACCTATTTTAATTTAATATAGAAAATAACACTTTATTTTAAATAATTGCACACAGTTCCTATTTTATTCTAAGAAATTTTATAAATAGTTTTAGAACCCTAGCCAAATTTAAACTAGGATGTTGCAATAAGAAATGTGCACTTTAATCAACTAGAACTAATTTGAATATAGAACTATTTGTGTTGCGTCACGTGTAACATAGTGGATTGCGAATTTCATGGTTTTTTCTCGATATATGCCAATGTATGAATTGTGCTAGAAAGGGTAAATCAACAATACCATCACCGAGTTACAACGACGACGACCAAATCTTTCACCAAGGGAAGCAAGATCGACAACCTAGAAGATCATTTGTATTCTCTTTTATTCCCATCTATATCTCATAGATTTGAAGCCAGGTCAAATTTTGTTAGGGTGTGTTTGTTTGTTCGACGGCTAAGTGTAGCCAGGCTAAGATCTGAAGCCAGACTTGCCCATGTCTGGCTTAACATATATATGCAACGAGGCCATATTTAGTTAGATGATTTAGTTTGGCCTGGCTCGCCCTCGACTGATCGAGTTTGGTTGGCTGACTATTAGATACGCTAACCTTGGACCAGATAGAAGGTGAAGTTAATTACCGCACCCTAGCATCTCTTTCCTATGCTCTCTGTTCTGTACTCTCATCATATCAACTGTGAAGACTGTGTTCCCTTCCACTGTTCTATCCTCTCACCAACATACTACTATTGATGAAGACTCGATCTCTCCCTAATAATCCTCCAATCGATGAAGCCAAAGATACTTGTTCAGGATGGCCGCATTTCACAATTATCACCGTGAACATAGCCACGCGTCCAGAGTACCACAAACATAAAGCAACAAACAATTCTTCTTAATCAACGGAACAAAAGAAAAGAAAAAAGAAATAAACATCATGTGGCTGCATCCCCAATTTTAACGTTTAATCACCCCACCAAATCTGGAACCAAAAGCAACCATCGACGACTGGCTGCTCCTCGTGCCGCCCCCGCGAAAAGGCGCGAACCGCTCCACCGGCCTCCGTGTACGTCCCTCTCCCCCGCGCATCGCCGCTGGCCGACGCGATCCCTCGCCCCGCCTCCACGGCTCGAACAACCGAATCCGATCCCGGCCGGCTGCTCTATACATCGCGCCGGCCGCCCGGGCCGCTGATGGAGGAGTCGGGGGCCGGCCGGGGCGAAGCAGGGAGGCCCGCGACGGCGTCGGCGGCGGCGATGGAGGCCAAGGGCAAGGCCAAGCGCGACGGGGTCGTCAAGGAGGTGATACGGCTCGAGCGCGAGTCGGTCATCCCCATCCTCAAGCCCAAGCTCGTCATGAAGCTCGCCTACCTCATCGGTATATATCTCCCCATATAATAACTCCACCTCGTCCGCCATAGCCGCCCGTACGTGTTTCTTGGTCTGGAATTCTGTCCGGCCATGCTTCTGGCTGTTGGGGGCACTCGCCGCCGAAGGATGATTTCGTTCGCCCGCGGGCATTGCGTCGTAGTGTCATCGAGAGTCACGTCTTTGTTTGTGCCCCGGCCCGTTGCCTGATCATTAGGTTCAGTTTGTTTTTTTTTTCTTGCTTCCTTATCATCGCAACACCGCTGAAGAAAAATGCAAGTAATTTGTTTGAGAGCTTTGGGAGTCTTAGGTTGGTAAATTGGTCTGGATTTACTTAACTGCTGGAAGATAAAAAAAAATACTGGCTTTATTCTTCCAGTTTCGTTTGGACATAGGAACACGTAGTACTGCTGGTTTAAATTTCGGTATTTAGAACAGTATGTGCATTCTTTTTAGGGATATGTAAACGCTACTATCTCTCACAAAAAAACATGCCAACATTGGCCAATTCTTCTATAGATATTGTGAATCATATATAATTTTAGTAGTTATACATGTCAATCCACAATATTTTTTTAGAATGGTTAATGTGTCCTTTTTTTTGAGGAAAAAAATCCTAGTTGGTTTTGTTTTGCAGTACTATTTCTGACTATCGAAAATTTCAGAACTGAAATGGTGCGAATCATTTGCCTGCCATAACGCACACATGCTCTTTACTAACTGTGCAGAGCGTGAAAATGATCGTGCCGAGTTCATGAAGCTATGTAAGAGGGTGGAGTACACAATCCGTGCCTGGTATCTTCTGCAATTTGATGATCTAATGGTTTGTACCTCTTGTCTTATACGTTTATGACAGTCCAATGCAAGTTGGTAGATTGTCTTGATTTGTGCTGTGATGCAGCAATTGTACGCGTTATTTGATCCTGTTAATGGTGAGAAGAGTTTGGAGCAGCAGGGCATGACATCCAATGAGCTTGATACTCTAGAACTCAATTTCTTGACCTACATTTTTGAGGTTGGCTCACTATCTTCTCCTTTTCTTACTAATGAGCATGATACTTGAGATTTTAAACGAAAGTAACTTGTCCTACAATGTTTCAAAATACAATTATATTGCTGATTTTAAGTAGATAATGGAAAAGAGCAACTTCAAGTTGTTATCCGATGAAGAGTACGAGGTAGCCCAGTCTGGGCAGTATCTTTTGAACCTCCCCATAAAAGTAGATGAATCCAAGGTATGAATTCACTTATGTAAATTCCGGATATGCATGCTGACATTACAATATACTTCACTTTTCAACTAGCTATTTGAACAAATATAGGTAGACAGCAAGTTGTTAACAAGGTATTTTAAGGAGCACCGGCATGAGAATCTACCAGCATTCGCTGATAAGGTATTTTTCGTTTCCCATGGTTCACTCAACTAGTCATCTTTCCTCCTTACACTGTACAGTTACTTGAGCTAGGCCGAAAATTCATAAACGGTGTGCCACATGTAAATGGAAAAAATAAATGAGAATGAGAGAAACTAGAATAAACGGAAAAAGCAAATGAGAATGAGAGAAACTAGAATATTTGCTATATTTAATTCATAATAAATCTCTCCATACACAAGTGCTCGGGAGGGAAATTAAAGTTAGCATGCCCCTCATTTTTTTCTGTTTTTCATTGAGCTCTACATTATAACTTATTAGTTATCTTCACGTCAACCACATATTTGCAGTATATTGTCTTCCGGCGGGGCATTGGAATTGATCGGACAACTGATTACTTCTTCATGGAGAAAGTGGATGTCATCATATCTCGAGCATGGAGGTCATTGCTCAGGGTAACAAGGTATCACATCTCAATATCAATAGTTTTTTTTACTGAATTGGATGGTTTTTCCTTTGATCAAGCATCACATGCAATTATCGATGCATGTTTTAATATCAGGATCGATAGATTATTCAAGAAGAAACAAGTACCTTCAAAAATGGACAAAAAGAAGACTGACGAAATTAATGAAGACGCAGAAGAACCAGACCTCTATGTTGAGCGCGTCCGTCTAGAGAAAATGGAGCTAAGGTTGATTAGCGCGTCCTTCACAGGAATCTTGGTAAATTAAAGTTGATCATATTTTCTAATGTTTTATATATGTCATTTTTATGGCAGCATAAAGAACCTGTTAAGAAAAATGACAATTCAAGAGCCCACATTTGAAAGGATGATTGTGGTGTATAGGTATGTATTTCTGTATTCATCGTTTAGCCTTCTGAAATCTCGAGGTAATCTCTTATCTTCAGATTTCACACACGGACATAGTAGCTTGTTCTGATCCAAACCTTACAGGAAGGCTAGCACAGAAAGTAACCCAGATCGTGGGATATATGTAAAGCACTTCAAGCACATTCCAATGGCTGATATGGAGCTAGTCCTGGTAATATATTAGGTTACTGGAAGTGCCAATCCTATGAAAACTTAGTTTACAATCTTTAAGCATGTTTTGTTTCTTCTCCTAGAGTAACTTGACATCAGTGTTTGTGTTGTAGCCAGAGAAGAAAAACCCTAGTTTAACACCAATGGATTGGGTTACATTCCTAATTTCTGCTGTCATTGGCTTGGTACATCTCTTACGCTTTCAGCATTAAACATGAATACTACCTTTTTGTCTTCAACCATCTGAAGAGTCTTTTCCTTTCAGGTCACTCTAATAAGTTCTCTTGAAATGCCAAAGGCTGACGTATGGGTTGTCACAGCTATCCTATCTGGTCTGATTGGATACTGTGCAAAGATCTACTTCACGTATGTGGTTTAATTTATAATACCTAAATAGAAAGTTTTCTTCTGCTCATATGACACTTAAGTGCTAATGTACGTCTGAAGGTCCTGAAGGAATTATACATTTTACCAACTTGGTCAATTTCCTGGTATATTACACTGATATACAATGAATTTATCCCTTTGGAAACAGATTCGAAGCAAATATGGCCACGTACCAAAATTTGATTACGAAGTCAATGTATGATAAGCAACTTGATAGTGGGAAAGGAACGCTTCTTCACTTATGTGATGATGTGATCCAGCAAGAAGTATGCAACCCTCGGCTGGATAAATTTAACTTGTCTCGAATGTGCCACACCAATATATCTTAAAACTGTTTTTGCAGGTTAAGGAGGTTATTGTTTCTTCTGCCGTCCGTCCACGGCCCATCGGTGCCCCTGCTCCGCCGTCCGTCCGCGGCTTGTCGACGCCCCTGCACCGCCCGTCACGAATCTCCTCCGCCTGTAGCAGCTCCTGAGCCGCACGGTTGCTCTACTGTCTGCCCGGTTGCTCTACTGTCTGCTGGTGCTACGGTCTGCTCTCTGTCTCACTTTTGTTCAACATGTCGTATCCACATCCCCATGCCATTCAAGTTCCACTGCAGTTCGATGGTCAGAACTACAGAGAATGGGCTTTTTGTGTTCAGACAGTACTAGGTGGTTTTGGTCTTGTCTCACACCTTAGTGGCACTGCAGCGGCTGCTGCAGCAGATAACTCTAATGCTAGTACAATCACTACTTGGATCAATGATGATGGTAGGGTTAAGACTGCCATTGTCACTAGTGTTAAGCCTTTTATTGTCATATGGGAGAACAACCTCATGTTACAGACTTACAGGTTGTTAGTAGTTTAGCATATAATTTCACTGTATGTCTCCACTGAAATCCAGTTTAGATTTCACTGTCTTATTCATTTCTAAACTTTAATATGCATTGCCATGTTAATGTTATGAAGGGAATTTTGAGTATATCCAGGAAAAACATGCTTAGAGTTGGAAACATGAAAACTCCATTGAAAATCATATCTGCAAGCTTTCAAAATCTTCAAAAAACTCATCACCCATAGTTTATGTCATATTAACAATTTCAATAACAGACTATCACATATGTCAAACGCATCTGCACAAATGGAGAAGATCAACACAGTTAGTAAACCTTGCATTTGTCATCTTTTTATCTCTCAAATGGTGTTCCTTTATATTGCTTCATAAGCTCAACTATGGATGTTCTTTTTCAAGACGGAGTTTTCAAGTTTCTAGTACTTGCTGATCATATTCCCTGTTAATTATGTGTTACCAGGATTCTTTACACATGACTTGCTGATATCGCTGTAACCTATTATCCTTCCAGGATCTTGATTTGCGCTGCGAACAGCTCATCAAGGAAGAGTTTGGCGTGGAGTGCAACTTTGATGTTGTGGATGCGGTAAAGAAGCTAGAAAAGCTGGGCATTGTTTCTCGGGTAAGTTCTTTTTGCAAACTCCAAATTATCACCAAACATAACTAAATGAATGGGGATAGAGTATCGTTAGTAATTTTTAAGGCAATTGTGGCAAATCTTCAATAACAGAAATATCTGCCAGTTTAAGATTTCCAAACATATCCTTACAATAATTCTCTACTCAGGACTCAATTGGGAGGATCCTATGTGTTCCTTTGAAGCGTGCAAATGAGATCATAGGGACAACTACTGAAGAAATGGTGATGCGAGCCCAGCAAGCCCCGGCTGCTTCCTAATTTTCACGATATGTCAGAGTGATAATTCATTCGTTCTCGCGAGATTTCGTGCTGCAAGCCTGTCGTGTCTGTCCATTCTTCTGTGCAGTTTTTCTGGTGTATGAAATGATAATCTAAAATACTGGTTGGGTTATTCTTTCATTTGTTCATTTGATTGTAAATAAGAATGTTATCTTTGCTTTTACAGTGTATCAGAAGTGGAATAAGTGAACTGTACAGCGCTGTGGCATGCCAGCCTAATATAACCAAAGACAAATCTTGTTCTGACAAATTAACCCAGCTGATGCTCATTTATCAGAAACAACTCCAGATAGCCATAGTGCTTTTTCATAAAGAATTACCATAATGCAAAAAAGGGTCTATCGAATTCAAGACTCCGTGCTACTACTGCCACAGAAACTGCATTAAAACATGATCCAATGCTACATGTATAACTCTGTTTATACTGAACTCGGCCCTTTTAAGACCACACGTATTTGAAACTTAAAAAAAGAAAGCAACATAAAAAGCTTCAATTCTTACATTGCTGGTTGCTGCACGTAAACCGCACTTGGCTACCCTTCCTTAGCATCGCAACACTGCTGAAGAAAAATGCAAGTAATTTGTTTGAGAGCTTTGGGAGTCTTAGGTTAGTAAATTGGTCCGGATTTACTTAACTGCTGAAGACAAAAGAAAAATACTGGCTTTATTCTTCCAGTTTCGTTTGGTCATAGGAACACTGCTGAAGGATCAGTCTGTTGTACGTTTAAATTTCGGTATTTAGAACAGCATGTGCATCATCCTTTTCAGGGATATGTAAACGCCAGTTTCTCTCACAAAAAATATGCCAACATTAGCCAATTCTTCTATAGATAATGTCAATCCACAATATTCGTTTGAATGGTTAATGAGTCCTTTATTTCATTGAGGAAAAAAATCCAAGTTGGTTTATTTCACAGTACTATTTCTGACTATCTGAAATTTCAGAACTGAAATGGTGTGAATCATTTGCCTGCCATAACGCACACATGCTCTTTATTAACTCTGCAGAGCGTGAAAATGATCGTGCCGAGTTCATGAAGCTGTGTAAGAGGGTGGAGTACACAATCCGTGCCTGGTATCTTCTGCAATTTGATGATCTAATGGTTTGTACCTATTGTCTTATACATTTATGACAGTCCAATGCAAGTTGGTAGATTGTCTTGATTTGTGCTGTGATGCAGCAATTGTACGCGTTATTTGATCCTGTTAATGGTGACAAGAGTTTGGAGCAGCAGGGCATGACATCCAAAGAGCTTGATACTCTAGAACTCAATTTCTTAACCTACATTTTCGAGGTTGGCTCACTATCTCCTCTTCGTACTAATGAGCATGATACTTTAGATTTTAAACGAAAGTAACTTGTACTAAATGTTTCAAAATACAATTATATTGCTGATCTTAAGTAGATAATGGAAAAGAGCAACTTCAAGTTGTTATCCGATGAAGAGTATGAGGTAGCCCAGTCTGGACAGTATCTTTTGAACCTCCCCATAAAAGTAGATGAGTCCAAGGTATGAAGTCACTTATGTAAATTCCGGATATGCTGCAATATACTTCACTTTTCAACTAGCTATTTGAACAAATATAGGTAGACAGCAAGTTGTTAACAAGGTATTTCAAGGAGCACCGACATGAGAATCTTCCAGCATTCGCTGAGATGTGGGATTATTTGAAGAAACAATTTGTTCAGGTTAGTGGGGCTCATCTTCACACTTTGATGCGAGGTCTCCGTGGGCTGCAGCAAGATGACATGAGTATTGATGACTACTATAATGCCTTTGATCGTTTTATGGGACGAGTCCTGTCTATGGTTCCTCCATCCAATGCAGCATGTGATGGGTGTTCTAAGAAGACCAAGTTATTTGAGCAGTTCCTGATGTATCAGTTTGTTATGGGGCTAAGGTCTGAATTTGAGCCTGTTCGTGTGTTCGTGTGCAGCTACTCAATATACATCTCCCCCTCCAGATATTTCAGATGTTTTGGCCTCGTTTACTGCTCAAGAGGCTCGACTTCGTTCCCTGTCAGCTGCTGCTCCTCCGGTGACAGCACCTTCCAGTGTTCTTGCAGCTGCTCAGAGAGCAGGCATATCTGGCGGCGGTCCTTCTACACCCTGTGAGCATTTTAAGAAGAATACTCATCGCTCAGAAAGTTGTTTCAGCAAGTATCCGGAGAAGCTAGCTGATTATTGTGCTCGTCGTGCTGCCCGTGGTCGCGGTCCTCCGAAGGGATCTGTGTCTGTTGCTGCTGCATCCCCTGCTGGTGCGTCTGAGTCTTCTTGGGTCCTTGATTCTGGTGCTTCATTTCATGTGACTTCTGATCGAGCTCAGTTGGTTGATTGCAAACCAGTCCATGATGGCACTTCTGTTCAGACAGCTGATGGTATTTTCACGATATGTCAGAGTGATAATTCATTCGTTCTCGCGAGATTTCGTGCTGCAAGCCTGTCGTGTCTGTCCATTCTTCTGTGCAGTTTTTCTGGTGTATGATATGATAATCTAAAATGATGGTTGGGTTATTCTTTCATTTGTTCATTTGATTGTAAATAAGAATGTTATCTTTGCTTTTACAGTGTATCAGAAGTGGAATAAGTGAACTGTACAGCGCTGAATCAATATGGACAAGACTATAGTTTCCATTGCACAATCTCGTTCCTTCCTAATTGATCTCACTGTTGCATGCCAGCCTAATATAACTAAAGCGAATCTTGTTCTGACAAATTAACCCACCTGATGCTCGTTTAATCAGAAACAACTCCAGATAGCCATAGTGCTTTTATTTCATAAAGCATTACCATAATGCAAAAAGGGTCTATCAAATTCAAAACTCCGTGTTACTACCGCACAGAAACTGCATTAAATTCTGATCCAATGCTATATGTATAACCCTGTTTATACTGAACTCGGTCCCTTTAAGACCGCACACATTTGAAACCTAAAAAAGAATGAAAGCAACATAAAAAGGTTCAATTCTTACATTGCTGGTTGATGTACTTAAACCGCACTTGGCTACAGAGATTTTAGTCGCAGGCCTAAATGTCTGAGGTGTGAGATGGTTGTAACACCACAGGTATCAATCAGAAGACTGCTCAGTAATTCACATAAAAATAAAGTCTGATCTATTTTAGCACTACTCACACATCACATGATCAAGAGCTATCCTAAGATTAATAAAGTTTCCCTTATCAAAAAAAAGAGACTATCCTAAATATAGCACTAGTCACCAGTTGGGATTGTTTACCTCTATGCACACATAAATTCTTCTTGACATACAAGTTATATTTTATAATAGTTTAGTAGTCTTCAGAAAATACAGACAAATCAAAATTGATACCAAATAAAAATACCAATGGGGGCTTTTGCAACAAAACAACTTGTATGTTCCAGACTTTCTAAATGGCTGTCGTTCACATTTTCGAAAATAAAATGTTTCAGTCCGAATGCATTACCTTGATGGATTGCCAGTTTGCCACCAACAGATAAATAATACAAGCACATTTGCAGCAGATTAAAGAGGAGGTGCATCAGGGTTCACTTTCTACTTCCCATTTTTTCTGTACCAAATGTTTCTTTTGTACCCGAGTTGTCCATGAATCTCCTTTCAGTAGGCAAGATTACAGATCAGAATTGTTTTATTGGATTTGATGACTCATCTTGTTTTGTTCAGGATCATCGAAGCGGGAGTGTGATTGGGACTGGCCATCGCCGTAGAGGTTCATCTAACCTCTACATCTTGGACACATTGAGTCTTCCCTCTTCATCTGGCGCTACTGCTCGTGTGTCATTAGTTGCATCATTCGTGTCATCCTTCGCCAAGTGGCATCATCGTCTGGGTCATCTTTGTGGGTCCCGTTTGTCGACATTAATAAATAGTGGTTGCTTTTTTTCATAAAACATTACCATGATGCAAAAAAGGTATATCGAATTCAAGACTCCATGTTACTATCACCACAGAAACTGCATTAAATTCTGCTATATGTATAACCCTGTTTATACTGAACTCGGCCCCTTTAAGATCGCACATATTTGGAACTTAAAAAAGAAAGCAACATAAAAGCTTCAATTCTTACATTGCTGGTTGATGTACTTAAACCGTACTCGGCTACAGAGATTTTAGTCGCAGACATAAATGTCTGAGGTGTGAGCTGGTTGTAACACCATAGGTATCAATCAGAAGACTAAAGTCTGAACTATTTTAGCACTACTCACAAATCACATGATCAAGAAGCTATCCTAAATATAGCACTACTCACCAGTTAGGATTGTTTACCTCTATGCACACATAAATTCTTCTTGACATACAAACTATATTTTATAATAGCTTAATAGTCTTCAGAAAATATAGAACAATCAAAATTGATACCAAATAAAATACCAATGGGGGCTTTTGCAACAGAACAACTGTTCCAGACTTTCTAAATGGCTCTCGTTCACATTTTTGAAAATAAAAAGTTTCAGTCCGAATGCTTTACCTTGATGGATTGCCAGTTTGACACCAACAGATAAATAATACAAGCACATTTGTAGCAGATTAAAGAGGAGGTAAGACCCTAAACCAGAAATGCCATGACCAGGAGAGCCAGTGGTGGGCACCACTCACCTGCGGGTGTGAAAATAAGCAGAGCATATTAGCACAAATACACAGCTACAAAGTGATGCTCCAGATCATTTCAACAAACGTCGCACATGCCATGACAGTTTTGTTTATTCTACACATGAACCATATGCTAGAGATAAGGGCATTATTTAGGACATAAAACTGTCTTCCCTGTTTCAAGCGCCTCTTCACTGATTTCCATACTTTGGTCCATCTTTGCCTTTCTTTATGTCATCCCTGTTAAGGCCCATATACTATCTAGGCCCATATATTGGCTATATATGTGTCCATCTGGACTAATGGAGGATTATCACTTGACACACATCATCAAAGGTAACATGGAATCAGAGCAGAGATTAGGGTTAGGATTAGAGATCTAATCCC
>OAMR01000627.1:527767-553054 GCA_900205405.1 Echinochloa crus-galli | reverse complement strand
AGTGATATATGTATATTTTTATAAAAGTCTTTTTCAAGCCAAATCTATTCATATAGTTTTCACATTTGTAAACTCAATAATTTAAAAGTTATTGATGATTTATATTCCCAATGTTTGACCCAAACCTTGTCCTAAACGTCAGGTTTTTCAGAACGGAGGGAGTATGATGCTAGACGAAAGCTTGCGATGAGCTCATGTAAACCAAGCTTGCTGATCTTGTAGCTAGTATCAAACTGATGATAAGAAAAGGCTAACATAAAGGTGGTCTATACATTTTTTATTCCACCACTGTAACACAAATTTAGTCATCATGCATGAATCCCAACATAACAATGTCTTAGAAACACACTTAAAAAATATGGCACCCAGATCCCGAGTATTAGGGCCGGCAGGGTCTCGGGGATGCGTCGAGCAAAATTGTCAGGCCCAGCCCCCGAGTAGGAGGACAGGCAGGGTCTCAAGGACACATCGATTGATATTGTGATGCATAGCTTCGGAGTGTGAAGGCTGGCGGGGTCTGAGGGCACGCCGAGTAAAATTGTGACGCCTAGCTCTAGAGTGTGAGGACCGGCAGGGTCTCAAGGAAGCGCCGAGTGAAATTGTGATGCCTAGCCCCCGAGTAGGAAGACCGGCTGGGTCTTAGGGACGCGCTGAGTGAAATCGTGACGCTCAGTCTCTGAGTGTGACGACCGGTAGGGTCTCAAGGACGTGTCGAGTGAAATCGTGACACCTAGCCCTCGAGTGTGAGGGTTGGCAGGGTCTTAGAGGTGCACACAATACGTCTCCTCAAACTAACCATTAGACAAATAAGGAAACCATAGATCCAAAAATCACGGATCCCACAGATTTCGTCCGTGACTTACGATGCTGTTAGGATTATTGCCAAGATTAGCAAACAATAGACGAAGCGCCACGAACAGCCGTCGTCACCCTTCGCATTCCCATCTACTACCACCGCTACTCCTAGAGCTCACCCCGCTATTGTTGCCTCAACACCAGCCACTGCTCTTCCAAAACTCGCATGCACACTCGCATTGCCACGGTGTCACCGCCCATCGGTGTCACCGCCCATCCTTGGATGTGCGTCAAGACACTTCAGCAACTATGCATCCTCTCTATCACAAAGCTTCCTTGTCAACAATGGCGGAGACGACCGGTGCCTCGTCCAAAATCGTTCCAGACCAAGAGAAGAACTGGAGCAGATCCAAGATGATGGAGGAAAAACTTCAAGCTTGATTTTAACACGTATGTTACCAGTGTGCACCACATTGGCCGTTACCAATGTGCTGCACATTGGTGATTAACATTGTTAAAATCTGTTACTAGTATAACAGGTAATGGGCGCTGTTGATATCCATTACAAATAACATGTTAATGGTAATGGACTTTAATATTGTCAGATGGGGCATACGTTACTTGTATCAGGCTAATGACATCTGTTACCATTATCAATTTTTTTGTAATGGATAATGTATTGATTTTCACGTAGTTTGCTCAGGTAGGAGTCAGAGCGGACGTTATTTTCATCGATTCCAAAGAATTAGAAAGTAGGGACTTACAGATTATTTCTGTAGTAGTGCAAATTACACTGATAGCATAGTAACTGAAGGGATAGGGATTCACTGCGGTTTTCCATGGATTATAATCCAGCCTCTGGAAAATCCACACTAGATTATGTGTGGATCGTATGTGTAATTAGGCCGGGTTGCCATTAAGTTCCAACTGCCAACAAATAGCAATAACCAATCTGTCAACCAGAACCTGTAACAACAAATTATATCATGTCTTCGTACAAAAATGTAATAACTCCTGTCCACGTTTTTCACGCATGGCTAGGAGAGGCGGCATAACTGCACCCCACAACACATGACGGCATACCATATGGCTCGAAGGCCATTGACAGAAATCGATGATTTGTATAGCCAGCACACGCACACGAAAAGCAAATGTGATAATTATCCTTCACAGTGGTTACACAACGACACACACAACTTTTTTTCATATTGATAGTCATGTTTCTAGGTGATCGTAGTAGTTGAGCTTTTCTCAAAAAAATCAAATAAAAAGAAAAGGTAGTATGTAGTTGAGCTTAACAGTATTTGTAATTCTTGACTTGTGTTGTATAGTAAGTTGATGAACCAGGATGATCGGCGATTCTGCCAAACAAATTTTCACACAGCAAACTGTGTACAGCAAGACATGCTACAATTTGTTGTCTATACTACGGAGACAATTACGAATGTAATACATTTTAAAGCTTAAAAATGTAATGCCAATAATGAATGTGTCCTGGGTACAAGTGTTGTTACATTACTACAGATCTTCTGCGCTTATAATCTTTAAAGTACTCTGCTAATATATGGTAGCATTAGTGGAACAATAATTTTACACAAAGCATGAATGAAAATGTATGATACGTGCTTTAAAGCCTAGAGGTGAGCTAGCTAGGCCGTAAATCCATTCTCGACATGTGATTTTCCACGAGTAAAACATTGTATTTGTCATCATATCGTGGGTTTTCACCAGTGTTGTAATCCACATTCTCTTCAAAATCTAAAACGCTGGTGCAGTTGTGTAATGCATGCACCATAAAGAACAGCGACGTTGTAGATATTCAAATTGTAACAATTGTGCTCACATATTTCACGTGGAACTAATTAAATAAAACAACTGAATTGCTGAGGGAAGCGACCTGAAGTAAAGAAGTACTATTACACAACTGAAGTGCAAATTACACTGACAGCATACTAATAGATAAATCATCTACTGTACTTATTAAAATTTGCCGATCTTAAATTAAATGATTGGCGGACTCATCTAGCTATAGAAATCGTTTCTTCTTTAAATCAACTGAACCGTCCCCTCTTCTCTCTCGGTATCTCCAACCACCCAAAGGACACAGTCCCAAAGGCACTCGTAGAAAAGAAATGGAGGCGCTCGTAGTGCGGGGATTGGGCGACCCCACGCTTGCGCCCGGGGAGGAGGCCTCCCCGTTCGCGCCTGTCAACGGGGACTACCCGGTGCCGGAGCTCTCGTCGACGACGGCCGTCAGGGTCCGTGTCGTGGCGGCCAGCCTCAACTACGCCACGTTCCTCCAGGTGCAGGGCAAGTACCAGGAGCGGCCCCCGCTGCCGTTCGTCCCCGTCTCCGACTACGCCGGCGTCGTCGACGCCGTCGGCACTGACGTGCGCGGGCTCCGCCCGGGCGACCGCGTGTGCTCCCTCGCGGTCCTTGGGCCATTCGCCGACTTCATTGTCGAGGAGGAGAAGCGGCTGTGAGTTCTCTGATTTCTCTTGATTGGTTTATAACATACAAGCTTCGAGTTGCTATTTGGCGTTGCGGTGGTCATCCTCCTTGCGCCGTCCCTCCTCAAATGCATCCATGATCAACTTGGACTGCTGCAAAGGCTTTGGCGGCGCCGTCTTGGACTGATTTGAAGTAGATCCCGAATAACAACCTTCTCAACACCAATTGGGATCCCCAAATCGCACCAATCGACTGCCCAAAACCAGATCGACCGAAGAAAGTGGAATTCCCCAAACTCTATCCTAAGCGGCGCGGAATTGAGGTGGGCGACGGCGCCGGAACGGCTAACCGACGGTATGTGGTGGCCGCCGTCGACTGGAAGTCGGTGGGCGGGGCGTGGACGGCGAGATCGGGACGAAACTCACCGGTGCGGCTGCGCGTCAGGAAGACGGAGGCTGCCCGGGGATTCCACAGCCGAGGAGATACTTGTCTCTGATACCATCAGTCACACCCTTGGCCACCGGCGAGATCAACCGGCGGTGTGAGAACGAGCAAGCGAATCGAGAGGGGATAATTGGATCTCACGAGCCGAGGGAGGACGACGAGTCCCCTTGCCTCAGTCGCACGAACAGAACATGTTTAATTCAACCATAGTTTGTTTTCGGTTACAGCACAGGGACTTATCCCCTTCACACACGCCTCATCAAGTCACTGGCCCCACGGGTCCACACGCCAGCCCGACACACGACACAACTACGCTTTTCACTTCTTGCACTGCGTCTTCGCCGCTATCGTGACGTCCATCTCCTGGGGCGTCACACTCGTCCAGTTCCAAATCCAAGTCCACGCCCAGGCCAGAAATGGAGGCGCTCGTGGTGCGGCGGCTTGGTGACCCCACGGTGGCCACCGGCGGCGAGGCCTCCCCGTTCGCGCCCGTCTCCGGAGATCACCCGGTGCCGGAGCTCTCGTCGCCGACGGCCGTCAGGGTCCGTGTCGTGGCGGCCAGCCTCAACTACGCCACGTTCCTCCAGGTGCAGGGCAAGTACCAGGAGCGGCCCCCGCTGCCGTTCGTCCCCTGCTCCGACTACGCCGGCGTCGTCGACGCCGTCGGGACAGACGTGCGCGGGCTCCGCCCGGGCGACCGCGTGTGCTCCCTCGCGGTCCTTGGGCCATTCGCCGACTTCATTGTCGAGGAGGAGAAGCGGCTGTGAGTTCTCTGATTTCTCTTGATTGGTTTATAACATACAAGCTTCGAGTTGCTATTTGGCGTTGCGGTGGTCCGATCTTATGCTTGATTCTTCCGTGGAAGTTTTACGTTCAGAAACGGGGTCTCAGGAGTATAAGGGATATACTATTTTACTGATTAATTGGTATTTTCATTTGTAGATAGCAGTATGAGACTAAACGTGCCATGCACACTTGCTTTGAGGTTCTTTAAACGGGTCGCTATGTGGACTATTTTTCCAGCAATCCCACGTCAATATCATAGTAAGAATAAGAGGGTCAAAGGATCAATGTGCTGTAATACAGTTAATATACCAGCGTTTTAGCATAAGTCCCATATGGGTTGAACTTATATCTAGGGCAACAAGATTCACCTTACTGCGGCCGGAGAATGGACTAGGCCTTGAATATTCAGCTTTAGTGCAGTTAGATTTCCCCCAAAGTCATAATTGATACTAGGTTGCCAAAGTAACCTTGCCTAACCGGAGCGTTAACGGTCTGCTCCCGTATCTTCTAGTGAGCTTTCGATGAGAGCGCCCTGTCTCAAGAAGCGCCCGACCTAACAGTTAGGCTCATATAGGTGTTTTCCTCCAAGAATATCCAGCTGGCTGATATCTTTTCAACGGAAAATCATTAAGGCTTTATGCCAACCTTCCAAGCAATAAAGAGTATTATACTTGTCATTTGGACATGGTACATTTTAATTACTTAAATGTACTCTTTGAGTTACACCATCAACTTGTTCTTCCTACTACCTACTTCATGGGATCTCTGATCACATAGGGTAGGTTACCGTTGTGTTGTAACATACTCATTTGGGCCTCATACCCATGTTCTTATACATCACAGAAATCACATTCAGTAGTAATCCCTTTGTAAAAGGGTCTACCAGATTAATTTCAGATCGTACATATAGCTCATAGCTATTACTCCGGAGTTTCTCATTTTTCTGTCAGATTTAAGCCCTTAATATGTTTGGTGGACTTGGAATTATCCTTTGTATTCATAACCTAAGATAGCATTGATTGGCTATCACAATACACTAGGATGGGTGGTACCGGCTTCTCAAGCATAGGCAAGTCCATGAACAGGTCTCTTAGCCATTCAGCCTCATTAGTGGTGGACTCTAGTGCTACAAGTTCTGCTTCAGCCGTTGATTTTATGAAGACTGTTTGTTTGCTGGACCTCCACGCTACTGCAGTACCCACTCGAGTAAATACACAGCCACTAGTAGCTTTGGTCTCATCCGCATCTGAGATCCAGTTGGAATCACTATACCCCTCCAACACCAGTGGGTATCCTGAGTAGTGAATTCCAAGTTCTGTGGTGCCTCTCAAGCAACACATGGCTCTGTCTAGTCCATTCCAATGATCATCTCCCGGGTTTGATGTGAACCGGCTCAATTTGCTCACAGCATAGGGAGATGTCTGGTCGCGTCGCACCAGCTAAATACATGAGGGATCCAATTATCTGTGAATATCTTAGTTGTTCTCTTCCCTGTCCTTCGAATTTTCAAAGTTTCACACTTGCATCAGAGGGAGTTAGAGATACTTTACAGTTCTCAAAGCCAAAACGGCCAAGAATCTTCTCTGTGTAATGGGATTGACACAATGTGATCCCATTCTCATTCTTTATCAACTTTATATTCAGAATTACATCTACCGGACCCAATTCTTTCATATGAAAACACCGAGAAAAGAAAGTCTTGGTGTCGTTTATCATGGCACTGCTGGTCCCAAAGATAAGTATGTCATCGACATACAGACACAGTATAACTCCTTCACCCCCACCATAACGATAGTACACACACTTATCTGCCTCGTTCACACTGAATCCAGCAGATGTCAAGGTGTTGTCGAATTTTTCGTGCCATTGTTTTGGTGCTTGTTTTAGGCCATATAAAGATTTTATCACTCTGCACACTTTGTTCTCCTCCCCAGGGACAACAAAGCCATACTGCTGCTCCATATATATTTCTTCCTCTAACTCCCCATAAAGGAAAGTTGTCTTTACATCCATTAGGAAGCTTCCAACGCTAGCAGTACTCTAATGGTAGCAATCCGGGCTACAGTAGAGTAGGTATCAAAGAAATCCTCTCCTTCCTTTTGGGTGTAACCCTTGGACACAAGTCTTGCCTTGTACTTCTCAATAGTACCAGCAAGCCTCATCTTCCTTTTGAAGATCCACTTACATCCAACTTGCTTACACCCGCTTGGACAATCAGTGATCTCCCAAGTCCCATTGGACATAATTGAGTCCATCTCACTACGGACTGCTTCCTTCCAATACTCAGCATCATAAGATGCATAAGCCTCTGAAAGTGTTTTTTGGCACGTCATCCATAAGATAAATGATAAAGTCATCGTAAAATAATTTTGCAATCCTTGGTCTCTTAACTTCTGCGTGGAGACTCATCGACTGTATCGTCATCTTCGTCGGATGTAACCGGTTCACTATTTTGCTTAGGTGGAGTAAATTGCTCAGCTGGTGTGTAAACTTGAGTTTCACTTCCTGCAGTTCTCATGGGATACACATCCTCAAAGAATGAAGCATCTCTCGACTCCATGATTGTATTTAGAATCACATCAGGAGTATCTAATTTCACTACTAAGAATATGTAAGCCGTGCTGTTTTGTGCGTAACCCAAAAATACACAATCAACTGTTTTTGGGTCCAAGCTTTCTCTTTTTCGGCACTGGTATATTGAATTTCGCCAAACAACCCCACGTGCGCAGAAAATTGACAATAGGCTTTCGCCCCTTCCATCCCTCATAAGGAGTGATCTCTTTATTCTTTATCACAACCTTGTTTAGGACAAAAGTTGCTGTCAAAATAGTTTCCCCCTCACCATTCATAGGACATACCAGAACTCTCTAACATGGCATTCACTAAGTCTACAAGTGTCCGATTTTTCCTCTCAAACACCCCATTAGATTGTGGTGAATATTGTGGTGTAACTTCATGGATTATACCATGCTTAGCACAAAATTGAGAGAACTAAGTGGAGATGTATTCTCCTCCACGATCATCATGTAAGCGTTTGATCTTTCTCTCAAGTTGGTTCTCAACCTCGGCCTTAAAGATCTTAAAATAATGAAAAGCTTCGTCTTTTGTTCGAAGTGTATTCCTAGAACAAAGTTCTTTTCTTGGTTACTCTTAAATGATAGACTCAACACCAAGAATGTTCTAAAAAGGAGAAACAAGGTGCTGAAAGAAGGATACAATTGTACTCTCTGCCTTGAGGGTGCTGAAGAAACAAGAGAGCACCTCTTTTTCGATTGTCAGGTGTCTGCTTCACGCTGGTTCTCACTTGGAATTCTCTGGGATGAAGACTCCAATATTCATCATAAACTCTACATCGCCAAGCAACAATTTTCCTAGCCCTTTTTTATGGAAATTTTCATGATTGGTGCTTGGTGTCTTTGGAAGGAAAGAAATGATCTTGTTTTCAATAATAAACTGCCTAGCGCTGTGAGATGGAAGGCCTCCTTCAAAACTGAAGTCATAGATCACCTCGTTAGGATAAACAAGGATCTCCATCAGTCCATTTTGTTGTGGCTTGAGTCCTTGTAGCTCTAGCTTTATGTTTTTCCTAGTTCCCTCTGCTTGTAGTTTATTTGGCTTCTCCTTGTTTTTAGCTGGTTGTCTGTCCTCTTGCGGCCCAATCTCTGGCTGGGCCTTGTAAGTTTCCTAACTTTTATCTTTATTTAATTTAATCTTCGCCGTTGCCGGGGGGCTTTGCCCCACGGTGTTTGCTCAAAAAAAACATAGCAATAACGTGTAGCATCATCAATCAAAGTCATAAAATATCCCTTGCCTCGTCTAGCCAACAATCCATTCATCTCACATAAATCAGAATGAATAAGATCTAACGGTGCCAAGTCTCTCTTTTCCTCTAAACTTTCAAAAGGTTTTCGAGGTTGTTTTGCTTGAACACAAGATTGACACTTTGATCTTTTGACTACATCGAATTTCGGAATTAACTCTGATCTTGACATTTTAGCAATGGTATCAAAACTGAACTCACAGAAACGTGAGTGCCATAAATTAAACTCACAGAAACGTGAGTGCAGCATTCAAGTGAAAATTTGACTCTTTAAGCAGAACAAGCCTCCGCTCTCATAGCCTTTACCAACAAAGTTCCCAAATTTAGAAATTATAACTTTATTGGACTCGAACACTAACTTATAACCATCTCAACATAACAAGGATCCACTAATGAGTTTCTTGTTTATTGACATGTTGTACGTTCTTCAAATGGATAATCTTCCCTGATGTGAGCTTCAGTTTGATCGTACCAACACCAAGAACAGGCGAAGCTGATCTGTTTCTCATCTAGACGGAGGAAGTCTACGCTCCTTTATAAGAAGAAAACAAAGACATATCAGAGCATACATGTATATTAACACTAGTATCAACCCACCAATCTGTAGATTGAAATACTAAAAATACAACGAGAATTTTACCGAATCCAGAAGAACCGTCCTTGTTTCCATTATCGCCAATAGCTCAGTACCACAGCACAAATCACCAGATGGAAAAGAGAAAGTGGCTAGCAGAAGTAACCACCCAGTTAACTCGGGATAATGGCATTGAGTGTGTGTTTAACTCTCTAATGACCGTTGTCAAAAATTAACATGCGTAGCAAAAGATTTACACCAACTTGACTTCGCTTCCCACTGCATCTCAAGTCACGTGTTTGTACATGTGAAAAAGGTATGCAAATGCGCGCGCGCGTTGTGTAAACCAGCCACATTCTCTCCTTTCTATGCTATTCAACAGCAAGAGAGAGGTCTTCTATTTAAGTTGGCTTGCACCAACCTGAACTAACAGTATGAGACTAAATGTGTCATGCACACTTGCTTTGGGATTCTTTAAATGGGCCTCTACGTGGGCCATTTTTCTAGCAAGGACCAGAGGAAGCAGGCAACGGGCCCAACAGGGGAGCACACAGGCAGCGAACCCAGCTGGTGGTGGCCATGGCTGTCCAATGTCCCAGATGCACGCTGGTGGCAGGCACAGCAAGCACGCCCGCCAAACCCGCGGTTGCGGTGCAAGCAGGGCAAGGCCGGCTGGCACGGTCAGCCATCCCTGGCGGCATAGAGCCTGGCAGCAGATGCATGCACAGCGGAGCTGCTTTGCAGGGAGTGGTGTTTTTATTTGTTTCTTAATCACTATTTAGGGGCGGGCAATGCCATGGCCTACTCCTTCAAATGGGGTTTGCTGGGGAGGGTGACCACGTGGTCCGCCCCTCCAAACCGATTTGTAGGACTGTCTCGCTGCTCCCGCCCATAAACAAGCTATTTTTAGCTGCGAAAAGTACCTGACCAGCCTGCCCCTGCAAATGTGTTTTAAATTGTGCCTACGAACAATTTCAGTGGTAGTGACAAAAGTGACGGCACCACGTCGACTTGCATCACTGATTCCTACTGATCAGTGACACCCTTATTCAGCCGCACCACTAATATGATTCTTATAATAGACCTGTTTTCTAGGAGCCGTCACCAATGACAAATAAAAAAAAGAATTGCAATCTCTTGCTAGTTGCAATTCTGAAATACAAAATCTGGAATTGTTAGTGAATTATTACCTCAGTCAATTTTCAAGCACAAACATTTATACATGATGATTTAGGAACATGATCTGTTATAACTTAAGCACAAGTTCTAAATATAACTGCCAACACTTCCAATTACAAAAATTATGTATCAATGAATTTCAGTTCTTTTTGCTCCCAACTGGATGTCATCTATCAGAAAATGTGCTGTCTATGGAACCATCACTTCAGCAGCAGCAAAATGACTCTTAGTTACAGCTGCACCATATAAAATGCAAAGATTAATAATCAACTATCATATCAGGTAGGTTAACAATAGGAACATGTCTAAAGTGTTTGTTAGTAAAATAAATTTTTCTCGGTGCCGGTTACTGAATTAATGGCCTTCCAGTGAAAATATGGCTTATGCAAGATCCTAGATTAGTGTGACGGAACCAAACTAATAATCAAAGTTTTAGTTCCACGAGATTGAAGATATAGTGCCAATTATTCGAATAGGGGCAAGTACACAGGTTCTGAACAACACGGCTGTACAATATAGCCAACATAGGAATAATATACCAACAATAGACAGTGAGACTACCGGATCAAAATGGTAGCAAAAACTAGAGCCCAGGTTATGGTTCAAACTGTCACACTAATCTCACTTGGCCCCTTTTACATCACAGATCATAAAAGCTACCTCAAGAATGCAATTTACTCCCAATAAGCACACTCGTAAAAACAATTATTTGTTTTCTTTTTGTGAGATCTACTGCTAAATCGGTAACATGTTTTTGGGAATCAGATTTTTAGTGCCTGATGAATGCGACCTGGTCAGTGCTGGAGCTTTGCCTGGTGCATTTGGTACCTCACATCTGGCCCTTGTTCACAGAGCACAACTGAAAACCGGCCAGGTCTCCTTTCTTCCATGTGATGTGATATCTTTTTTTCTTGAATATACAGGAGAGTTGCGTATCATTACATTAACTAGAAGATAAATAAATCGAGTACATGTGATGTGATATCTTTTGATCATTTTTATATTGATTGTTAGTTTGTAATATCATGTCACAATTCCTTACTACAGATTATATGTTCCACCTACTTTCCATAAATCATAGGCCATCTTGGATTACATGTTTGTGTACTATGATGGCTGTACTATGGACTCAATACACACCACAGTATCAGATTATATAGTCAAGATGGACAGTTTTGTAGTGTAGGCTTGAAGTTATCCACACAATATGAATATCATCATCACAGTGCCATTTTGATTTATATAAACATGGTTCATGTGCTATAAAATTATGCATACACAATGTTATATTTCTTTCTATAGTTGATAGAAGTTCCTATGATTTTTCTCCGTTTGAAGTTCAGATAACTAATTCCTTCCAGGTTACCCACTAGTTGCTTCTAAAAATATCAATGTCTTTTGTGATAAATATTGCATGTTTCGTCTCTTGACACCTAGGAAGTGGAAATTCCCTTGATAGGCACAAAAGAAAAGGCTAATATGCAACAATTTAGCTATGTGTCCACGTAATTTGTTGCTTCTAATTAAGTTGGTTCATGTAATTCCAGGTGCTACTTGTTCTTGGTGCTGCTGGTGGTGTTGGAGTATCTGCTGTGCAAATAGCAAAAGTTTGTGGCGCTGTTGTTATTGCAGTTGCTAGGTGATTGCCACAATTACAGAATTATTTTAGGTTTTGGAAACATTTCTTATCATGTACTGTTTGATGTCTAAAAATACTTCTTTGACTTAGGGGGGCTGAGAAATTGCAATATTTGAAGTCCATAGGAGCTGACCATGTAATTGACTCAAGCAAGGATAATATTAAAAAGAGTGCGGAGTCCTTCTTGGTGGCCAGAGGTCTGAAAGGGGTTGACGTTTTATATGACCCTGTTGGGGGTGAATTTACTCAAGATAGCCTGAAACTTCTCAAATGGGGTGCACACATTATGGTAATTGGATTTGCAAGTGGTGATGTACCCGTTATTCGAGCGAATATTGCTCTTGTTAAGGTGCGCTTTTGCAAAGATACATCTCCCGAATTTATATTTTCTTTATGTCCATCTTTTAAGGGTACATTAAATATAGTGGATTTTGAATAAGATACACATAGGCCGTGTTTGGATCCGTGAAAAGGGGTGTGAAAAGGGTTACACCGGACACTGTAGCACACTGTAGCACTTTTTATTTGTTTGTGGTAATAGTTGTCCTACCATATGACATAACTAGGCTTAAAAGATTCGCCTCGTCGTGTACATTAAACTATGCAATTAGTTTTTTTATTTACCTACCTTTAATGCTCCATGCATGCGTCATTTGCTATATTTAATTATTTCGATGTGATGGAAAGTTTGGAAAGTTGGGAGAAATTAGACACAGCCATGGTCACATTTAACATATTTGTTAAGGGTGTGTTTAATGCTGGATGCAACGGAATGGTTGTTGGCTAGAAGTAAGGGAACTTTGCTACCCAACTTACGGAATCTTTTAAAAGGTAGTTTGAAGGCACATATACTGAACTTAGTACTCGGAAGAAAAGTGCTTAACATCGTCTAAGAATTGAAGGGAGATTCTGAAGTTAAATAACGATACCTACTGATGATATAATTATTTTGTTCATAAATTATGATAATAAAATCACAAAAATTTCTCCAAAAGCATAATAAAGAACTATTTTTTGTGTTACGCTGTATCAGAACTGGACAATTCATGGTCTGTATTGGAGCAGCTACTTAACTCATAGGCCACAAGTATTCAATGACACCGTCAATGAGCTCTTGTCATGGCTTTCAAAGGGTCTGATAACAGTTAAAATTTCACGCCGCTACAGGCTTGCTGAGGTAAGCAACTTTGAAAGCTTATCGTTTTTGAAATTTCACTGCCCAAAGGCCCCCAGCCTATTTCGACCTCAACACATTACCATAAATTCATTCGGAAGTAGGCTTATCCCTCTAACCTCTAAGCACACAGCATACTTATTTCTCTATTGTTAGTAACGTAGGCCTCGAATACTATGCAATTGATTCTTATATAGTCAAACTCCTATAGTTATCATACTTACAAATAAACTGGTTATGTTATGCAATTGGAGAATACTATGCACGCACAACAGCACTTCTCCATTTGAATCAATAATTATGAGCATTTCGTTAAACCAATTTCATCAAATGTGCCGCCATCACAATGAATTAAAAAATCAGGGGCAGAGGCTGCGCAATTCTTTTGAATACCCAACAATTCCATTATTTTTTTTGTTACGTAGGAGTTATATAAATATATATAGTCCGTAATTAGGCAAAACTCTTTAAAACTAATCTCTATCATGACTATCTAAGGACTTTGAGTCAAGCAGCAAGATGCGAGACCTAATTTCCCTGGGCAAATGCCAGATGCCTTGATCATATCTGATCATCTCAACGGCTCATCCTTGCTCTTACCCTCTCTCTCTCTCCCTCCCTACCCACAACAGTAGCTATATAGTTCAATGAAAGGCAAGGGCAAGCGGCAGCTAGGGCTAGGCATGGCATTGTGCACGGGAAACCCTCGGCCAGGCATTTGACATGAGCGACGAGGCTGGGCTTTAGGTCACAGGCAGCTAAGAAGTGCGCTATAGGAGCCGCAGACACACTTACCGTAGCAAACATTTGGCCACCCGCGACCAACATCATCACGTCATTGGAGCTAGGAAGCCAATGGCACATGCACACAGCCTGATGAACGCTACATTTGGCCACCCACAATCTATTATTATCTTTTTACATGCACAATGAAGTGTTTACAATTTAATTTGAGCTATACTGTGGATTGTACTAGTTTGACTGTAGAGTTTTGGAAATTCATAAAACGTCAAGTATCTTAAAACAGCCGCTAAATCTTTAAAAAAAATCATAGTTTCCTTGATGATGTTCGCAAGGCTGGAAAAAAAGGCTCCTACTCTGAAAAGAAAATTACCGTGTACTTAGGAATGATTATTGTGCATGTATAGATTACCTAAAATGGATTGTGATTGAGGTTTCGAACGAATATCTGTAATCTGAGGGACTTCTCTATTTTGTGTAATTTCCCACAGGCCCATCTTGCTTTTGCTGCCCTGAGAGACAGGAACGTGGTTGGCAAAGTGATGATTGTAATGGGATCGTCAGCGACAGCATGGCTCTGATATCCTTCAGAAATGCTTCGGTATCGTGAGGCATCTACTGTGCTGTGCATTATAGAACACAAGATCATCTGAGCTGGGATAGTTTCCACGGTCCAAACTCTTGTGTACCATACCAACAAAAGCATTTGGACAAACAAACAGTTTATCTTCACACATTTTTTAGCTTCAGACACATCTGATGGGAAATAATGTACGATATGCCAGTGTTGTGAGTACTAAAGTGCAAAATAAATGCATTCTGAATAATCAGCAGTTACGTCGCAGCTGGAGAGGCAAGTGCACATTTGTCTCGGTCCCATTTCAGTTACAATCCTTGCTTCTTATTGGTCAAAAGGCTATCATGTATAAGCTTTTACATGATATTTTTAGCTTTCTAAGCTCAGAAAGCTACGAAAAGCTCTTTTCAGCTTTCCATATAAATTCAGCTTTTTTGAGCTTTTGAATTTATGGAAGCTGCGCGTGAAGTTCGTTGTTTGTTTTGATCTTCTAACTTTTCAGGCTGAAAAGCTGCACAGAAGCTCACACAAACATGCCCTGAATCCACGCCTGTAAGATCTCCCCTTCCGGGTTCAATACTGCATTTGGTTTTACCCAAAAAAAAGACTGCATTTGGCTATGGTGGGGTCAAATTTGGCACAACCTAATCTCCAACAATCCATGCGAGTATTCAGCCACCTCTCCGCACACAGGGAACAGACGTAGCCGCCTCGATCGCTCACTCACGCAACACTCCTGATTCCTGAAGAAGGCCTAAACCTTGTATTCAGATACCTCAAACTTGAGATCTAATGAACTATCGTAGCATAACATCTTGTGTGTTACAACTTACACGGGGATGCAGGCTCTCCTTGGCCGATCCATGGAGGTGACAGGCAAGAGGAAGACGATGCAG
This sequence comes from Echinochloa crus-galli, assembly GCA_900205405.1. NCBI lineage: Eukaryota > Viridiplantae > Streptophyta > Magnoliopsida > Poales > Poaceae > Echinochloa > Echinochloa crus-galli. Next base: position 537,978 of record OAMR01000627.1, on the reverse strand, counting down.
TCAGGGTTGTCTGCATCGATGCACACAGATATTCTTCTTGACATACAACTTTTATGATATAATAACTTAATAGGCTAATAGCCTTCAGAAAAATACAGAACCAAACCTGATACCAATCAAAATACCAAGGCAGGGAGTATGAAAATATACAGAGCATATTAGCACAAACCCACAACTACAACCTGATTCTCCAGACCATTTAAACAAACGGTCAAGACACATCACACATGTAAGCAATATAGGATGCGTATAACCGTTGTCGATTGATTGTATTGCAATGAGCCCCTAGGGCGCTATATATGAGAGTACAAGGCACCTCCCGTGATTGCATAAGCAGTACGGGATTATCCTAACCATCTATACTCTAACATCCCCCCGCAGTCGTAGCGGTAGCAAAACTAACGGTCAGACTGAAGAACGATGGAGACGTATCCCCCCGCAGTCGGAACGCCGGTGCGAATGCTTTGACTGGAGACTCATGCAGATGATAGCCCCTTAGTGTCGAGGTAGCTGAAGTCGAGGTGGTCGTGGTCGAAGCCTAAAGTGGAGGGCGCGACTTCTTGCCAGGCAAGTTCAGCAGGACGGTGCGGGAGGATGGCGGTGACGATGGCGCGGCTTAAGAGCGTGGCTTACTATCGTCGGTCAGCACATCAGCGGCGGTGTCTGCGAGTTTGCGGCGTGAAGCGTGTGGCCCTAGGATGGTCGACTGAAGACGTGGGGTTGAGGCGCTGAGTCGCCGCCGGGGGGCGCCGGGGGGCACCGAGTGGCCGGTCGGAGGCGTTGAGTGGCGCTGAGTCACCGACGGGCGGCGCCGGGGGGCGCCAAGTGGCCTGGCGATGCTGACAAACGACGCAGCCATGGCGCCGAGAGGAGGTGCGCCCTTCTACTCCTGGTTGACGGTGACGGCGGCGCGGATCAGAGGGATCCGCGGCGCATCCTACGAGGGCGCTGCCCCTGGCGGAGATCGATCTCCCCGGGGTCTGCGCGGCGGCGGCGGAAGTTGCGGCCTAGAGCCTAGGTCGAAACCCTAACTCGCGATACCATGTAAGCAATATAGGATGCGTATAACCGTTGTCGATTGATTGTATTGCAATGAGCCCCTAGGGCGGTATATATGAGAGTACAGGGCACCTCCCGTGAGTGCATAAGCAGTACGAGATTATCCTAACCATCTATACTCTAACAACACATGCCAGCCACAATTTAATTTATTCTACACTAGAACCATATGCTAGAAAAAAGGGCCTTATTAGGACACTGGCATCCCTGTTTAAAGCGCCTTTTCACTGATTTCCGTATTTTAGTCCATCTCTGCCTTTCTTTGTCATCCCAGCCTCTCACCCACGGCTGTCCTGGTATTGATCGGGTCTCAGGAGAGGCATGCTTGGTAAGGTTATCTGTGACCTTCGACTTGATGGCAGTGAATACCTATTTGACCATGAACTGTCCAGTAAAGAAACAGTTGTTCCTAGAAAAGAAGCAGCAGAATAAAGGTTGCAGTATGTCATACCGGATTAGAATTCAGATCCTCCGGTGTCTGTTCCTGACCAGTAAGCCATTTCCACAAATCTGGGTTTTCCTAATGAATCACACAGTCCAGGAATTAGACTATATACAAATCTGAAACAGTACTCAATAAAAGGAATTCTTCAGTGGCTACGGGAACAGAACCTATGGCACTTATTGCAAGCCAAAGAGATGCACTTTCGTGAAGACACAAAGATCTGGCTTTATTTTCTGTTGTTTCAAAGTTCAATGCCAATGTTACAACAGCAAGGCACTCCATGGGCAGGTGGCGAATTCAGAAAGAGCTATGTACCCCTAAACAAGATCAAGCATGCATTATGCGACTATCTGGTAGTTAGAAACTGCCCTTGATTTTTAATAAAGTTGTATAAACATGATCCAATATAAATAACAAATGAACCAAATCGATGAAGAGCTTGACCTTGATTGGACCATAAAAAAACAAGCAGGTTTCCAAATTCTTGAAGAGGAGTCGATTGTACGAATTTCCCAAGGAATATTTGCTGAGATGAGCAAATATAGCTCCTAATGTTGCTGCTAACGTATGTCAGAGGAAAGGGAAACAGCTTGGTTCACATCTCACTTCCTATCAGATCACTCAGAAATAAACATACTAATCGATCAAATGATTGATCAACTTGCTCCTACAAAAACTAGGAATAGGATGGCACAGAAGAACCATCAGGCGACGAAATTAAGACTGACCGTTGGAAACAACAACTTGTGAAGGGGAATACGATACAAAGATCCCTTGCACCTCCCCAGCTCCTATTGCTTATCTTCCCCAAATCCTTGCTTCCCCCTGTCTAAACTATCTCTAATCCTGCAAGTTCTGAAGCAATAGATCTAGATAACCTGGGACGCTTGACGCGACAGAGGAGTGATTGGTCAGGATCAGGACAAGCAGGCGAACTTACAAGGCCGAGCACTTGGAGGAGGGCGCGGATGTTGGCCTCGTCCATGGAATGGACGTGCAGCTCCACCCAGGTCCCCAGCACCAGGTCCAGCCCCAGGAACCCCCGCTGCTTGCTCCGGTACTCCAGCCTGCGCACAGCACCGCCCAACAGTCACTCCAACAAAGGAGGCGCAAACGGAGTCTAGAGCGAGAACCACCACAGGGCAGTTGTTCCTAGAAAAGAAGAAGCAGAATAAAGGTTGCAGTATGTCATACCGGATTAGAATTCAGATCCTCCGGTGTCTGTTCCTGACCAGTAAGCCATTTCCACAAATCTGGGTTTTCCTAATGAATCACACAGTCCAGGAATTAGACTATATACAAATCTGAAACAGTACTCAATAAAAGGAATTCTTCAGTGGCTACGGGAACAGAACCTATGGCACTTATTGCAAGCCAAAGAGATGCACTTTCGTGAAGACACAAAGATCTGGCTTTATTTTCTGTTGTTTCAAAGTTCAATGCCAATGTTACAACAGCAAGGCACTCCATGGGCAGGTGGCGAATTCAGAAAGAGCTATGTACCCCTAAACAAGATCAAGCATGCATTATGCGACTATCTGGTAGTTAGAAACTGCCCTTGATTTTTAATAAAGTTGTATAAACATGATCCAATATAAATAACAAATGAACCAAATCGATGAAGAGCTTGACCTTGATTGGACCATAAAAAAACAAGCAGGTTTCCAAATTCTTGAAGAGGAGTCGATTGTACGAATTTTACAAGGAATATTTGTTGAGATGAGCGAATATTGCTCCTAATGTTGCTGCTAACATATGTCAGAGGAAAGGGAAACAGCTTGGTTCACATCTCACTTCCTATCAGATCACTCAGAAATAAACATACTAATCGATCAAATGATTGATCAACTTGCTCCTACAAAAACTAGGAATAGGATGGCACAGAAGAACCATCAGGCGACGAAATTAAGACTGACCGTTGGAAACAACAACTTGTGAAGGGGAATACGATACAAAGATCCCTTGCACCTCCCCAGCTCCTATTGCTTATCTTCCCCAAATCCTTGCTTCCCCCTGTCTAAACTATCTCTAATCCTGCAAGTTCTGAAGCAATAGATCTAGATAACCTGGGACGCTTGACGCGACAGAGGAGTGATTGGTCAGGATCAGGACAAGCAGGCGAACTTACAAGGCCGAGCACTTGGAGGAGGGCGCGGATGTTGGCCTCGTCCATGGAATGGACGTGCAGCTCCACCCAGGTCCCCAGCACCAGGTCCAGCCCCAGGAACCCCCGCTGCTTGCTCCGGTACTCCAGCCTGCGCACAGCACCGCCCAACAGTCACTCCAACAAAGGAGGCGCAAACGGAGTCTAGAGCGAGAACCACCACAGGCGACCCAGCTACGGACACTCACCTGTTGAGAAAGGCAGCACCAGCTCTCGTCGGAGGAGAGATCGACGGTGGTGGTGGCGGCGTTCTGCTGGGAGGTCATGAACGCGGAGAGGAGGCGGCGGGCGGGGGCCGCGGTGATGGTGGGCGAGGGAGATGATGAGGGGAGCACGCGGCGGAGGTGCAGCACGCGGCAGAGGAGCGCGGCCGCCATGGCTCTGCTTGGCTCGCCGCGGCGGGGGCAACGGCGACGGCGCCGGCGGCAGGGGAGGGCGACAGAGAGGAGACGTGGATAACGGTGGCCCCTAGTTATTTGAACCGGATCAGACTGGCGGTGCGACCGGAAAAACCGAAAACCGGAGCCCTCACCGGTCCGGTCCACTTAAAACACTGGCATGCAATCCAACCGGCGAATATCCGGTCGGACCGGCGGTTTTTACACTAAACCAAACGGTTTTTTAGCAACCCTAAACCGAAGAAAAACGGCCAACACAGTCAACTCGAGCGCGGTAGACACAGAGGTGGGAATAAATCACCAAAAATAGCACCGAGGAGGGGTTCAAACCTGGCCCGGCAGCTTTCCAGTGAGCAGACGAGGAGGGGTTCAAACCTGGCCCGGCAGCTTTCCAGTGAGCAGACTCGCCACTAGACCACGCTGTGACCTGATGAACCGGGCGGTTCAACGGGCCAATCCAGTGAACCATTGAACTGAGCACCCCAGTGGTTTGATTACCGGTTCGGTTCAAATAACTAGATGGTGGCCCCGATCGCCGTCTATTTAATGGGCCGGGTTGGTCGGTGGGAGGTAGACGTGTGGAAGCCGACGGTTTGGCAGCCCATATCCTGGTGCACGAGGCTCAATGGCCCAAGGATGACCTCGCGCTGCCATCTCTTTGTTGGGCCGTGCTACGTCGGTGGTCAGTGGGAGGAGGGTGGCGGTCGGCATAGAAGGCATCTGCCGCGTAGCAAAGATGGTCTGTGTCGAATACGTGTCTCTATGAGTTTATTATTTATCTGTGTTATACTCCGTATACTGTTAGAAATCAGCTATTTCACAATCTCACAGACACACATAAATACGCAAGATGGTATAGAGTGGAGAGGAAGAATTTCTATATTCACTGCTTGATTTTCAAAAGCATTACAGCTCATGGCAATGACCTTCTATTTATAGAAAAAAGGTACATATAAATATAAATGCTTTATAGTATGTGAACTAGTTGAATTCTTCTCCACCTCTTTATTTAATTGGCCACTATCAAAGTCTCTTTGTTCATATACTGTAACTTAGACTTTCATTCATAACAAATATGCTGCACTCATGATATAAACTATCATAGCTCCTCATTTTACTTTGTTTCCATGCAACCTTATCTTTTCAATCTATATCATGTGCATGTCTCCGTTGGATAATTAGCTTCCGCTGATCGATTCCTTCTTTTTCACGTACAGGTCCTTCCTGCTGATGGCTCGCGACGGCACCAGGCAGGACATGGAGTGACATTCGAGGAGGGTTCACTCAAAGAGGAACCACGTGGAACGCGACGGACGAGATCCTACGAATTGGCGTGTCCGTGACGCCGGGCCGAGCGCTGGTTGTGACAGTGTTCATGCTAAGTGAGACTAGGGATGGCAATGGATCGGGTTGGGTGCGGATGAAGCAAAATCTAATCCATTACAAAACCCATCACATTTAGTCACGCCCACCCATTATGAGACCCACGGGTGAATTTCAGCACCCGCACCCCCGGGGCACCCGCAGGGTGACGGGTGCCCATTGGGTTATCTAGATGACAAACAAAAATAATAAATATTTACACATAATCAAGTAAAATAAGTTTAAGATATTCACATCATACTAATTAGAGTTGCAGACTTACGGTTCCATCAAAGAATACACCCATTACATTATTATAGATGAACAACACAACCACATAAGTAGCAACCATCAATCAACGGAAGTACAAAACCATGTTCAAGTTGCAGGTTCTATCCATTCATCCATGTTCCAATCAGTCATCCAGTCTTCAGTCACTCGTCCATTGCAAATTAGAGAGCCAGGGTGATTTCATGATGCATAAGGTTATAGATTTCTTAAGGAAACGAGAAAACTCTTGTTATTTTGGGGTACATGGGTCACCTGCGGGTTAAATTCTACATCCGCACCCGCACCTGCTTCAGTACGGGTCGGGTCGGGTGTAGACCCACGTGTGGGATTTTGCACCCACACCCACACCCAATGGGTGTGAAACCCGCGGGCACCCTCACCCGTGGGTCCAACTGCCATCCCTAAGTGAGACTCTTCGCGGCGTCATGGCACAATGGAGCCTCGCACCAAGAGAAGCCTACGCGTCATGTTGAGCAGCGATGAGAGCGACGGGTCGTCTGAGCGCAAAAAAAAGTGACAATAAGGCGCATACAGAAGCTTTTGTCGTGAAGCGCCATGATAACGACCTCGATGATGATGGATCACCGGTAAAGTCACTGTTAAAACAGACTTCATTAAGGCGGAAAACAGAGAAGGGTCAGGGTGGTGAGAGCTCCCGACAAGGCAAACTAGATGAGAAGTCGTCGGGGCTATCCATGGGCCACCAATCACACAGCATTAGCTTCAAGCTCGTCCTTCCCTTGCAGTTTATGAGGCAACTGGCTCTCTTAGAATTGCTATTTCCAAGGTGAGTCGAGCACTAATAACTCGCATTCTTTTCTTTAAAAGAAGCGTGTGTACGCATGACAACATCTACTTCTTTTTGCCGACCAAATTCATTCAGGGAAAAGGCATCTCATTGATGCAGACAAGCGGGCTGGCAATCCCAGATGATCCGCTTGATGAGCTTATCTGCCCTCATGATCCCAACATGAGTATGCTCCTTGTGCTTCTTTCTTGTTTTGGCGCCACATGCAGTGTTCATGCCCGTATGTTCACTTTAAGTGGCCGCACAACATAACTTGGGAAGGCGCTTGGAGGGATTTAATAACCTCTCGATGGATGATATTCTACTAGACCAGGATGTTAAAGATCCACAAGTTCAAGATGCCGCGCACCCCACTAGCACAACATCCTAGCTCCAGGTTTCGACTCTGCCTCCAACCGCCGTGGCACTCCCAGCCGTGGTGGGTAGTACCTCGTCAACTCCAGGACAAGCTTTTGTGCCTTCCACACAGGAATTGCCTCTCCTGATGAGCGAAGCTGTCGAAGGAAACTGACGCATAGTTGAGTGGTGCGGCCGGATGCGACACTGGTTAGAACATGCACATAGCGTTTCAACTTCGTTTTGTTTTTGTTGCGCGAAAAGATTTGCTCATACGCTCGCTATTGATCCTGCAGCTAGCAAGACGGCCAACAGCTGGCCGGTCCCGCTCTCTGAGATTGAGGGACAAAACCAAGATAGAGCGCGGGCACTCCTAGTCGATCCTAGAGCAAGCGGAGAACTCCAAAGGCAAGGCGGAGGCGCTCGTTTCAAGCCTGAAGCTCGTCGTGGATATTGTTCGTGCATAGGATGGGGTTGAAAAGCGCCCAATCCTGAACCTTCGGGTTGCCTCGGACGCTGAACCTCGTGAACATCCAAAATTTGTTGCGGGTTGTTCCCGTTGCTCGCCAAATCCCCGAAAAGATATGAAGTATTGGGCAGGCGACTACAAGGTTTCGTGCCCTGCCAGTTTGGATGATGTAATCTCACGCTTGGAGACTTCGGCAGGACGCCTAGATGGGTGGAGTTGCTGCCGAGAAAAACCGCCGTCGACCCGACCGAAGAACAGGTGCACGCGTTCCTGCAAAGGCTTGACGCCTCTCTCGTGGAGGTGCAAGACAAACTGAAGCGCGGGATAGAGGGGCGGAAGGCCATAGACTCCGGGCGCTTGAAGTTTGCTTCTGAACTGCAAGAAGCGGAGACCCAGGCCGCCGAATACGAAAGGCGAGCCACGGAGCTCAACGACTTGGGGAGGTCCGAGAGGAGACAGGCAAAGGAGCTGCTGGAGCAGGAAAGCAGAAGAAGAGGTCGGCCACGTTGCCCATCAAGAGTTTCGGCCCTCGCAAAAGATCATCAAGGGCCAGCGCTGAGGTGATGCAGTTGTCGACGTCCTCAATGAAAGTGCTTCGGCCGGCCCTACTGCAGGTGTCGATTCAGCTCGCTATCCCTGGCTGGCATTGCACATCCCACCGAGATGATTTTGCTCTATGGCCTGAGCCAGCTCTAGCACGGCCGTCGTTGCCAGGGACATCAGCTTCATCTGTAACAGCAGCCTGTAAAAAAAATATTCAGGGGATTATTAGTTTAGTCATATGCTAATCCTATGAATATATGCCACCATGGAGTTGTTGGGGAAGCACAAAAGTAACAGAGAAGCGTTAGAGCCATAATGAAAGAACACGAGCACGTACAACCAAGCTTTGAAGTGCACTCGGCGGAATAGAAATTCGACGTGGAGAGAAGATGAATCTGCTCCTCCGATTGGGTGGTGGATGGTTAACAAGGCAGGGCGCTAAGGCGTGTACGGAGTATGTGGGATGGTGGTACGACGGGCCCCGGTATTTGTAGTCCGTATTTCGCTCGACGTATCCGGCTAGCTTGGAGTATTGATTTGATTCAAAAACAACAAGGGGTTCTACGTAACCTCACCAGATTCAGAAGAATCCGGCTGGAACATATAGAATAGGTGGGCTCCAGCAATGGCTACATACACAGTCCATCTACCATAAGAGACGAGTTGTTCCAGATAAATAACAATTCAAATACCAGATCATGTTAATTATCGAGGTAAATTGGATACTGGAAATATATATACGCCGGCCGGATTTCTTCATCGAATACGGTTTGGATTGGGGTAAAACCAAATTTGGGAGATAGAGCTGAGTACGCCGGTAGATCGAGATAAACCTGAATCGATTTAAACAAGCTTGTACTTATCTCTCAACAAACATATATGCAGAGTCCGGCTGTTCCTTAATTAAGCTGGCCCACGCGTCATTGGCAACGTGAAATCCTAAAAAATACATGCCGAGTAACATACAGGGATCATACGTACATATGAACTTCTAGAAGGCGGTTTGTTTTTGAAACCCGATATTTGATCACGTTACTAGCTAGAGATAACTACGTGCGTGCCGCCGCGTTGGAGATAAACTCTGATTTGTTTAAACGAGCTGATGCATTACTTGACCGAGGGTGCAAGATGATCCCCTGCCGGCCTATACAAAGGAGCCTGAGAGCGCATCTTCAAGAGTATGCAAAAAATAATTCCAAATTAATAGTTTTAGGACTTTGACAAAAAATTTGGGAAAAAGAAAAGACCCTCGTCCAACGGTTACCAAAATCTGGTTTCAAAAGGCAAAAGTCAACTACACCACGTCAGCAATGGTGGCCCCGGCCACTAATTTTATTATTACCGTGAAAAAAGTAAAATTCACTGGCGGCCCCTAAACTTGCACGGCGGTGTCATCTAGGTCCCAAACTCAGTATTTTCTATATTTAGGCTTCCAAAACTAACACAGCGGTGTCATATAGATCCCAAACTTATGATTTTTGATATTTAGGCCCCCTAAATTTCCACAACGGTTGTTAACACCAAAAATTGACACCAGGAAGAGGCTGACATGTGGGCCGGATTTGGTGAAAAGATAAACATCGTTCAGCTAAGAAAGCTTATCTTCAAGAACGATTCGGCAAAGGCATTCTGCGGTCGAGAGTCCGTCGCCGATTCGGCAAGGGAGTTGCTCTATGGAAAGCATTCGGGGATGCATGATGACGTGGATTGAATACAAGGAGAAAGCCGATTTGATAAAGAATGCGAGATGAATACGGCACTTCGACGTATTTCTTTGGAAATAAACGTTTTGTAATCGTAGTCGACTAATGCGGGAATGAACCACATATTACTATATTGGTAACTCCTGAAGTACATCTCAAACCAGATATGAAGTCTATAATGTAGTTATGTTATGTCAACCTGTAAGGCTGTAACTAAAAAACTGACTCGGTCATGAGGTAACACTGGTACCAGTAGTATATCTCCAGGAAAGACCATAGCCAGCTTTATATATAAAGCATCCTCCAAAGGATACTGGGATTACCAGTTTACAATAAAGCACACACCGCTCGAAGAACAGCATCCAACAAACCCGTAACAGGACTCTCTAGGCCGCGCGCCAGAGATAGGAAGACACTACTCGCGACGAACAAACTAAAGGGCCATGAGACCATTACAAATCGACTGGACCCGACCTTCCGCGGAGCCTACGACTCCACCACCAACGGCTACAAGGAAAACCTCCAAACAACGCCTTCAGGAAGGCAAAGACGCGACTGCGACAGCGTTTGGTTTTCACCACGGAGAGCTTCCACGAACCGCCGTCGAACGAGACCCTGCAGACAACGCCCTCA
>OAMR01000627.1:486625-521725 GCA_900205405.1 Echinochloa crus-galli | reverse complement strand
CCCACAGTGCAAGCACCTGTCTCTTATACACATCTAGCACCGAGGCGAGCCTCTGGCGTCTCTCTAGGAGCGTTCACTTTGTTCGCCAGCTCCTCCACCAGCGCCTTCAGCCGATTAAGCTCAGCATCACGTTCTGCAAGGTAACAAGATGGAAATAAATCAACATCGACTGAAGATGAGATTGAGATTGAGCAGGTTACGGAACTTACCGTCGATGACTTCGAGCAGTTGCTTGCGCTCGGCCTGCCACTCCAGATCCGCGATCCCGGCTTGCTTGGAGATACCATCTCATGGTGCGTCTCATCGCGCTCCCTCCTAAACCGGCGGGCATCGCTATCTGTGTAGCGAAAGTCATCCGAAGGCTTTAAGAACTTACTATGAAGAGTGCAAAGAAGAATCGGATGCCGCAGCAGGGGCCGCGGCTGGAGGCGCAGCAGGAGCTGCGGCTCGAGCAGCATTGGCGGAAATCTATTGGATTACCCTGAAAAAGCAAAGCAGAGTAGTGCCGAATGAACCCAAGAGGAGTTTAAAAAAAAATTCCACGGAGAACTTGATCTTGGTCCGCCATTTGAGGATTGAAGCTTGAAGAAGTGGATGAACTAGGGTTTGGATCCAAGCAGAAGCTCCGACGACTCGAGCAGAAAGAATGGATATTGGGTAGATTCGATCGAGGAATGTTGTGGATTTCTAGTCAATTCCAAGATAAAAGTATCTTTTATCCCGAAATTGAAGGGGCATGTGTTAACACCAAAATTTGACACCAGGAAGAGGCTGACATGTGGGCCGGATTTGGTGAAAAGATAAACATCGTTCAGCTAAGAAAGCTTATTGTGCTGAGGAGAAATTGGGGAGTTCCTTGGTGAAGGTGCAGCTTCTAATTGAAGAACTGGTGAAGCTGGAGCTGGATCATGATGAGGGGAAGGATTCTCCAATATTTGGCCCATTGAAGTAGTTGCTGCAGTTAGAAGGAGAATAAATACCGATGAATAGGTAAATATAATGGTGAAGCATTTTCATACCAGTCAGTAGAGCATCGGCAGAATCTGTAGCAGTTGCTGATTGCTGTAATCGAGCCTGAAATAATAAAGTTAAAGATGAACATGGTGCAAACAAGCATTGAGTTTAAAGGAAAAGGGTTATAACCTGAATGATTCTTCTGTTGGTTGTTCTTTTCTTCTTGGGAGCTGAAGAAGCAGGCAGAGAAGAAGTTTTTCTCTTGGCAGAAGATGGCTTGGTAATGATGGGGTCGAGAGTGGCTTGTCTAGACATCAGCTGGGCCAAGGTAGGAGATTGATACCCCAAAGCAGATATTGGACCAGCAATTCTTTGTTTTTCAACTGAATATAAGATTTTACTGCTATCTTCAGGCCATCCTGGAACATAAGTTATAGAAAGGCGTGAGTAGTTCAAATAAAAGGAGCATCGATAGTAAAAAAATGGTAGGCCAAAAGAGTTGAAGTTTAGAACCATGAGTGTCACAATAGGTTTGTAGCCAAGTTCTTCTGCAGCTTTGTTAGAACTAAATGTTCTATTGAGTGTCAGATACTTAATCCTTGCTGGTGTTAGACTTTGAGGTTGGCATGTTCCGTTAGGATATAGAACCTTGTATCCCCACTCTACCATATAGCTTATCGGCTTGATGACAAGTGAAAAAAGTGTTGTGAGTGCCTGTGTTGCCGACAGATAGCTTGTTCATAGCTATATGCCGATCAAGATTGGCCTTGCAAGCCGTAGAGATGGAACTGTCTGGTATCATCCGGCATGTTCCAGGTTTTATATCTAAACATTTTTTCTTCCTTTGAAATTGACTGGCACGCTTACAGGATTCAGACGATCGGGCACGTGTGAAGCCAGCTGATTCGGCTTGCTGTGTGCTTGGCGTGAGAAGCCGATTTTGCGTCAACAACGGTGTAATCTAGGTCCCAAACATATTCAACCGCGGCGGTTTGAAGATTGAGAAGAAGTTGGTACTTAACTCAAACAGCAAGGGTTAGGGGCTGACACCACGAATAAGGGTTAGCTATGCACTTTTTTCTATATAATACAAATTATTAGAAATAAATATTAAAAATTATATGCTTTGAACCTAGATAACACCATCATGTAAGTTTAGGGATCGGTCAAACCTCCCTGCGCAGCGCATATTAAAATCCCGCAGGCCCCAAAGCTCTCGCACGCCCATACGCAGCTAAGGCTGCCGAGCAACGCTGCACAAATGCAAGCTAACGCCGGTTGCCGGGCATGTGAGGGCCGAAGCCATCTTCCAACTTGTGATCGTGTCTACACCAACAACTCAACCTCGACGACCTATCAAGCATCATCGATGTTAATAACGCGAGCTACGGCACACTTCATACATCTAGTACCGACGAGGCTAGACTTAAATTTGGCAAAGTGCTGACGAGACATGATCACTACTCCACCAACACGTTTAAAATAACGGATCAGACACTACGTTGCCGGGAACCGACGACGTAAAGACAACACACGTATGTCCACGTTTGATGAATTCGGGTTACATGACTGGGCACCAACAAGGCGAAAGTCATCCCTTCATCAACATACTCCTCCGTTTACTACCAACGTGGCGATGACGCTATTGTGATTGAGTCTCGGTAATACAACGCCACCTACACCAATTCTACGCTCCATACCGCTGAGGAATTATTGAATAAGGCAATGGAAAAGATCCAACAGGAGATTTAGCACTGGAATTAGTATGTGTGAAAGCGTTGGACCAAAAGAGGAAGACAACCAACAAAGCCGGGGAGCAGAAGAAGAAAATGAAGGTGATGAAGCGCAAGTTTCACGAGCAATACCAGGAGGCCGGACGCGAAGCGGCGCCGCACGATACAGGTGATCAAGCCGCCACGGACGTCGGCCATGAGGGATTGAGGGCGCATGTGCCGGCGAGCTGCGCGGCGTTGGCGCCGCTTCAATCCTTCCTTGCCGTGGATGAGGGTTTAGTACTTTAGTGTGAGGGGTTTCTTCAGCATGTGAATGATTACGCTTTGCTGAAGAGTTGGCCCAAAATTTCGTTTCATAATTCATAATACTGAATCACTGATTACTGTTCAGTTGTGCAATATACACAGTAACGGCTTTTTGTTTTTTTATATCCATTGCTGACCATGCAGAAGGACAGTAGGGTGTTAGATATCTGTAAATAAGCATAATGTTTTGCAGTTTGCAAGCACCATGTTAACGAACTTTCACCATACACCGTGGCTGTCAGCCAGTTCAAGCTCTTGCTTCAGGCTCAGGGTCCAGAACAACATAAATGGATCAAAAAAGCTAGCACATGAGCGAGAACAAGACCACACAGCTATATGGGAACATTGGCATGTCCTGTCATTCTGGATTAACCGATTAAGTCATTTAGACAAAATGAATCTACCAAGATGTACAAAGTCTTTTGCTCAGGCTCGTCTTCTGAGTATTTGTCGCCACATGTTGGACCATATGTGCAGTTCAACATCATCTATATATGCAACAGCACCTTTGGGTAAAATCAGTATACAGATCATTCAGTACAAAAGCAAAGACATTCAACCCTCATTTCTCTGCTACATGGCACAATTTTGTTCTGAGCCGACCAGGCAAGGTTAATCTCTGTTCCGAGCCTTTGAAAGAACTTGATGTATGACAACCTGCAAGCAATGCATTGAAAGGTTGCTTCAAGAAACTGGATATTACTGACAGTCATTGTGCCAAAGCGTACAAGATTTACCTCAAAAAGTCACCATATCCAAATTTAAATATATTTCATCCCAGCAATTCTTATCCGCCTTGATATCAGGTACTGGGCAAGAGAGTACATAGCTCCTAGCAATCCTAACACCCGAATAGTAAGTATGTCTGTCACTATAATTGAGGGCAAGTTCAGAGGTAACGTCAACAGTAGCTTTGCGTCTGTCTGCCTGACATAATCCCACATGAAGCGGTTGAAAAGTATGTGATTTGGTAATGTAAGAACAAGAAGAGCGACATTTTTCACAGCGAATAGCCAGCCTGGGCCCCCAATATCAAGAGCCCATCCTCCATTGCCAGGCCAAGTCTCCTCCCATATCCTGTACAGTGCTGTCAATAGTAAATACCCAGAAATAGAAATTGTTACAGGGAAATAGCGCTGCCTGTCACCAAATCCTGCAAAGATATCTGAATCCTGGTTCAAAAGCAGAAGGATAGGTGCTAGGAAGAAGATAGCACGGTTGGAGCCACCAGTAAGTGTTATATTGAGAACAAGGCAGATGATGAAGCACAGCACAGTAGAAAAGTTGCCAATCGCAGGCATCCAAGCTGCCTCAGCTGCCAATCTCTTGATGGTGAATGTCGGTGCAGCATGAGCTCTTCGTTGCTGGAGCAGCCTTGCTTTGGGTGGGAAGGCAGAGCTCCGACTAGATGGGCCGTGTGTTATACCTCTGTCCGCAGCCTTGTCACGCAGTAGCAATGCCAGTTCAAACTTAATCTCTAATGCAATGATCATGAAGATAGCAGCATAGAGACCCAAAAGTGACATTCTTGCCCCTTCTATAGCCAACATGTTGGTGAACTTCTCTGCTTCATCCTCATCTGCAAAACTTTTGGCTCTTAATTGTCCTTCAAGCAGATAGGTTATTGGGAACAAAGCTACCATGAAAGCGAACACCCATGGCAAAACCCTAGTGCTTGATTCAGAAGGGAGATGGGTGAATACGACAAAGACTGCCGCAGAGACAATTATTGCAACAAGAAGAGGGTACAGAACAACTGCCTGGAAGAAGTACTGAACAGATATGTAGATGCCTAGTGTAACCCCAACCGCCGCTGCGTACAATGCCCTCAGCTCAACAACATACTTCACTGGAATGATGGATGTAACTGCTGCTAGTGTAAGTACCACAGTTGCAATGAGCAGCCATGATGGCCATGTGGGCTTCGATGCTACAAACCCATATATTGAAGTGTCATCATCAGTTAAATGTGCTGCTGTGATAAAGTCTGACCGGTATACCCATGATAGTTTAATAGGAGGCTGCATCATAACAAAGAGAAGGCCTGTAGCCACAACAAGGACCAGGAATCTCTTTGCTGACTGCAAGAAAATATTGAAATTTTGAGCAACAAGAGAATTTGCATGATGTAGACAGGCATAGAGCAAACATTAGCATAATAGAGGGAAAACACAAAGTATTAAATACCGAGAGGTATGGATCAGTCATTAACTTGAAGATTGTATAAAGAGAAATCACATTCGCTTACAGAAAACAAAAAGCCAAAACCATTGTTTTTCATAGACTGGTCATAAAAAATAAATGGGAAATAACTTAATAGCACCACCTATTGATAAATCAGAAGCTATGAGGACTATTTCTTATGTTTGGATGAAGGAAGCAAAACCAACAGGTGATAAATACATAATTAAAATTCCAGAGATGTAGAAGTTACAAAGCCAAATCCATAATTATTTGTTTGTGCATGCAATACAGCCATTTCAGGTGACCGACATTTTTTAGCATCACAAAAGTCACATGCTGATAACTGTTCAGTAAAAGATACTCTAACCTAGAACTCATCAAATGAAATGAGTTCCATTATCTCAGGGCAATGAAAATAATTTCAGCTATTCAGCTCATACTAACAAAATCTTTGAAACCATTGGGCTATTTTTCTGTTCAGAGTTCAGAATGCGTCCTGTAAAACAAACTGATTTTTTCTATTTTTATTCGCTGTATGGCTAGGGCTATTCTTATTCAGCCATTAGAGTTCAGAATGATTCAGCCATTTAAGTTTGAACGTCCAGATTGCAAGTAAGATTTTGATATATTTTTTTTCTGACCATGCATCTATGAATTTGGCCATGTGGTCCTAAACAAGTGCACCTTCTGACAGTCTGACATTAAATATGACTGCAGGTCCTATATCATGCCTTCAAACACATTAGTAACTTCTATTTCTAGGATTAAGAGTAATTATCCATAGTAAGAACTCCTAACATCTTGCTACAACTCTGAAAATGAACAGACTTTCAGTAGATATTTGCCAAGAGTACAAACAACAACAGCAGAGCACACAAATGTCGCATGTAAAATGATCAATCTTTTCAACTAGAACAGAGAGGTAACTACCAACTACCTGAACATGAGAGAAGTGGAGAATGACTATCGGGATGCAAGCGACTCCTGTCAACAGAATATATGAGCCCAGTAACAGACCATCGGAAGGAGGTCTTCCATTCCACCACTGCAAAGCTTCAAAAATCGTTTCCCGACAGAGCCAGGCAGAAAATGCTACAACAGATGCATGGAAATAAGCCTGCCAGACCTTCATCCTAGCAGCCCCTTTGGACTTGTCTCTAAAAGTCACAAGCAAGAAGATGCGATCAACTTATAAGATTCGCAGCACTTTAATTGACACAGCAC
Source organism: Echinochloa crus-galli (assembly GCA_900205405.1). Classification (NCBI taxonomy): domain Eukaryota; kingdom Viridiplantae; phylum Streptophyta; class Magnoliopsida; order Poales; family Poaceae; genus Echinochloa; species Echinochloa crus-galli. The sequence continues at coordinate 515,324 of OAMR01000627.1, read as the reverse complement.
AACAAAATTATATCGATGATCCAATTAGAAAACTAGAGTTCAGTAAATACCTGTAAAGAAGTAAAGGGGGAGTAACAGCAAGTAGCAAAACAGCTGAAACCCATAAAACTGATCTTGATGTCATAAACAACATTGATAGTTTTGATGAATATAGACATGTCAAGATCCAAGCAGCTTTAGGCCCAACTCTCTGATCAACATATAATCTTCTTACAAGAGCCAGGCCCAAAAAGGTTGTCATCAAAACCATATAACTAGGATAGATGATATCCTCTTCAAATCCAAAGTAATACATGGTGGCATAGTTGAACAATCGGTTCTCAATGTAGCATAGCAACAATGTATGACCAATAAGACCAAGTTCTAGAAGAAAGCGAAGTTTTGTTGGGAAAAGTGCCAAACCAGGAACAGCCATTGCCATGATGACAGCTGCAACAACATACTTAGTGAAGGACTTCAATGGCATGCCAGCAATCCAAATATTCAGCTCCCAATAATTGTGCACCACAAACCAAAGGACCATCAAGCTTGCAATTGCCACAAAGGTGAAGTATGATGACAAGCTTTTCTTAGTAAAGAACCTTGCGACATAATAGCCAGAAATCATCGGCAGTGGAAGGAACTGCAAAACAATTAAGAAAAAATCACTAAGAATGGTCTTACATAACTATCTGTTTATTGACAAAAAAAACCTGGCTGGACTGCAATTCAAGGACAGGGTTACTTGTCAAATTCAACGGCATGTTACTTTGACATTGGACATTAGGTTATATTGGTTGCAACAAGATATGCCTTTATGCCATTGCCAAGAGGCTAGACGATGGTTAGCTTATGCCTTTAGGTCTATAATGCAAAGGGACTTCTCTCTGCTCACCAAAAGACTGATATTCCACAGCCCTAAGTGATTACAAGATACTCATGATGGTCTTGAACATGTTTTGCGAAGAAATTTGAGTGCCTAAAGAATCCGAGAGACAACTGAGGACCCTTTCTTATCTCTCCCCGTTTGAAAAACTATCTTAAGGGTTTCCTAGATCATGAACGCTACCAAGAATTAGTTCATGTGTCAGTTGAAATTCGTACAGTAGACACAAATATTGACAATCACATATATATCTACTTTTACAAATTACAACATACATCCTATGTCTGTATTTCAGTATTTCTGCAATAGATATTCTATATGATCGAAATAAGTTTGAAAACAATTGGCAACACTAGCATTTCAAAAACCTTGACCCAGCCAAGGAATTCACTAGCATCATCACGACCATTGTCCAAGTACTAAGCAACATCAATGAATATATTCTGGTGGAGGATGACACAACGAGTTGGGGACTATAAGGGTGTAAGTATTCAGGTACTCAGCTACAGCATTTCAAAAATGTACCAGTGGGTCAAAACAAAAAAGGACCACAGAATCAGCTAAACATGTAGTTCATAATCGTTGACGATCTACCAGCAGCAGTGAGCGCTTATGTATGGCAATACAATATCACAATTTACTTTCATTGAAACATGGGTAACTTTATTTCCCTATACTGCAATTAGCCCACAACATGCTGCAGTGTAAAGATAAAAAAGCCACTGCAGCACCTATTAAAAAAGGGTCAACCTTGTTTCGAGAAGCAGGTCTAATATTCTAAATTTGGAAAGGCTCTAGTTGGCCGGTATGCTCAACCAAGATCCTTTTTAAAGTTATTCATGTCAAAAATCTTTGTTACGAAGTACCATAAATCTAGCAAAAACCTTTAAAAGTTGTCTTGCTTAAATTTGGTGGTTGGACCTTTCAAAGATGATCCAGACAATAATGATCTCGTTAAAAAACAAAGTACTGCCAGGTTGATCTAAAAAGACTATTCTGATCTATCTTAATTCCAAAAACTATTACTGGAAAAGCAGCTGGGGCCCCAATTGAACAAAAAAAACTTCAATTCAATCCTCAGAATAAAAATAGCCCAAGCCATATAACGAAATATATGATTGGTATCCCATGAAACAGCTTGTACAGTACTGATCTTGTAGCAAATGCAAAAGAAATTAAAAATAGACAGCAATCACAATACTAAATAAATTAGACAGTAATAGATCATTGCGTATTAATATAACAAGTTCAAAAAAATTCAGCATGCACTAGTGTTAAGATAACAAATATAAAAAGAATCAACATAATTGAGGAATTTATATACTAGAAAACTCATTTAGGCACTGTTAATGTTGGTGAAAATTTTCACAAATGCAAATATCAGTTGCTATAATGAAGACTGCAACATACCATCATAGGGAATCCAATGACTACAGCTCCTGCTCCACTGACTAGCACTGCCAACACTGTAAAAGCTGCTGAGCTAGCTGCATCCCCAACCTTACCCGCAGCATGTGCTGCGAGGCCCAAAGTTCCACCAAGCATTGTGACCGTGACAAGCAGGTAATTTAGTGGTGGTGGAGCATGAATATACCTTCCAAACGAGTGGAACACAATTCGCACCTCAAGGCACAGCACCACCACGACTAGTGCAACCAATCCATTTGCTATCCTTATCTGATCCATTGCGCGCACATCCCTGGTGATCCACCACAGTGCACCCCTAGTGGACGCATAGAGCTGGAACAAGAACGGTATGAAGAACAGCAGCAACAGTTCACACACACTGCCCCAAGATGTGAAGAGCGTGGCATGATGGGATGCGGCGTGGAACAACACTGGCACGAACAGCAGATGCAATGAATGCACACAGCTCTCCAAAGGGCCCAGAATGCCATCACTGTCCTGCATAGGAGCGTCCTGCTTCCGGTTATTGAAGCTCGATGGCCGGGGTATGGAGAACAGCCAGTAGAACACCATGCAGAATGCGGCAAAGTAGTAGGACGCGTTGGTCATGCCGACCGCAGACACGAAAGCCCAGGTGAAGAGTGCGGGCGTGGCAATAGGCACGCACGCGAAGAGCAGCCTCTCGAGGGCGGCCACGATGGTGGGGTTCTCGAGCTGGATCCATCGGAACTGCAGCGACGCCCACACGCCGATGAGGAAGGAGGTCTGGGCACAGAGCAGCAGCGCGAGGACGGTCAGCGGCAGGGAGGCGGCGGCCGCGGAGGAGAGGGAGGCGGAGAAGAAGAAGGCGACGTCGGCGGCGATCAGCGCGGCCCAGACGGTGAAGAAGGCGCCCTGGCGCAGCTGGAGCGCGTCGAGGAGGTAGGCCGCCGCGAGGCCGATGGCGAGGACAGCGAAGACGGGGAGCCCGCCGAGGTCGAGGAGGAAGGCCGCGGCGGGCACCAGCGCCGCCGCGAGGCGCGCGTTGTGGGCGAACGCCGCGCCCGAGGCGGACGAGGCAGACGCCGCGGCGCCGCGGGCCCCCGCGCCGCCGATGGAGGAGCGGGTCCTGTAGGCGCCGGCGGAGGATGAGGAGGGGAAGGGGGCGAGGGGCTTCGGAGAGGACGTGGAGTTGCGGCGCTCGTGGTGGTGGTGCGGCGCGGGGGACGCGGCCGGCGACGGCGAGGGGGAGCGGGTGGAGAAGGTCGGGGTGGAGAGCGACGGCGAGATGAGGAGGCGCCCGTGGCGGGAAGCGGATCCGGGGGACGGGTCCATGCCGGCGGCGGAGGGATCTGGGGTTTTGGTTGCGCGGGCTAGGGTTTGGGAGGCATCGGCCGGCCGGGGCTGAGGAAGAAGACGGGGACGAGGACGAGGACGACGAGGAGATCTGGAGTGGGGAGTGCCGGGGATGGGATGGGGGGAATGGGAGGCGTCACGGGTACGACGGGTAATTTCTGACGGATGCGGACGCGGTGGCTGACAAGTGGGCCAGGGCCTGCGCGCGGGCCGTAAAGTCAAGTTGGACTGACGGGGCCACCTGTCATTGACAGGAGGCGGGGGGTTTTGACTTCGTGCTTCGAGGACGGAGAGACGGGTGCTAGAAGGGTCCCTGACAAGTGGGTCTAACTCGCTGCATGAGCTCGCTGTCACTGCTCACTACCGGAGAGTGTAGACTGACGAATTAAGCATTGAGAGTTGACTTAAAATTTTGGGAAAATACCAAAACTTGGTAGAATTAACCATTGATCTTTTAAAAAAAGTATGTACCGGTAGGCTCTTAGGCATCAATTGAATAATTTCATACTGGCGTTTTAAAGAACAGGATACACACATCGGAGCATTTAATAATTGATATAATTGAAATTGTGCTTCCCGTGTATAATTTTTGTTTTCATACAGGCAACACAAAAGCAAGAGAGTAACGATGCCAATGTATTCTTATCTAAATGAAGTCTTTTCATGTCTCTCTGTAATATTTTTTACCACTTATTTAAGATTCTAACATGCCCCCTATTTAATGGAAATGATACCCTATTGACATTGGCAAATGTTGAAGACATTTTTCTTGAAAATTTCGTCAAATTTGGAAGGTTTAGAAAATGGGGGACCATGAGACCAAGGCCAAGTAAAAGATTGAAGAAATGTAACAATGGCTAAGCGCATGAAGCTCCCTAATTTAGAATGTAGTGAGAATTTTATGGTCTGGACTTGGGTTCATCAATGGAGCGGAGAAGAGCATGCATGCTAAAAATGTAGAGAAAAATTGGGAACCTTTGCAAGTGAGGAACAAGAGGGCAGGATATGTGGTTCGTCAATGTATGAAGTATGTTTGATCACTCTGGATAGATGAGGATGAGATGTTTAACGAGGTCCTAAACAAAATTCCCAGCTTGAATCTAAGTTTGTTTGGGACCTAACATCGTATAGCATTGAAGCACTCAGCACTGACCTCATATATGTAGACTTTTGTCGCTAGTCCCCTTGATCCAAAGATAAGTATTATTATTACAATCAACAGGGCTACGATACAACTACCTAACTAATAATATCCATAAAACATTACCTCAAATAAAATTATATGTTATGAAAGCATTTTTATGATAAATCTAGCAATATCAAGCTTACACTGCAAATCAATCCAAATTTTATTTTAGCTTAGAAAGGTTTAACACTTTAACTTAAAATAAACTCATGTAAATTTATATTTATTTAAGATAAAAAAACTAGCAAGAACGCACGTGCGGCACGGACGTTTATTGATGATATGTAGTTACTAAAACAATATCACTTCACTTTAGTACAAAGCGCTTTTAAAAATACTTTATATTCGCTCTCTCATGTATGAAGAGGTTTAGGTATTCTCAAAACTCATGATAGTTGGCATTCATTTATACGGAGAAAACTCTCTAATTTATTGTCTTTTAGCGATACGGGATAATTATATATGGACGTGGGTACAAATGTGGGTATATTTATGTGGGCCCTTTTTTGGAAATGTCCCTCCCCCTCTTTTTTGACCATTCATCAACCAATTTTCCTGACAGGTGGGTCCTATGTGAGGTGGGTGTGGGTTTTTTGTTGGTGACAATTTCAAATCTAATTCTCTTTATAGCATAGATAATACCTCACAGTAACATATGATTTTAGAATGACTTTTTTTACATCAAATGCACAGGCAAGACCGCAAGAAAAAGATCAAAACAAAGCTCCAGAAACCCAACATTTATCTTGGTTTCCAAAAAAAGCAAAAGCAAATGGAGCATATCTAGTGCATTTACCTACGCCAGAATTTTAGGTTATTGTATTTTCATCAAACATTTTATTTAAAGGCTCTCCTTTTCTTGAACTTCCTCCAGCCACTTTCTTCTTACATCGGCCATGTCTATCATGCCCGGATGCCCAAGCCATAGTCTTATGTCCATCATGCACGAGCTGGAGTATCACCCTCCTCCCAGCTCCAGTGTCTCTCGCTGCTTCAGGTCAACTTTTCTTCTCCAAATCCCTAATACCCTATCCTAACCAGTAACCGTGGAAAGCAACAATCCAATATCACCCTTCCAATTGCAACATGAAAGCAAACTCACAATCTTTGGGTGCCGTGCTGGACTTCAGTTGGCACCAATCAGTGTGAGATGCAGCCACACTTCAACATATCTTCATTTTCCCCTAAAAGGGCTATCATTTTCAAGCTGAAAAAGGCGTTTCTCAACAAGTTTTTACAATGACCTCAAACTTCCTGTCAGTCTAATACAATAACGATCCTTACATTTGAAGCACTCATAATAATCAGAGTTAACACACTAAAGATCCTCATATTTGCAAAAATCATAATAATCAGATCCCATACGAAGATCACTTCTTTTTCCACAAGCCAAGGTACAGATTTGCCCATCCAATTTGCACACTCACCTGGTTTCCGCAATTCACATCGCAGCAAAGGCTGGTCTCCAATTTATGGTTACTCAAATCAAACTCTTGTCATGTTTCCAAGATGCCCTTTACATATATCCATCCCCTTCTAGCTAAACTTGAGCTCCTTCCTCATCTGCTCAGTTGGACGTCATCGCCTCGGACGAGGATCTCGGATATGTTCCCGTCATCGGACAGGATCATCTTGACCTTGATCTGTTCTTTCCTTTGATGCTTTTGTCCAGTAGTACACTCCCCTGGAGAATCATGAAGTGACAGTTACTACATTTGCACTGAAAGTTCCGTTCTGAATTGCTGGAAGCTGAGTTGTAGAGAGCCGGAGAGACATACGCTAGGAAGCTTAGGATCATAAGCTAGAACCAGTTGTTGCCACTTTCTGGAACAGTGATTGATAGAATAAACTCAACGCTCTCGATGCTAATGCAGGTGCAGGAGTCAGCAGCACTGCCTGTCCTCTGCTTGATACCATCGCGCCCTCAAAGCTGTCCAGAAATAAAAAAAGAAAATCAATTTACAACACATTTTCATGCCAACCAAATTCCATAAGGGAAATACATTAAATTACAGAAATATGTGAACTGCAGCTTCACTGGATGAGTCCCCAATGACCAGAACAGTGGCTGGTCTGCTAACTTACTTCTGTGCAGCTACTAAGTAAAAGAATAAGGTGATAAATGCATTTTCTTCCGATTTTTGTAGTTAAGCTCATCATTTTATCACTCCTTTGAATAATTTTATCTTTCTACAACTAATTCTGGTTACTAAAAACACCAATTACCATGTCCAAAGCTACGATGGAAATCACTGCAAGCTTAGAATTCCAAATCGGCAGCACCTTTACAATTAGCAAACAAATTAGACTGTCATATGCATTCCCAAGAGTTTTTCCACACCACAGTAAAATATAGTTTACTTACTCTTCTGTCAGACAATAGTTTTGCTGCAATAGGATAGAACGCTAGCATGCTACTTACATTATAACCTTGCCGTGGTCTGAGAGAGTGGAATTGCTGCAGGTGAAGAACGACAGGATCTCTCCAGCCACTTGATTTGGCGCCATCGACTGCCCTCCCTCTTTAACAAATGTCTTGTATTCTTGTGCACAATCTGCATCCACCAATTTGGCATAAATGACAAAAGGCTCTACTGAATTTGGGGTCCAAGGAAACCACAATAACCTCCGAAGTAGCAGCCAAACTTTAGCCACTACGAAACTGCTGTGGTCAAACCACTTTGCCACATCGAGAACTAAGAAATTTCAATTATGCGATGCAGTGCCGTCCCTATCGGGCGTGGTGGTGGCATCCTGCATCAAAGAAAAAAGCAAGGCGGTTGTCCTCTTTTGCCGACACAGAACAAGTCCACTCCACTACCTCTATCCACATCATACAGCAGGAGTCACATCTCGAAAAGAAGAATGAACGAAGCCTGCTTCTAGGCCAATCACGCAAGCTCAGATCCGTGTGCAAGCTCGCCATTGGAGCGCGTACAGTTCTGGATAAAGCTCACCTGGAAGGACCAGAATTACCCAACTCGATCCACATGGATCTACGGATGCATCTACTCGGATTTACTATAAAATTGGCAAGCAACACGAGCATGGCGCGCCCTGCTCACAGGACGCTAGCTCCTGCGCACGCGTGCTCGCTCGAAGCAGCGACGAACTCGCGTGCGGCGCGAGCAAGTTGGGATGCAAGATGGGGAGAGGCCGGGAGATGGATTAATCGCGGACCTTGGACTTGACGGAGAGCTTGATGAGCAGCTAAAGCCCCGGAAGCCGAGTAGTAGCTCGCCTACGAGCACCCCGGTCCCGCCTGCCGCCGCCGCCGCCGCCGTTGCGTTGAGCAGGACCACGGCGCACGGCATAAAGAAGTTTTATTACAGTGCCAAAGAAGTTTTATTCCTACCAAACCCAAAGAAGTTTTATTACAGTGCCAAAGAAGTTTTCTTTGGCACAATTTTATTACAGTGCCAAAGAAGTTTTATTCCTACCAAACCCATCTATCACGATTACCTAGTTTATAGTCTAGATAAACTATATACTAATACTATACTGGCCTTACAACTACTACACTGCTTGTACGGCATGAACAGTGATGGTATCGTGCCAAGAAAAAGAATTTAAAAGTGAACGTGTGCATTTTAAAAAGTTTTAGTTAAGAAAAACTGTAATCTTTCTCCGATTTGACGCTAGGATAATCAAAATCTTTTGGGGCTCCTTTTCCATCCATCCATTTTGACTCGACGACTGCTGTGACGAATTTGTTAGCGCTATATATAAGAATAAGAGTTGAGCTTTCAGTAGCCATGTACTCGTGAATGCATGATTTATTTGAATTTGATCCAAATTTAGTATGGCTGAGGTGAAATACATATGCTGCATCTCTGCATATGCTTCTGTACGTATGGCACCTGTTCGTGCTAATGAAAAAAAAGGAGACACAGCTTAGTTAATGCAAACGTCTGTCTGCATTTGCAAACTTTTGTCTTACCTAGCTACTATTACATTTTTCAATTATTAGATGGCGTAAAAAGCAGCAGTAGGTGGGAAGGGTGATCGACTGCATCACATACTCACATGTCGGTTCATACTTCATACAACATTGTGGAAATATGATCTTCTGTGTGTGTTTCTGGTTCTGGTTGTTGATGCAAAGCTGATATCTCCGGTTCTTGTATCGAACCTATATGCTCCCATAGAAGAAAAGTTAATCATCTCTTCCAAGAAAAGAATAAAGGTATGAAAACTTCTATCTACCCATACAGCGTCTGCAACTGTAACTGTATCAGTACTTCAATTATGAATCATCAGTGTCCAAACATACACCGTCTGCTACTGTAACTGTATCGGTATTTCACTTAGGTTCATGAGGAATCCTGGCCTAATCCATCATCGTTATGTATTTAGATCGATGAAGTTAATCAGATTGCATGAATCAAAATGAACTGATTAATGCAGATTGCAGGGGAAACAAAAGGCGTCATTGCATTCTACAATTACTAATTCCAAAGCTGCATTATTAAGTTTTTTCGTTAAACACTACATAGGGTGCGTTTGGTTCGGCTTTTTGCAGCTGTGGCTTTCAGAAAAAGCTGAAAGCTGAACCAAAGGCTCCCAGACCGACAGCGACTTCCTCCCACAGCCGGCTTTTTCCGTGTTCAATTCTCACAGCCGCTCGGACCCTGCTTTTACCGGCTGTGAGAATGAATACTTCGAGTTATTTACCCGCCTGCCACTCTTAAGTGGCGTACCGGTTCGATTTCGCGGGAAAAAAAACGCCCGCTCCTCCGGCGGCCCCTATCCCGGCGGCATCGAGCTTCGCCACAACCGCGTCAGGGAGAAGGCCGGCGGCATCGAGCTTCGCCACCACCGCGTCGGGGAGAAGGCTGCTGCGCGGGCTGAGCGCGAATGGCACCTGCTCCAGCCCGGCGGCCGCGCGGGTGCCGGCGGAGGGGAGAAACGGGCTCAGCTTGAGCTCGACTGCGGCAGCAGTGCGGCGCGGCAAGCTTGAGCTCGACTGCGCCGAGAGCCCGGCCATGCAATCGACGGCGCACGCTGCTGTAGTGCCGCCGGACTTGATTTTTTTTATTTCAAGGAACAAGCGGTGGAGAGAACAGCGCTAGAGAGGATAAGATAAGGATATGGTCCTTTGTTTTAAAAAGAATGGTGTCTTGATGTTTCTACACAACACCAGCGGAAGCTAAGAGAAATTACATGGTCATCTACGTCATGGCATATAACGGTGGATGCAAAACTAAAAAATATAAGGTTTTTTTAAAAAAAACTGATCACAAAAAATTTGAATCATGTCTTTTGTAAACTGATATCCTCATATTTATGTACTGCATGTTAATGATGTATGCAAGATCAAAAAAAAATTAAAGTTTTTCTTTCAAAAATGGTCATTCACATGTGAATCACGCAACGGTACAGGTTTTTACGAACATTTTCCATATAAACAGTATGTCAGCACTTCAGGAGCATTACAGACATTTTCCTTCCAAACCACATAGCCACAGTCAATTCAACCAAACGGCTTTCAGCTTTTTTCACGGCTCACAGCTCACAGCAGCTTTTTTCACAGCCACAGCCCACAGCAGCTTTTTTTCACAGCCACAGCCCAACCAAACACACCCATAAACTGAACATGCTAGCTTGCATCTATTACGAAATGGCACGTCACAAAACTTGGAAAAGGCGCATACTTATACTGTTTAGTCAATAAATAGTATTCAACAATCTCTCTGGCAGGGGTGTAGAATTAGGCTCACCCGACACAATTCATGAAAACAACACATAAAGTCCACGAAACTTGGAACAAATACCGTTTATCTTTATATAATTATATGCACTGGCTGCATGGTTCGATAACCTTCAGGTTCACAGCCGCGGGCACTCTCCCCTCGATATATCTCTGAATGGCAACACGAGCCTTTTCTGCCTCTACAAACCCCTCCACATTCAGCCGCTTGCATCTGTCAATGCTGTGGAACCTCCTGTCATACCCACGTGTAGTGTCTAGTGTAAGGCACTCCAGCGATTTTGTTTTCTCCATAATGTGGATCGTGAGCTCAATCATGCTCTTCGCGGAGCAAAAGCCGGTTATCATCACGTTCTTGAGGTTGTCATGGCAGTGCTCTGAAAGGCGCCGTGCATGTGAGGAATCACCAACCGGATCTTCAATAATCGAGTCTTGTCTAATGGTTGGTATCTCAATCTGCACGGGAATAAGTCAGTGTCTCTTCCATGATAGCTAGAAGGTTTTCAATTAGACTGGATACACCAATGGTCACCACAAACGTGTAATTCACTTTTAGCAAAACCATGACTAAGGGAAATATTCAGTAACATGCCAACAAGTAACACCCAGTTTTCAGATTTTCAAATCCATGGTGCTTCAAATCTGAACTCTCAGGTTTCTCAATCTGAATTCTGAACCAGCTATGTTCAGAAAAAGGAGCGAGGGCGAGGCCAGCTCAGATATTGCCAGCTCTTTAACTAGGTGATAGATATTATTTTCCTTGACAAATACGTAATTAGTTTGCATTTAAGTAGAGATTACATAATTGTTAAGTTTGTTTTCATCATGGACAGCTTTTCGGAGATAAATGAAGACTTACACGGAATATGAAAGTTTTCAAGGTGGGAGAAGCATCAAGAAAAGAAATCAGGGAGCAAAAGTCAAAGTCTTGGTCAAAATTTGGTTCATACAACGTTATCTCCAAGTACTTCAGCTGGAGGAATTTGCCGAAGGTCGTTGGTATATCGATAGTCTGAAGACAGAATGCGCAAAAGATTAATTAGTATTTGCCCAAAAGATGGAGTACCAAGTATGAGTAATTGAGTAATGTACTATTCAACAGTACTTCACTTCCATAAAAAATAAATAATTAGGAAGATGGAAACTAACCTCAGCACTTGTTGACAGAGATAAAGTTTGGAGATTTAATGCGATGAGTGGAAGTCTGGAAATAGCATAATGAAGTGCATTGGATGAATAGCCACAATGAAATCTTATTTTCCTCACTTGTGATGCACGTCCAAGGGAGATATGTATTTGACGTCCTGGATAGGAGAAGGTTGAGAGATTCGGAGCATTGCTGTCAATTATCTCCAGCATTCGGCAATCCAGCACACACAGGGTATTAAGCTTTTGCAGCTGAGAAGGTATCTTCAAGCAAATTATAGTATCGCAGTACCATAGGGAAATTTTCTCCAAAGCATAAGAATTGGAAAGAAAACAAAATAGTTCCTCGCCAGTGATGTCAACTGAACACAAATCCAAGTCTGTCAGGCTACTCATGAAACCAGCTTGTGCCGCAGAGCGAATAGAACATCCATTAAGCTTCAAAGACTGAATGGAGCTTCCTCTCTCACCAGATAAAAGGGAACATGGGAAGCTGTACTTTATGTCACTTAGTTCAAATAATGTTAATTCAAACTCTTTAATCCCAGGTGTAATGGCAACTTGAATCCAGCGATCAACAATACTGGAATCTATAGTGGAACAAGGGAAGTGCTTTTGTAGTCTAAACTCCTTCACTCCCATGCCAGAGTGATTCTGCATAATGTGGTCAACTCTACTAATAAAATCCCTTGTTAATTCATCATACTTAGATCCATATTTACTTTCCTCTATGCCTAAAGAATCAATAGAAAGGATGAGATTGGGAAAGTATCTCCAAGAGCGCAGAAAACCACGAGACACGCAGGCGGCCTGAGCAGCATCTTTGATTGGCATGATAGCATGTATCTGATGAAGAATGTCCTGTGCAAGCATGGGACAAATAACCAACATTATAAAACTGGATGTAACAATAATGCTTCATTGAAGTGAAAAGTAGAGTTAAATTTCTATCCAATTACACAATAACATTTACTTCCTCCTAACAAATTATATTGTGGGCGCACCCGTCTTCTATCGCTGAGACAAGAAACAAGTGTTGTACCAATAACCAACGGTACAGGTTTTTACGAACATTTTCCATATAAACAGTATGTCAGCACTTCAGGAGCATTACAGACATTTTCCTTCCAAACCACATAGCCACAGCCAATTCAACCAAACGGCTTTCAGCTTTTTTCACAGCTCACAGCTCACAGCAGCTTTTTTCACAGCCACAGCCCACAGCAGCTTTTTTTCACAGCCACAGCCCAACCAAACACACCCATAAACTGAACATGCTAGCTTGCATCTATTACGAAATGGCACGTCACAAAACTTGGAAAAGGCGCATACTTATACTGTTTAGTCAATAAATAGTATTCAACAATCTCTCTGGCAGGGGTGTAGAATTAGGCTCACCCGACACAATTCATGAAAACAACACATAAAGTCCACGAAACTTGGAACAAATACCGTTTATCTTTATATGCACTGGATGCACGGCTCGATAACCTTCAAGTTCACTGCCGCGGGCACTCTCCCCTCGATATATGTCTGAATGGCAACACGAGCCTTTTCTGCCTCTACAAACCCCTCCACATTCAGCCGCTTGCATCTGTCAATGCTGTGGAACCTCCTGTCATACCCACGTGTAGTGTCTAGTGTAAGGCACTCCAGCGATTTTGTTTTCTCCATAATGTGGATCGTGAGCTCAATCATGCTCTTCGCGGAGCAAAAGCCGGTTATCATCACGTTCTTGAGGTTGTCATGGCAGTGCTCTGAAAGGCGCCGTGCATGTGAGGAATCACCAACCGGATCTTCAATAATCGAGTCTTGTCTAATGGTTGGTATCTCAATCTGCACGGGAATAAGTCAGTGTCTCTTCCATGATAGCTAGAAGGTTTTCAATTAGACTGGATACACCAATGGTCACCACAAACGTGTAATTCACTTTTAGCAAAACCATGACTAAGGGAAATATTCAGTAACATGCCAACAAGTAACACCCAGTTTTCAGATTTTCAAATCCATGGTGCTTCAAATCTGAACTCTCAGGTTTCTCAATCTGAATTCTGAACCAGCTATGTTCAGAAAAAGGAGCGAGGGCGAGGCCAGCTCAGATATTGCCAGCTCTTTAACTAGGTGATAGATATTATTTTCCTTGACAAATACGTAATTAGTTTGCATTTAAGTAGAGATTACATAATTGTTAAGTTTGTTTTCATCATGGACAGCTTTTCGGAGATAAATGAACACTTACACGGAATATGAAAGTTTCCAAGGTGGGAGAAGCATCGAGAAAAGAAATCAGGGAGCAAAAGTCAAAGTCTTGGTCAAAATTTGGTTCATACAACGTTATCTCCAAGTACTTCAGCTGGAGGAATTTGCCGAAGGTCGTTGGTATATCGATAGTCTGAAGACAGAATGCGCAAAAGATTAATTAGTATTTGCCCAAAAGATGGAGTACCAAGTATGAGTAATTGAGTAATGTACTATTCAACAGTACTTCACTTCCATAAAAAATAAATAATTAGGAAGATGGAAACTAACCTCAGCACTTGTTGACAGAGATAAAGTTTGGAGATTTAATGCGATGAGTGGAAGTCTGGAAATAGCATAATGAAGTGCATTGGATGAATAGCCACAATGAAATCTTATTTTCCTCACTTGTGATGCACGTCCAAGGGAGATATGTATTTGACGTCCTGGATAGGAGAAGGTTGAGAGATTCGGAGCATTGCTGTCAATTATCTCCAGCATTCGGCAATCCAGCACACACAGGGTATTAAGCTTTTGCAGCTGAGAAGGTATCTTCAAGCAAATTATAGTATCGCAGTACCATAGGGAAATTTTCTCCAAAGCATAAGAATTGGAAAGAAAACAAAATAGTTCCTCGCCAGTGATGTCAACTGAACACAAATCCAAGTCTGTCAGGCTACTCATGAAACCAGCTTGTGCCGCAGAGCGAATAGAACATCCATTAAGCTTCAAAGACTGAATGGAGCTTCCTCTCTCACCAGATAAAAGGGAACATGGGAAGCTGTACTTTATGTCACTTAGTTCAAATAATGTTAATTCAAACTCTTTAATCCCAGGTGTAATGGCAACTTGAATCCAGCGATCAACAATACTGGAATCTATAGTGGAACAAGGGAAGTGCTTTTGTAGTCTAAACTCCTTCACTCCCATGCCAGAGTGATTCTGCATAATGTGGTCAACTCTACTAATAAAATCCCTTGTTAATTCATCATACTTAGATCCATATTTACTTTCCTCTATGCCTAAAGAATCAATAGAAAGGATGAGATTGGGAAAGTATCTCCAAGAGCGCAGAAAACCACGAGACACGCAGGCGGCCTGAGCAGCATCTTTGATTGGCATGATAGCATGTATCTGATGAAGAATGTCCTGTGCAAGCATGGGACAAATAACCAACATTATAAAACTGGATGTAACAATAATGCTTCATTGAAGTGAAAAGTAGAGTTAAATTTCTATCCAATTACACAATAACATTTACTTCCTCCTAACAAATTATATTGTGGGCGCACCCGTCTTCTATCGCTGAGACAAGAAACAAGTGTTGTACCAATAACCATCCCCACTTGAGGACACGACATAATCACACCTCTAATCAATAGACCAGGGACTTAATTCGCACAGCAACTCAAGACATGACTGCTGTGTTTAGTTCCCCAACTTTCCCAAAAATTTTCTCTCCAAACTTCGCTATCCATCTATCACATCAAATCACATCAAATCTCTCTCTTCATGCATGGAACACTAAACGTGGGTAAATAAAAAAACTAAGTACATAGTTTTGATGTACACTGCGAGACGAATCTTTTGAGCCTAGTTAGGTCATGGTAGGACAATGTTTACCACAAACAAACAAAAAGTGCTACAGTGCGCTATAGTGTCCGATGTGACATTTTCACCAAACTTTCTCTTTTTCTTTTTCTAACTAAACACAGCGTGTGTTGATTCAGTATCAGAGGAACCAAAAAGTTTCTACTTAGTACTGTATAATCCAAATGCACCTGGACATTGTGCTAGACGTGAACACGATGTTTCTTCCCCACTCGTAATTACATTACATAGACTAGTAACTGTCAGGATCTCATCTCAAACCTCTGGAAGCTGAACCTGCGATCCCATTCCTTCGGCACAATGAGAATCAGCCTTTACTTGATCACCTGTGAATCGGCAGAGGTCATGAAATGTAATGAAAGTAGCAGCTGCTCAGACCACAGAGGCAACTTTTGCCGAATTACAATTACAACAAAATGCAACGAGCCTAGGTTTTCAGGATCTGGTAAACACGGCTTGCACTGAGGGGGGAAATACACAAATCTATGCACATAATTTAAGTGACCTTCTTCGTACAGATCGGAAATTGGAACGAGCAGGACGGGTACCTGTGATCGGGTCTTGGGTCTGCCGCTGCTGGATGGGCAGCGCCTCCATCTGCTCGGGCGTCCCCATGGCCTCCGCCCTCAAATCGAAGCCGAATCCGGCGAAATAGACGGTCCCTCGCTCTCGCTGATTTAGGTACTGAAAGGCCAAAGTACAACGGTGCCAGTGGTGGTGCTGCGGGCCGGTGTTAGCGGGCGTTGAAGAGATGGAGAGGATGACCGCACAGGACGGCGGCGGCGGGGGCGCCGGAGAGTCCGGTAGACTTTGGAGAAAGCGAAGAAAGTGTTTTTCAGATTAAAAAAAATTGAGAAATTTCAATATTTGCCACCGAATTCTCGCTTCTCTTAACATCCAATTCACGACCCCTTCAAAATTTGACATTGAGAACGCGAATTTCTTCAAGATGAGGGACTCCTTTCTATTTCCCTCCTCAATCCCTGGTGAAAAGACTAAAATGTCCCCTTCTTCCCCCTCTGGTCCTCTTCGGTTTCTTTCCTCTCGTTTCCTCCGCGCCGAGCTCGCTCCTGGCCGCAATCGCGGACTCCGTCACCCGCGGCGACCACGCCCGTAAGTCGGTTCTACTCCGCCGAGTCCTCTGGTCTCACCTGCTGCAAGTCCGGCGGCGGCGCCGCCCGCCCCCGCACCCTCGAGCGGGCCTACGGCGAGATCCGCGTGCCGCCTCCGCAGCAGCTGCATCAGCAACAGCCGCCGCTCGGGCTCGCGCCCCCGGGGCCACCGCACGGCGGCGGGCCCCCCGGCGTCTCCCCGCTGTTCCGGCACAGCAGCTCCCCCGCCGGGCTGCTCTCCCGCCTCATGGCCGACCCGCACGGTACGTCGCCTCCTCCTCCTCCTCGCCGCCGCCCCTCTCGCTCGCTGACCTTTCCTCGCGCCAACCCGACCGCCGGCATGGTTGCGTTCGTGCACGTCGGAGAAGAAGAGCGGAGGGACCCAGAGGAAGAAGGGGATATTTTGGTCTTCTCACCGGGGGTTGAGGTGGGAAATAGAAGAGAGTCCCTCGGATTAAAGAAATTTATGTCCTCGGTGTCAAATTTTGAAGAGGTCATGAATTGGATGTTAAAAGAAGTGAGGCAGTCGAATTTGGTGGCAAATATTAAACTTTCTCAAAAAAATGACTGCCTATTTCAAAAAAAAAACAAATGACTGGCTATAACTTTGGAATTTATGATTGAACACCCTCACAACTTGTTTGAACACCCTCACAGCTTGTTTTTTTTCTAAATTTGTCCTCCGACTTATATGTGGTGCCCTGGTGCCCTCCGACTTATATGAGAGTTTGAATTAAGCATTAGCAATAGGGAAAACTAGAACATCTCTAAGAAAAAATAGAGTCCAAAATCTCTGGTTTTAGAACCTTATCAAAAACTATTGGGAGCAAAATAAAGTCTCATGTCCAGCAGTTCCAAAAAAATTAGCTGGGAGTGCAGAAAGCTGCCCAAAATCTAGCCCACTTGACTTTTTTTTTTGGAAACTGCACAAAGACTGGGAGTACCTTTTAGGAACTGTTGAGAAAGTTTTTTTTACTATAGATCTAAAATTTAACTTTTGGGTATGTATTTTGGGCGCACTAGGAGATACTATTAGCCCTCCAATTAATACAATACCTCATTTTTCAATCCTAAAGCACAAAAAGGAAGTGCTATTCTACTATTGAAACCACACAAATTTGGCCTCGTGAATTGTTTTAATGGTGGTTTTTCATTTCTTTTTAAAAATTTAAAAATCTTGTTTAATACAAAAATCATAATTAATTTAGTTTTAATCATAATAATATCAAAATTATATAAAGATTTTTCTAAAAATATACCTATATATAAGTGCACCAATTGGAGTTATTTAGAGCCTATACAATAAAATTGAAATAATAATAATTTAAATTAAATAGAATGCATAACTAAAAGAAATAAAGTATTAGGACATGGAAATATTTATGATATGAATGACTCAAATTAGAGAACCTATAGATAGATTGCATTTTTATGAAATTTTTGAACCAATTTCAGATTTTTCTGATTTAAAATGATTTAGTTATGAGTTTTAAGATTAAATCAGTTTTTTATTTCTAAAAAAATATAAAACCACCTTTCAAACCATACAAAGGACCATATATGCCCAGTTTCGATGCCTTTTGTGTCTAGTTTTGTATTTTAAAGTTGAAAATAGTGCTAGAGTACTAGTTGTAGTGTGTAAATCGGAGTTTTTCATGTACATTAGCTCTTAAACCTTGGACAACTTTTTGCCATTTCTACATTAGCAATGCAATACATTTCTCTATATCACCAAATCAGGAGCTAAGTTTGTCGCAGATTTCATGACCAAATTGCAGCATGTTATATACATACCATTTCAGAATATGGCAACTCCTATTTATTCCACAAGTGATTTCTAAAAGAGAAAAAAAGCCATTTACTCCAACGATCAATCCAATTCATTTATTTGATCTGTGAGACTATTTTAATTGGTCCAATTTTCTAATGAGAGTTGCTTTTTTGTTCTCCACATACTAAGTTGAGTTTCAATTTCAATTTTTTGTGTGATGATATAAATAACATAATATCCTATGTAAGAAATATATCCAATATTATACTTTAAGAATTTACTATCGTTACAATTTTTCATGTAATTTTTTATTTCTACAATTAATGTAGTATTAGATGCTCCTGACTATAGAAATAATCATAAAAGTTTAATATATTTTTAATATATGTATTGTGTCCTATTTTATCCCATAAACTTTGAATCTTAAACTAATTTGTACAACAGAAAAAAAAGAGACAATATCAGTAATTCTAATTGAAAGAAAAGTAGATCGAGTTGATGATTGTGGGTAGTGAAAAGGAATTTTATCGCAAGTCTGACAAAGCTTTCCATCATCTGAATGTTGCAGCCAATTGGATATATTGTGTATCGTACCTCCACATTTGTTAATTCTAACGTCTATGACAGGAATCAACAGTTGAATTTACCATGGTGCTAGTGATTTGGATATATGGGCATTGACTCTTCATCAAACTATTTACTAGATAAAGTTGGAGAGGAAACAATATCACTTCTTTTAATGTCATTTTGTTGTCAGCTTTTTTGCTGTGCCATGTATTTCAAGTAGATAGTTTAGGTTCTCTATTCTTGCAGTCACATGTAACTCGCCTAATTGTTAACCCGAGTAATACATAAGCGTAAGATAATCCCTAATAGGAATTAAGTATTTTTCTAGAAGCACGAACTACAAGATCATGGTTCATGAAAAATCCATCTCTGTTTCCAGATCGAACTTAAAGCAGTTTTCAGGAAAATGTGTCTAGCAAATTATATTCTATACTAAACTGAAAACCTCCTTTTGTGCTGACATTCTATTAAACAAGATACGAATTTCATGTAGTACTTCTCATCATATATTACGGTAAGGCAAACTCCTGGGCGGACGGCGATCTGACCACCATGATCGACAACCGCAAGAACACCATCATGGAGCTGCTTCGCTTGGATCCACCCACAGGGGAATTCCCATTTCCAGTAGTGACGGCAGGATGACCTGATCTGCTCTTCTGCATGCATGACTTTAGTTCGTGGATCCAGAGTGCGAACCAGCGCTGGGGCTGCCCTAAAGCACTTATACTAGGCTTAAATCATTTGGCCCGTACTTCGCTTAATCTTCAAAATCCAAACATATATCGGCTGGCACCGTAACTATATTAATCTTCAGATTTGTCACTACATCCTAGGCCCGCGCAATATCATGAGACAGGACGGATTATGTGTTGCAAGAGAGAAACGCTATTAACAAATTATAACTGGATTTGGTTCATGAAGCATATCCTTGTTGTGATATGATCCAAATTCACAGACGGAGCGAAGCGGAGGCCCATCACCAGAGGTTTGGGCCGGAGCAAGGGATACTGTGTTTTTCTCTCATGAGCGCACAGTTTAGTCCCACATCGGAAACGCAACCAAGCTCGGTCACGTGAGCTGCCTATATAATAGAGCTTTGCCCTTGATGAATAAATCATCCTCTTGTAAGCCGCCAATAGGCGTTGTAAACACACACCTCATATAGTAAAGTTTTGCTGGCTGACGCCCGTGGTTTTTCCCTTCTACATTGGGAGGGTTTCCACGTTAAAATCTCGTGTCTCCTGCGGTTTGATTCCTTTACTTCTTGTCGTTTATTCGTCATCATTTACAACAAGTGGTACCAGAGCCGGTTTCAGATTCGGTTTCCTTGATGTCGACGACGATGAAGTTTGATCTACCGCTGTTGGATTACAAGACGACGTTCGTGCTGTGGCAAGTCAAGATGCGGGCTGTTCTGGCGCAAACTCATGATCTCGATGAGGCGTTGGATAAGTTTGGTGGCAAGCCGTCCAACGAATGGTCTGATGAGGAGAAGCACAAGTATCGTAAGGCTCTGGTTTCCTTTGTAGTTTATCTGTCTAATGATATTCTGCAAGGCACGCGGCACGGCCGTGCCGTGCCGGCGTGTCGGCCGTGCCGTGCCAGGCCGTGCTATGGGCCAGGCCTTCGGCCCATGGCACGGCACATGGGCCGTTTAGCCATGCCGTGCCGACCGTGCCGCCCATGGGCCACGGTGCACGCGTGCCGCCACCCGCCGCCCGCCGCGCAGGAGCCATCCCCGCCGCGCTCTGCCTCGGCCGCGGGGGAGAGGGAGAGGGGAGGAGCGGACGGCCCCATCATGCTTGTGCTGCCGCCCGCCACGCCGGAGCCATCCCGCCGGTAGAAGTCGCTGGCGCCGTCCAGGACGGCGCACGCCAGGGCCGCCTCCACGCCATGCCCGCACACCTGGAAGAACTCGTGCGGCGCGGCGCAGCCCGACGCGGTCGTCGCCATTGCGCAGCACGCCCACGTCCACCAGCGGCACGTCCAGCGCCGTCGCCGACGCCGGCCGCGCGTCGTCGTGCGGCCACACGAAGGCGCCGGGATTGCGGGATCTTGGGCTCCTGGCGCAGGTCGAACACGGCGGCGGCCTTGTCGGCCTTGGGGAGGTCAATGCTGGGAGTCGGCGTGCCGGCACGGCACGGTGGCCACCTATATGAATAACTCAAATTAGAGAACCTATAGATAGATTGCATTTTATGAAATTTTTGAACCAATTTCAGATTTTTTCTGATTTAAAATGATTTAGTTATGAGTTTTAAGATTAAATCAGATTTTTATTTCTAAAAAAAATATAAAACCACCTTTCAAACCATACAAAGGACCATATATGCCCAGTTTCGATGCCTTTTGTGTCTAGTTTTGTATTTTAAAGTTGAAAATAGTGCTAGAGTACTAGTTATAGTGTGTAAATCGGAGTTTTTCATATACATTAGCTCTTAAACCTTGGACAACTTTTTGCCATTTCTACATTAGCAATGCAACACATTTCTCTATATCACCAAATCAGGAGCTAAGTTTGTCGCAGATTTCATGACCAAATCAGCATGTTATATACATACCATTTCAGAATATGGCAACTCCTATTTATTCCACAAGTGATTTTTAAAAGAGAAAAAAGCCATTTACTACAACGATCAATCCAATTCATTTATTTGATCTGTGAGACTATTTTAATTGGTCTAATTTTCTAATGAGAGTTGCTTTTTTGTTCTCCACATACTACGTTGAGTTTCAATTTCAATTTTTTGTGTGATGATATAAATAACATAATATCCTATGTAAGAAATATATCCAATATTATACTTTAAGAATTTACTATCGTTACAATTTTTCATGTAATTTTTTATTTCTATAATTAATGTAGTATTAGATGCTCCTGACTATGGAAATAATCATAAAAGTTTAATATATGTTTAATATATGTACTGTGTCCTATTTTATCCCATAAACTTTGAATCTTAAACTAATTTGTACAACAGAAAAAAAGAGACAATATCAGTAATTCTAATTGAAAGAAAAGTAGATCGAGTTGATGATTGTGGGTAGTGAAAAGGAATTTTAACGCAAGTCTGACAAAGCTTTCCATCATCTGAATCTTGCAGCCAACTGGATATATTGTGTATCGTAGCTCCACAGTTGTTAATTCTAACGTCTATGGCTGTGTTTAGTTCCAAAAACCCCACCAAAAATTTTACTATGTAAAAAGTCATGTCATATCACATCAAATCTCTCTCTTCATGCATGTAGTATTAAATGTCGGTAAATAAAAAAACTAATTATATAGTTTTGATGTACACGACGAGACAACTCTTTTAAGCCTAGTTAGGTCATGGTAGGATAAGAATTACCACAAATAAACGAAAAGTGCTACAGTGTCGGATTTGACTCGATGTGACTTTTCGACCATATTTTTCGTGGAACTAAACACAGACAGGAATCAACAGTTGAATTTACCATGGTGATTTGGATATATGGGCATTGGACTCTTCATCAAACTATTTACTGGATAAAGTTGGAGAGGAAACAATATCACTTCTTTTAATGTCATTTTGTTGTCAGCTTTTTTGCTGTGCCATGTATTTCAAGTAGATAGTTTAGGTTCTCTATTCTTGCAGTCATCATGTAACTCGCCTAATTGTTAACCCGAGTCATACATAAGCGTAAGATAATCCCTAATAGGAATTAAGTATTTTTCTAGAAGCACGAACTACAAGATCATGGTTAATGAAAAATCCATCTCTGTTTCCAGATCGAACTTAAAGCAGTTTTCAGGAAAATGTCTCGCAAATTATATTCTATATATACTAAACTGAAAACCTCCTTTTGTGCTGACATTCTATTAAACAAGATACGGATTTCATGTAGTACTTCTCATCATATATTACGGTAAGGCAAACTCCTGGGCGGACGGCGATCTGACCACCATGATCGACAGCCGCAAGAACACCATGATGGAGCTGCTTCGCTTGGATCCACCCACAGGGGAATTCCCATTTCCAGTAGTGACGGCAGGATGACCTGATCTGCTGTTCTGCATGCATGACTTTAGTTCGTGGATCCAGAGTGCGAACCAGCGCTGGGGCTGCCCGCTGCCCTAAAGCACTTATACTAGGTTTAAATCAATTGGCCTGTACTTCGCTTAATCTTCAAAATCCAAACATATATCGGCTGGCACCGTAACTATATTAATCTTCAGATTTGTCACTACATCCTAGGCCCGCGCAATATCATGAGACGGAAAGACGGATTATGTGTTGCAAGGGAGAAACGCTATTAACAAATTATAACTGGATTTGGTTCATGAAGCATATCCTAAGAAATTTAGTAGAAAACAAAGTTGAGCAGATTGTAGGAGCAGATGGCAGAAAAAAGCTGTTATTAGAAAAATGCATATCCTGGATTCGACAATGCTAAATCGAAAGCTGCACCATCATATTTTTTTTCATTAAACACTATAAGGATTCCACATACTAACTTGCTTACTTGCATATGTTATGAAATGACATCACAAAACTTTGGGAAAAAACATATTACTTACTATTATGTCATCAAACCTCTCGAGCAGGGGTGTAGAATTTACTCTTAACACAATCCATGAAAACACTAAACAAGTGAATGCAGGGGCTTTATCGGTGTCAGAAATAATAAAACCACTATCATTTATCTTTATATGCACTTGCTGCATGGCTCGATAATCTTCAGGTCCACAGCCGCGGGCACTCTCCCCTCAATGTACCTCTGAATGGCGGTGAGGGCCTTTCCTGCCTCTACAAGCGCATCCTCGTCCAGCCGCACGCATCTGTCAATTTTGGTAAACCTCCTGTCATGGCCTCCGGTAGTGTCTAGTGTAAGGCACTCCAATGATTTTGTTTTCTCCATGATGTGGATCGTAAGCTCGATCATGCTCTTCGCAGAGCAAAAGCCGGTTATCATCACGTTCTTGAGGTTGTCATGGCTGCGCTCTGAGAGGCGACATGGATTTTAAGGAATTACCAACCGGATCTTCAAGAATCGAATCTTGCCTAATGGTTGGCACCCCAATCTGCACAGGAATATGTCAGTGCCTTTTCCATATAGACAGAAGCTTTTCAATTATACTGGATATACCAATCGTCGCCACAAACATGCAATTTACTTCTGGCAAAACCGTGACTAAGGGAACATTCAGCAACAAGTCAAATCTAGTTTTCAATCAGCAACATGCCAACAACTAACACCCAGTTTCCAACGTTTTCAAACCCTTGGTGCTTGAAATCTGAACTCTCAGGTTTCTCAATCTAAACCAGCTATGTTCAGAAACAGGAGTGAGACCGGCCCAGATCTTGCCAGCTCTTTAGATAAGAGCTAGACACTATCTTACTTGACAAATAAGTAATGCATTTAGGTTGAGATTACATAATTGTTAAATTCATTTTCATCATGGACAGATTTTCAGAGATATATGAAGACTTACACGTAAGATGAAAGACTCCAGGGCGGGAGAAGCGTCAAGAAAAGAAATCAGAGAGCAAAAGTCGAAGTCTTGGTCAAAATTTGGCGCATGAAACATTATCTCCAAGTACTTCAGCTGGATGAATTTTCCAATTGTTGTTGGCATATTGATAGTCTGAAGACAGGATGCCCAAAAAGATTAATTAGTACCAAGTATGAGTAATGTAAACATACAAATATTCAACGGCACATCATTTCCATAAAAAGTACAATACCTATGAAGACTGAAACTGACCTGATCACTTGTTGAAAGAGATAGCTTTCGGAGATTTGATGCAATGAGTGGAAGTTTAGTAGTAGCATAATAAAGTGCATCATCACATGAAAAAAATCTTATTTCCCTCACTTGTGATGCATGTCCAAGCGAGATATGTATTTGACATCCTGAATAGGAGAAGGTTGAGAGATTTGGGGCATTGTTGTCAATCATCTCCAGCATTCGGCAATACATCACGCCCAGGATATTAAGCTTTTGCAGCTGAGAAGGTATCTTCAAGCAAATTATAGTATTGCAGTCCCATAGGGAAATTTTCTCTAAAGCATAAGAATTGGAAAGAAAACAAAATAGTTCCTCGCCAGTGATGTCAACTTAACACAAATCCAAGTCTGTCAGGCTACTCATGAAACCAGCTTGTGCCGCGGAGCGAATAGAACATCCATTAAGCTTCAGAGACTGAATGGAGCTTCCCCGCTCACCAGATAAAAAGGAACATGGGAAGTTGTACTTTATGTCACCGAGTTCAAACAATGATAGTTCAAACTCCTTAATCCCAGGTGTAATGCCAACTTGAATCCAGCGGTCAACGATACTGGGATCTATAGTCGAGAAAGGGTAGCAGTTTTGTAGTCTAAACTTCTTCACTCCCATGCCAGAGTGATTCTGCATAATGTGGTCAACTCTACTAATAAAATCCATTTTTAATTCATCATATCTAGATACATATTCATATTGCTTTATGCCTAAAGAATCAACAGAAAGGATGAGGTTTGGATAGTATCTCCAAGAATGCAGAAAAGCATGAGACACACAGGCAGCCTGAGAAGCATCTTGCATTGACATGAGAGCATGTATCTGATGAAGAATGTCCTGTGAGCATGAGGGAAATAATCAACGACATAAAATGTATGCAACAATAATGCTTTCTTGAAGTGAAGAATATAGGTAAACTCCTATCCAGTTATGTGATAACATACATTTTCCTAACAAATTATACTGTTTCTGAACTAAACGTACACATCCTGGGGCATTTCCATCTATCTACTAACTCTAAAACAGAAACAAGTCTTACTATTTTATACCATATACCTAGCCATCACCACTTGAGGAGGCGACATAATCACACCTCAA
This sequence comes from Echinochloa crus-galli, assembly GCA_900205405.1. NCBI lineage: Eukaryota > Viridiplantae > Streptophyta > Magnoliopsida > Poales > Poaceae > Echinochloa > Echinochloa crus-galli. The sequence goes on along the minus strand of OAMR01000627.1, from coordinate 489,532 downwards.
ATACATAGTAAACCACAGGCTTAACTTGCACTAAAATCCCAACCCAATGGTGTTGATTGAATATCAGATCGACCGACAAATCACTACATAGTATATACAAAATGCACCTGGTACAGTGGTACTAGCTAGCCGTGAACACGATGCTTTTTTTTTTCTTACTTGCAATTACATAGACTAATAACAAAGGGGTCCTCATCTCAAACCTCTGGAAGCTGGACCTGCGACCCCATTCCCTCGGCACAATGAGAATCAGCCTTTATTTGTGCAGCAGAACAACTTGACTCGTTACCTGCAAAGAACCAAGGTTTTGAGGATAAATATATGCACAAAATTTCAGAGATCTACGTCGCACAAATCAAGAAAATGGAACGAACAGGAGGCGTACCAGCGGGTGGTTCTTGGGTCTGCCGCTGGATGGATGGCGCCTCCATCGGCTCTGGCGTCCCCATGGCCTCCGCCCTCAAATCGAAGCCGAATCCGGCGAAATAGACGGTCCCTAGCTCCCGCTGATTTAGGTACTGAAAGACCAAAGTACAACGGTGCCAGTGGTGGTGGTGCGGGTGCGAGCGTTGAAGAGATGGAGGGGATGACCGCGGAGGGCGGGGGCGGCGGCGGCGCCGGAGAGAGTCCGGTAGATTTGGAGAAAGCGAAGAAAGTGTTTTCGGATTAAAAAAAATGACTGCCTATTTCAAAAAAATGACTGGCTATGACTTTGGAATTTATGATTGAACACCCTCACAACTTGTTTTTTTCTAAATTTATCCTCCGACTTCTATCTACTCCTGTGGTGTCGGTACGTAACATAGTTTATTTCCCAAAAAAACATACTTATAAACTAGGATGACAAATCTTGAGAGTTTGTATTAAGCATTAGGAAAACTTCTTAGCCCTCCAATTAATACGATAGTTCGTTTTTCAATCCAAAAGCACAAAAAGGAAGAACTATTCAACTATTGAAACCACATAAATTTGACCTTTTGAATTGTTTATTGGTGGTTTTTCATTTCTTTTTAAAAAGTAAAAAATCTTGTTTAATAGAAAAATCAAAATTAATTTATTTTTAATCATAATAATATAAAAGTTATACAAAGAATTTTCTAAAATCTACCTATATATAAGTGCATCAATTGGAGTTATTTAGACCCCTACACAATACAATGAAAATAATAATAATTTAAATTGTGAAAATAATAATAATTTAAATTGTGAAAATAATAATAATTTAAATTCCTGTTGACTCCGGTCAAAACATAATAATTTAAATTAAATAGAATGCATAACTAAAAGAAATAAAATATTAGAGCATGGAAACTCAAATTAGAGCACCTATAGATAGATTGCATTTTTATGAAATTTTTTAACCATTTTCAGATTTTTCTGATTTAAATTGATTTAGTAATGAGTTTTAAGATAAATCAGTTTTTTATTTCTAAAAAAATATAAACCACCTTTCAAACCGTATAAAGGACCATATATGCCCAGTTTTGGCCCCTTTTGTGTCTAGTTTTGTATTTTTAATGTTGAAAATAGTGTTGCGTACTAGTTATAGTGTGTAAAGCGGACCTTTTCAGATACATTAGCTCTTTAGCCTTGGACAACTTTTTGCCAGTTCTACATTAACAATGCAATGCATTTCTCTATATCACCAAATCAGGAGCTAAGTTTATTGCAGATTTCATGACCAAATTGCAGCATGTTATATACATACTTTTTCATAATATGGCAACTCCTATGTATTGCACAAGTGATTTCTAAAAGAGAAAAAAGCCATTTACTCCAATGATCAATCCAATTCATTTGTTTGATCTGTGAGACTATTTGAATCGGTCCAATTTACATCTAATGAGAGTTGCTTTTTTTGTTCTCCACATACTAAGTTGAGTTTCAATTTCAATTTTTTGTGTGATGATAAATTACATAATATCCTATGTAAGAAAGATATCCAATATTATACTTAGAATTTACTATCATTACTATTTTTCATGTATTTTTTGTTTCTAGAATTAATGTAGTATTAGATATATTCGTAAAAGTTTGATATATTTTTAATATATGTACTGTGTCCTATTTTATCCCATAAACTTTGAATCTTAAACTAATTTGTACAACAGAAAATAGAGAAAAATATCAATAATTCTAATTGAAAGAAAAGTAGATCGAGTTGATGATTGTGGGTAGTGAAAGGAATTTTATCGCAAGTCTGACAAAGCTTTCCATCATCTGAATCTTGCAGCCAATTGGATATATTGTGTATCGTACCTCCACATTTGTTAATTCTAACGTCTATGACAGACAGTTGAATTTACCATGGTGCTGGTGATTTGGATATATGGGCACTGACTCCTCATCAAACTATTTACTGGATAAAGTTGGAGAGGAAAAAGAAAAACTCAACCCCTAGATTCCCCCGAGGCATTGGCTGGAAAGATAGAAGTTTCTCTCTTCCGCAGGGTCGAGAAAAGGCCACGAACGGCTACCCAGGACGTGCCACTAACGGCGAGGACGCGTCTGCGGCCGCGCTCGAACCCCCACCGGCTGCCTCCCGACGTGGGAGCTTGGCCACTGGGCCAAAGGCCCGTCCGCAAAGTTGGAGAGGAAACGATATCTCTTCTTTTAATGTCATTTTGTTGTCAGCTTTTTTGCTGTCCCATGTATTTCAAGTTGATAGTTTAGGTTCTCTATTCTTGCAGTCATCATGTAACTCGCCTACTCCCTCCATTCCGAAAAACCTGACGTTTAGGACAAGGTTTGGGTCAAATATTGGGAATATAAATCATCAATAACTTTTAAATTGTTGAGTTTATAAATGTGAAAACTATATGAATAGATTTATCTTGAAAAATACTTTCATAAAAGTATACATATATCACCCTTTGATAAATATTTTTATAATAATAAGAGGTTAAA
>OAMR01000627.1:458905-485960 GCA_900205405.1 Echinochloa crus-galli | reverse complement strand
ATCACATCAAATCTCTCTCTTCATGCATGTAGTATTAAATGTCGGTAAATAAAAAAACTAATTATATAGTTTTGATGTACACGACGAGACAACTCTTTTAAGCCTAGTTAGGTCATGGTAGGATAAGAATTACCACAAATAAACGAAAAGTGCTACAGTGTCGGATTTGACTCGATGTGACTTTTCGACCATATTTTTCGTGGAACTAAACACAGACAGGAATCAACAGTTGAATTTACCATGGTGATTTGGATATATGGGCATTGGACTCTTCATCAAACTATTTACTGGATAAAGTTGGAGAGGAAACAATATCACTTCTTTTAATGTCATTTTGTTGTCAGCTTTTTTGCTGTGCCATGTATTTCAAGTAGATAGTTTAGGTTCTCTATTCTTGCAGTCATCATGTAACTCGCCTAATTGTTAACCCGAGTCATACATAAGCGTAAGATAATCCCTAATAGGAATTAAGTATTTTTCTAGAAGCACGAACTACAAGATCATGGTTAATGAAAAATCCATCTCTGTTTCCGGATCGAACTTAAAGCAGTTTTCAGGAAAATGTGTCTCGCAAATTATATTCTATATATATACTAAACTGAAAACCTCCTTTTGTGCTGACATTCTATTAAACAAGATACGAGTTTCATGTGGTACTTCTATAAGGCAAACTCCTGGGTGGACAGCGATCTGACCACCACGATCGACAGCCGCAAGAACACCATCATGGAGCTGCTTCGCTTGAATCCACCAGGGGAATTCTGATTTTCAGTAGTGACTGCAGGATGACCTGATCCACTCTTCTCCATGCATGACTTTAGTTCCTGCATCCATGACTTCCGTGGATATCCTGGATTCGACAATGCTAAATCGAAAGCTGCACCATCATATTTTTTTTCATTAAACACTATAAGGATTCCACATACTAACTTGCTTACTTGCATATGTTATGAAATGACATCACAAAACTTTGGAAAAAACATATTACATATACTATTATGTCGTCAAACCTCTCGAGCAGGGGTGTAGAATTTAAACTCTTAACACAATCCATGAAAACACTAAACAAGTGAATGCAGGGGCTTTATCGATGTCAGAAATAATAGAACCACTAACATTTATCTTTATATGCACTTGCTGCATGGTTCGATAATCTTCAGGTCCACAGCCGTGGGAACTCTCCACTCAATGTACCTCTGAATGGCGGTGAGGGCCCTTCCTGCCTCTACAAGCGCATCCTCATCCAACCGCAAGCATTGGTCAATTTTGGTAAACCTCCTGTCGTGGCCTTGGGTAGTGTCTAGTGTAAGGCACTCCAGTGATTTTGTTTTCTCCATGATGTGGATCGTAAGCTCGATCATGCTCTTCGCAGAGCAAAAGCCGGTTATCATCACGTTCTTGAGGTTGTCATGGCAGCGCTCTGAGAGGCGACATGGATTTGAGGAATCACCAACAGGGTCTTCAAGAATGGAGTCTTGCCTAATGGTTGGGGTCTCAATCTGCACGGGAATATGTCAGTACGTGCCTTTTCCATGATAGCCAGAAGCTTTTCAATTATACTGGATATACCAATCGTTGCCAATTGCCATAAACATGCAATTAACTTCTGGCAAAACCATGACTAAGGAAACATTCAGCAACAAGTCAAATCTAGTTTTCAATCAGCAACATGCCAACAACTAACACCCAGTTTCCAACGTTTTCGAACCCTTGGTGCTTGAAATCTGAACTCTTAGGTTTCTCAATCTAAACCAGCTATGTTCAGAAACAGGAGTGAGGCCGGCCCAGATCTTGCCAGCTCTTTAGCTAAGAGCTAGACACTATCTTACTTGACAAATAAGTAATTAGCTTGCATTTAGGTTGAGATTACATAATTGTTAAGTTCATTTCATCATGGACAGATTTTCAGAGATATATGAAGACTTACACGTAAGATGAAAGACTCCAGGGCGGGAGAAGCATCAAGAAAAGAAATCAGAGAGCAAAAGTCGAAGTCTTGGTCAAAATTTGGCGCATGAAACATTATCTCCAAGTACTTCAGCTGGATGAATTTTCCAATTGTTGTTGGCATATTGATAGTCTGAAGACAGGATGCCCAAAAAGATTAATTAGTACCAAGTATGAGTAATGTAAACATACAAATATTCAACGGCACATCATTTCCATAAAAAGTACAATACCTATGAAGACTGAAACTGACCTGATCACTTGTTGACAGAAATAGCTTTCGGAGATTTGATGCAATGAGTGGAAGTTTAGTAGTAGTATAATAAAGTGCATCATCACATGAAAAAATTCTTATTTCCCTCACTTGTGATGCATGTCCAAGCGAGATATGTATTTGGGGTCCTGAATAGGAGATGGTTGAGAGATTTGGGGCATTGTTGTCAATCATCTCTAGCATTCGGCAATACATCACGCCCAGGATATTAAGCTTTTGCAGCTGACAAGGTATCTTCAAGCACATTATATCATTGCAGTTCCAAAGGGAAATTTTCTCCAAACTACAAGAATTGGACAGAAAACAAAATAGTTCCTCGCTGGTGATGTCAACTGAAAGAAAATCCAAATTTGTCAAGCTATTCATGAAACCAGCTTGTGCCGCAGAGCGAATAGAACATCCACTAAGCTTCAAAGACTGAATGGAGTCTCCCCTTTCACCAGATAAAAAGGAACACGGGAAGTTGTACTTTACGTCACCGAGTTCAAATAATGATAGTTCAAACTCCTTAATCCCAGGTGTAATTGCAACTTGAATCCAGCGGTCAACAGTACTGGGATCTATAGTCGAGAAAGGGTAGCAGTTTAGTAGTCTAAACTTCCTCATCCCCATGCCAGAGTGATTCTGCATAATGTGGTTAACTCTACTAATAAAATCCGTTCTTAACTCATCATACCTAGATCCATATTCACATCCTGAGGCATCTCCATCTATCTATCTATCTATAGAAAATGCACCTGGTACAGTGTTACTAGCTAGCTGTAAACACGATGCTTTTTTTTTTCTTACTTGCAATTACATAGAGTAATAACAAAGGCGTTCTCATCTCAAACCTCTGGAAGCTGGACCTGCGATCCCATTCCCTCGGCACAATGAGAATCAGCCTTTATTTGAGCAGCAGAACAACTTGACTCGTTACCTGCAAAGAACCAAGGTTTTGAGGATAAATAATATACAAATCTATGCACATAATTTCAGAGATCTACGTCGCACAAATCAAGAAATTGGAACGAACAGGAGGCGTACCAGCGATTGGGTCTTGGGTCAGCCGCTGGATGGAAGGCGCCTCCGTCGGCTCGGGCGTCCCCATGGCCTCCGCCATCAAATTGCAGCTCCTCGCTCTCGCCGATCTAGGTTCCGAAAGCCCAAAAGTACGATTATGGCAGTGGAGGCGCTGCGGGCGTCGAAGAGATGAAGGGATGACCGCGCGGCGGCGGCGCCGGGCCGTCGGAGGACAGAGTCCGGTAGGTTTTGGGGTAATGGGAAAAATGTCTTTATGAGAAATTGCAAAAGGGCCTAACTTCTTTGGAATCTACGAACACCCGTTCAATTTAATTGTGTAGTACTCCCTCGGTTTTAAAATACAAGTCATTTTTTTCACCACAAATTTGACTCGCACGTCTTATTTAAAATTTTATATAAATTATCATATTTTTTTATGGTGACTTGTTTTATTGATATAAAATCTTCAAAAATACCTTAAATTTGACTATATATTCACAAAAATACCTTAAATTGCAAAAGGGCCTCTAACTTTGGAATCTAGGAACACCCGTTCAATTTAGTTGTCTAGTGCTCCCACCGTCTTAAAATATAAGCATTTGTCGATTTCTGTGCATCACGTTTGACCACTTTCGTTTATATTTTTAGTATATTATAATGGTTTTTATATTTTCATAATTTTTTTAATAAAAAGAATAGTCAAACCTGAACGAAAAAAGTCAACAAATGCTTATATTTAGATACCGGATGAAGTAAGTTATATCCTCTACCATATACCTTATACGTGGTGTGCAATATCGAGGACCACAAATTTTATATAAAATGAGTAAATGCATCTACTATATACGAAGTTGTATCATTGTTTCACTTTGGTCCACTAAATTACAAATATCACACGCATGATATTAGATATGTGCATATATGATCTATACACTAGCGGTGCATATTTTGCATATGTGACACGCTGTTGAAAAAGACATGCTTTCTCTTTATTGTAACCAGTGAAACACCCTTTAATCTCGGGTACAAATCTATCTGAGATAAATGTAGATGGATGGAATGTCATTTCTCTACTTAGTCGATCTGTTCGGTTGGCTGATGCTTGCTGAGAGAAAAATACTGTTGGCTGGTGATAATCCAAACGAACACGAACAGAGCGAGTGTAGCTCATGCTCGACGTCCTCTCCTCGTCCTTCTCTCCCTGCGGCACCACCGTGCGGGTCGCTGATTCCCGCCACGCCTAGCTCATCTTCGTCCTGTTCTTTGGCTCCCTCAGCTACAACCACCACTCGCGGCCCATGCCACTAGAGAAGTCCCTTCTAGAGAAGCTTGTCAGGTACCTCGCGAGCTGGCAGGTGACGTACTCGGACCCGACGGCGGTCAGCCTCTGGCACAATGGGGAGGATGTGGCGCCAGCGGCCGGTTCCTCCACTGCAGATCCACCAGCTCCTGCACATCGTCTCGACGACGCGCATGGACCGCCGGCCGAGACACATCCAGGTGACGCACATGGACCGCTGGCTGACACACATCCCAGCGGTGTGCATCGGCCGTGTGCCCGAGCCGTCTGCATTGCTAGCGATGCTACTAGGTCGCCTGGGAGGTGCTGGACGGCATGAAACCATGCCCGTCGCTGATTTGCCTTCCGAAGAGAGGAGAAAAGATGAGGAGAGCGAAATGATAACGACGAGGGAAAATGAAAACAAGGTGACGGAAATATAAAAAAAATGTCTAAATTACATTGATGAAATTTAGACTCTTTTCAATAGTTCTCTTATTCCAGCTTTACTACTCATTCTATACCACGTATACTACTATTGAAGGCTACACTAGTATACAACATTTTTCAACCGTCAGATCTTTATATAGTAGTTCTTTTAATCAGTGGTACAGGGTACCGTAGAAGACCTCGGATAGAACACTAGTTCAAACAAATTAACTGGTCAAATACCTCTGTTGCCAAGAAACCTCACATTCTTGGATCTCTCAGTGAACTCTTTATCAGGACCAAATGGCTAGGGCCGGGCTTATATACAAAGCAAGTCAAATATTAAAAATACCAGTTTATAATGAAGCATAAATTCGCTAACGACATCCAACTACTTACAACTCCACAACTGACCTTTTAGACGACACATCAGAGACAACCCGAGGCTACTCAAGACGGATAAACCTAAAACATATGAATCCATCAAGATCGAACCATCAACGGTGCCACAGCTGGCGGAACTCCATACTGTGGTCAACTATACATATGAAATCCCTTTTTATTTCATCATCACTAGAAGCAATTTCCTTAATTCCTAGTGAATCAATAGAAAAGATCGACGAGATTTAGGAAACATCTCCAAGAACGCATGAATAAAGCATGAGAAACACAGGCGACCTGAGCAGCATCTTGCGGCATGACAGCATGTATTTGACCCCTGAAAGTATGTCGATCCTGTGCAAATAATTAAGCATGAAAAAATAATAAACATCAGTAAAAAGTTGGTGCATGCCCCCTGGCTGGTGACTGACAAGCGAACGACCTTGGCTGACAATAAGTGAATCAACACTTCCTCGAACAAAAAAAACTGAATCCACACAAATATTGTTATCAACAACTTTGCTTTGCACAAAGCCTTGGCTGATCTCTGTTAGCAAATAAGCCACGCCACGCCATGGTGTGTGCCTGGTGTGCTGTGTGTGTGTGCGTGCATCGCGCGTGTGTGCGTGCGTTCACGTTCAGGTTGTTAGCTTGTTAGTTGCATCGTGTGTGCGTGCATTTAGGCTAAGTTAGCTTGTGGGTTTGATCGAGTCCAGGGATCAGGCGATGGATTTGTGCGGCAAGTCCGTTGTTCAGCGGAGATGGAGTCAGTTGGCGCGCGTGTGTGACCCGAGGATTGGGCGAGTCGTGCGTGGAGTTGGAGCTGGCGCATGCAGCGTTCCGGATCGTGCGGATCACAGCTTGAAGACCGGGAGAATGGAGTTCGTGCTCTAGGCGTGTGTGCGCTCCCAGGTCTATAAAAGGCCATTGTACTTTCTGGTGTTGGTGTTCCAATCCCTTGAGATGAATAGAGTAGCCAAGATACAGGCCGTTCGGCGGCCGCGGCATTCGTCTCCGGAAAACACTATTCTTCTTCCTCCTTGTGTACGTGCGCGAGTGTGAGTGATCCAAGGGCTGGTTCCAACAATCTCCAGTTCTCCACTATCCAGTCTAATAACAAACAGGAATGAGAAAAAAAAATCTGAGTTGCAGACATATCAGGGTGAGGTTTCGTTTATTCATGAAATGGAACCGTGCTGCCATGGACTTGGAGCCACATGATGTGCAGCCTCGCGCGCCATGCTTGCAGTTGCAGCCACAGGAACATCATCTCGCTGGTGTCATGGAGGTCACTGCAGCGATGATGGCATTAAAAGCTTCATCTGACAGCACGAATGACCCTAATCTTGGTGGAGGAGTATATAAGGACCTCGATGGCATTGCAAGACTTTGAAACTTCATGAGACAAGTGAGTGAGACAACATAAATAGTTTGATATAAGCACCCTGTGCATTCCATTGTTTCATTTATATGACATGTAGCTAGTAGAGATGAAATAGAGCTAAGTGCGCTACATTCTCAGATGTGGCATTTTCACTAATTTTTTCTTCCTCTTTTTGAACACACCGAAAGAAGAAAAAGAGAGAAAAAGAGAGAGTACGTACTACACGCGTGAGAGAGCGGGCGTGTATGTGCGTCTGTTAGTGCAGATAGAGACAGTGCGTGTAGCAGAGAGGTGGGACCATGAGTGAGAGAAAGAACAGTAAAAGAAGGACGATGGCAATAGGAGAGAAATTACCGTGCTTCTCGTTTCTTTCTCACGAGAAATTACTGTGCTACAGTTCTGACACACATGCAGTGATGTTATTAACTTGCACGAATCTTAAGGTAGGAGAAGCCGCAGGATAAAGGGTGTGTGTGCCCACATGGTTGTGGAAAAACTGGGTTGCAATACATTGTTCAGCTGATGCAGTATTCTCCACAATACTATGAGAAACGAAAGTGATGCATAAAGATGTAACTAGTACTTTCTTCAAACTAAATTATGAGCTGTTTCCTTCTGCAAAAAAAATATGAGCTGTTTTAGATGTCCGAATAAGAACACATCCCCTCTCTCACCACAGCTTCATAGAAGCACAGGCATAGAAATCATGTTACTGCTACAGAAAATCATGCATGCTTTGAATCAATCAACATCGTACATGCCTCCTGTGATCAACAGTTTGCTCCTGCACATTGGGCAGCGATTGAGCGCCCTGACAAGGAGCTTCTCCAAGCACTTGCCATGGAAGACGTGGGAGCACCGGGGCCACTCCACGAGGCCGTGCTCCAGCATCATCACCTCGCGGCAGATGGTGCACACCTCCGCCGCGGTGCCAACGTCAAGCCTCCTGCGCTTCGCCGCCGGAGCGACCACGCCCGTCGACGACGGCGACGAGTCGTCGTCGCCGCTGCACACCGGCGCTGGAAGCTCCTGCTCCTGGCCGGACACCACGGGCGGCGACGCATCAGCCTCGCGCGCCTTCTGCTAAGCGCTGAGCGCATGCTCTCCAGGAGCTCCGGTGTGTGGTCCTCGCGCCGGAGTGCACCCACGTCAACGGTGACCACGAGGCGGGTGGTCCGCGGCGGGACGCGCACCGGCGCCGCCGCGAGCAGGCCTGACCATAGGGCTTGGAGCGGCACGTTAATGGAGCGGGGCGGCGAGTAGTCTTCGGCGGCCAGCGAGGCGCCGGTGAGGCGCAGCGAGCTCGCCGGGTCGGCGGCAATGGCGGGGAACGGGACGACGTACCGGACATGGTGAACGTCCGTCCTATAGTCGGGAGCTCCGACGCCATGCTCTCCGACGCCATGAGTCTTGGAGAAGCGGTAGTAGCGGAAGTGCACGACGATTGCGCCGGCGACCTGCTGGCCCGGCGGCGGCGGCGGCGCCTCTTCAGTGTCGAGGCGCATGAAGCCGGCGAAGCCTTTGTAGGAGGCGAAGCGCGCCGGCTGGCCGAGGAACGTCAGAGCCTGCGACACTATGTCCGTAATTTCACCGTCCCAGAACCTCACCTGCTCATCGCTCCATTCCAGGTCACTGTCACCGTCGTCACCTTCGTCGTCGTCCATGTCATAAGCCTCCACAACCTCGTTGTCGTGCACATCGATGAGCCCTTCCACTTGAACACCAGGAACCGAGCCTTCTTGAAGCACTGCGACCAAATGCCGGCAGGGCAAGAATGGGGATAGGGTCGAAGTCGAATGACATATCAAGAGTCCAGTCTTCCTCCAGCGTGTCGTGCGATGGCGGAATGGCAACAATGGCGTCGTCCAACCGGGCAGGGTTGGATGACAAGTCACTGCCCGGGGGAGGCATAGGATCCGTTGGCGCAGCGGCTGCCGTAGGCTCCTCCACTGACAACCTCGTCCTGCTGCCGCCTTGTGGGGTCATGGGCTTCTTCTCCATGGTCCCCGTGTGTCTCCCACCTAGTGACCAATGTAGAGGCAGGTCAATCAAGAGAGCTAGGCAGTTTATTGGGCAAAGCCAGATGGATGCATCTTTGCGAGCCTACTACTTGGGTTCAGAATCCGAGCGTATTCTATCAATGAAATAGAAATTAGAAATGAGTTTAGCTAGATATTCACTGGCAAACATATAGAGATACAGATATGTCGAATTTTTATACCACTGGATCTTACCTAGAGGTTGGTCCTCCCTTCTCCGGCGAGCTCGTCAAATTCTTCGGTTGCACCTTCTTCTTTGGCGATGTTAGGGTTAGGGTTCAGGCTAGGCTTTAGGGTTTGCGCTATTTGTGGTTTGGGAGGTTGATTGAGTTGTCGGCGACCGTAGAGGGAAGGTTAGGGAGTCGCCGGCCTAGCTATGGTGGTCGGCTAGATAACGCAGTGGGGGCGCTACCTACCACGACGGTGGATGACGGTGGTTAGGCAGAGTCGATGGAGAGGACAACTCACTTCGAATGGACTAGCGAGAGAGCGGTCTTGGGGGCGCCATCACCAGATCCAAGGGACACGGCAGTGCATGGGTTGCAGACATGGGAGGGGAGGTAGAGCGAAGAAGAGAGGCCGAACATCTAGCTAGAGCATCGGGTTCTTATCAAACGCGATGTTGAGGAGGAAATGGGGAGGCGGCGCACCTGTGGGGATGAAGAAGAGGGGTGGCGGCTGGGAGTGGGATTGAGGGAGAGGATTAGGGTTAGTTCCTTATATATATGAATCGTAAACTAATCTCAACCGGTGATTCAAAATCTAATGGTGGAGATTTTACAAATTTGGCCCCACAAACAACAGATAACTACACATATAGGTATGAATTGAAGAAGTTACGGGCTAGAAAGTAGTATATTGATTTTGCTCATGTTAAAGGGTTTCTTTGCAAAATCATTTAATCAAGTGGTACTTGTTCATGCTTCTAGAAAAATGGAGATATGCCGCAGAATAAGCCATACCTTATCGTGATTACTCGTTTAAAATTTCGGTAATGCTCCGCTTCGTGCGTCTGACGCGTGCCTCTCCTCCGGACGGTTACGTGGCTCATTCCGGTCCAAGCATTCTCATTTCTCCACATCCACACGTTTGTTTCCTGACCCCGTACTTTAAGCACAGTCCACCGCTTCCTGCACCTTTCTCCACCGGATAGCCCCGCCCATGCTGAGCTGCGGCCGCGCGCGCTCCTCCATGTCCGCTGCCATGTGCTCCTCCGCGGCTGACGCACCGTTCCTCCGCTGGCGCCGCCGGCGCCACGAGCTCCTCCGACTTCGCGCGCCACCTCCGACGCCGCCGCCCCCCGTCGCCGCTTCGCTGCTCCTCTGTGGCCTCCCTCGCCAACCTGCGCCGCTTCCGCCGCAGCCTCGCATCACTTCCCCGCGGGTGCCGCCGCGCTGCTCCTCAGTCGCCGGGACCGCTCCTCCATGGTGAGGGTGAGCCGCCTCTCCCCTGCGGCCAAGGACAGGCGAGCGCGCTCAAGTGATTTCCTGAATGTTGCAATTATTGTCTATGGATGTTGCATCTGTGTTCTTGGCATGTTGCAACAACGTTGATTCTAGATTTTTGTGTGTTAAAATCGTTGTCACAGATGTTGCATTGGTTGCAATAATTTTTCAATGTTGCAGCTGCATAATTATGATGTTGCAATAGCATGGTCTTGATGTTGCATGAAGTTTGGTTGGATGTTTAGTATGAAATTCGATTGGATGTTTCATTTAAATTGCATGTTTCATGAAACATGCTTTAATGTTGCGGCGGGAATTTTTATCAACTCCCGTAGCAACCAGATGATACCTGATGATGTGCATTTCTGTACGCCTTCCCGATGTTGCAACCGACCGCTTTTTATGTTGCAGATATTGTTTTATGATGTTGCATACACTATTTTGAATGTTGCAAAAAAGTTTACATGTTGCATGCAACATAGTATCCATGTTGCGGCGGGAGTTTTAACTGCTACAGTGCTATTAGAGAGAAATACTTGGCCCAGGCTTTACCACATCACCCGTCCGATTTTTGCACCCGGATCGGACGTCCGGGCGCTAGCAGTAACGGTAAAATTTACATGAGGAAACAGAGAATTGATTCATTGGAAAAATAGAAGTAGTGATGGAAAAAAGGAAATTTTTGCTTCATTGTCATAATAAAGTAAATTTTGGAGATTTTAATTTGTAGTGGAGCATATGGAATGGAACCTCCTTACCTTATCCAAAATTACACGATAGTAAAAGAGTATCAATACCAAAAGAACATTTTAAAATAATTTTCAAAATTGATTTCATATACACATATTACACAGATATAAGGCTTGATCATCTAAACTAAATTTGACATTTCTTTTTTTGAAACATAGTACAGGCAGACGCTTCACTACTAGAGAAAACCGTATCCACCCTGCTGATATGCCTCTGTGCAATTGAAACCCGGTGCTAATGCTACATTAGCATGGGGTCTAAAATTGGCGAGCCCTCCGGGACCCTTTAGCACCGGTTGGTGTTACCAACCAGTGCTAATGCTCATCATTTGCACTGGGTTGTAACACCAACCGGTACTAGGGGGAGGGGTCACATGCTACTTCAAAAGAAAAGCATCTTTTACCTAGTCACATGCGTTGTGCAGGTGAGATGGAAAAGAGGCTACACGCGAGCTAAGAGGTCCCGAGTTTGAATCCCAGCACCACACGTATTTTTTAGCGAGTGCTCACCTTTAGCACCGGTTATTTGACCCGGTGCTAAAGTTTGGCACTGGTTGGAAACTCGGTACTAAAGGAATATGAAGCCTGATGAAGTCACCATAGATGTCCCGGTATCAAGGGGCACATCATATACTATTGAACAAATAGCATAGATTATATCCTGGAATAAAGATGTGAACTTGGGTGGGCAGGTTCCACAGTAAGGAACAACCTTACTTACATTGCACTTAAAACACTTTATATTAAATTAAAATTGGGCATACATGTACCATGACATATGTGCTTATACGTAAGGCCTTCTCCAATGACCGTGTTATTGGTGGATTTACGTAAGATCGTTGTTGAAAAAATTGAACTATTTCAAAATTAAGATACTAATGTATAAAAAAATGCTTATTGAGTCAAATTTGTGAAGAACTTGCACAATTTCTGGTTTTTCTGTGGGATTAAGCTTATTCTTCTGCCAGTCTACCAATAGTTTCATGTATAAATTTAATCCATGTTATAATTTCCACGAGTCTGAATTATACCATTTCTATATAGCTATTATATCCATGCTATTGTAATACAAATAAAAAGGGTTCATGCCATATTGTATGCCTGGGACATGGTTTTTTTTTCGAAAGAAGAGAGCTTTATTGCTTAACCAAGGTCATTACAAACTGATGTCCGGACTTGCTCCGGAATATGATCTAGAAAGAAAGAAACACACTCGGAACTTAAATTAAATGCTAGATGCACTAACAAATGCGCGGTCTTATTTTGCTCTCTTCCTATCTTATGAAACTCTAGCTTGTGGAGCCTGGGACATGGTTTTGATTCAATTTGACAGGTTTTTCCTACTGTATATTCATATGAACAGTTGACACGCACGGGGTGAATGCGGAAGCAGGATGGTGCAGCGGCTTGTCATGGAAGAAGGAAAATTGAGGTAGGAAATATGAAGGGAATGGGTGATGCGTGAGTCCACGCACTCATGCATCCGTGGGTTGATACAGCGGTTTAAAAGGGCATTTATGGCAATACCAAAATAGTTTGCCCGTGGGATAGCGCTAAAGACACAGAAATAGCATATCTCAGGTCTATGCATAATTTTAACAAAACAATTCTAAAATCATGAATAGTAATAATATATCTCCAATCATTACAGTTGCAATATCATAGATCAAATTAACCTTAAGACCGGTTTGATAGGGCTTATAGTGTATTTGGCTTCACCTATTTTTGCAAAAGAAAAAGGAAAAATTAAGGGTCTGTTTGGAAGGGTTTTGGCTCATCCTTAAATGGCTTAGGGTGTGGCTTCTCTAATGGAGATGAAATCTTTTGAAAAATGTTTGGTATACCTACTTTGAATGAATTGAAAAGCTTAAATGTTAAAGTTTGGGCCAATGTAACAAATTATCGATAATTATGTGCTTTTGGCCAAAATGGATTTGGAGAGAGAGAGAGAGAGAGAGAGAGAGAGAGAGAGAGAGAGAGAGAGAGAGAAGAAGAGAGAGAGAGAGAGAGAGAGAGAGAGAGAGAGAGAGAGAGAGAGAGAGAGAGAGAGAGAGAGAGAGAGAGAGAGAGAGAGAGAGAGAGAGAGAGAGAGAGAGAGAGAGAGAGAGAGAGAGAGAGAGAGAGAGAGAGAGAGAGAGAGAGAGAGAGAGAGAGAGAGAGAGAGAGAGAGAGAGAGAGAGAGAGAGAGAGAGAGAGAGAGAGAGAGAGAGAGAGAGAGAGAGAGAGAGAGAGAGAGAGAGAGAGAGAGAGAGAGAGAGAGAGAGAGAGAGAGAGAGAGAGAGAGAGAGAGAGAGAGAGAGAGAGAGAGAGAGAGAGAGAGAGAGAGAGAGAGAGAGAGAGAGAGAGAGAGAGAGAGAGAGAGAGAGAGAGAGAGAGAGAGAGGAATACATGTACTCGGGATACCCGTGAGTTTGCGACCTAGCAAAGGCCCACCACGCTCACTATGGAGGGGGCGATGCGATCGAATGATGGAGATCGTAAATCGGCAGGATGAGGGTTTTTACGGGTCCTGTTCGGTTGGCTGGTGCTGATTTGTGCTGAGAGAAAAATGCTGCTGGCTGGTTGGCTGGCGCTGACTTGTGTTGAGAGAAAAATACTGTTGGCTGGCTGCTGATAAGCCAAGCCAACAGGTTTGTTTGGTGCTGATTTCTGCTTCACCTGTTTTGTGTAAACCGAGGCACTGTAGCTTGAAGTTGTTTCAGAAAAAGGCAAAAATATATAATGGTTTGTTTGGTAGGGTTTGGGCTCCCTTTTAAACGGTTTCATCTATGGCTTATTTGACAGAGCTGAAACCTCTTTTAAAATGTTTTGGTAGAAGAATTTCTTTGAATGGGTTGAAAAGGTCAAATATTCAATATGTCTCTTACTATATGACTTGTTTGTTCAGATAAATTGTATGTTTGGCCTCAATCTATAATTTAAGTTCTTATGAAATTAAAAAAAATGAATATGAATTTATTTATTAATTAATAATAAACGAGTGCGGAGGAGGGGGCGATGCAATTGGATGGTGGATATCTTTTTTTTTTGAACGAACAGGCATGAGATTGTATCTATTTCATTGATATAGAAGGAAGTACAAAACAAACTGTCAAGAGCAGCAAAAGCGTTACTGTCGCGAAACAAGAAGCGCTAGCTCTTTTGCCCCGGCAACGATCTAGATGGACACCTCGTTCTTAATTTTTGCCATAAGCGTAGCCATGTGGACGACTCTCGTCTATCTAATACTCGTGCGTTTCGCTCTTTCCAGATCTCCCAAATGACTAGCAATGCAAGGCTTCTCAAAGCTCTTCTCGAGGAGTCCGGCAACGTGGTAATCATCGTCCACCATTGTAGGACATCGCGGGTAGGTGTCCAGTCAGTTGGAAGCAGGCTAGGCTGATCCGTCCAAGCCGCAGTCAGCTCCCAAATTCTCTTTGTGTATGGGCAATCCGCTAAGAGGCGGTGTGCAGACTCCATTGCTCGTCGATAGAGGGGGCAAGAGGTATTGTGCGGCCATCCTCGCGCAGCGAGCCTGTCAGCCGTCCACACCCAATTTTGGGTGATGAGCCACGCGGAGAACTTGCATTTGGGCGCCCGGGATTTCCATATGGAGCTAATCGATGGGGTTGTAGTGCAGCCAAGAAATTGAGCCCTGTAGGCGGAGGCCGCAGAGTAAATTCCTGATTTCGTGAGCTTCCAAGTGATCTTGTCCTCCTGATCTGTTGCAGCTGTACCGTCTGTATCAATGCCAAGAAACTTACAAAAGCCGATAGGAGGTCGTTGGATATGCGTCCACCGATGTCGATGTCATGGATCCAATTGTTATTGCCTAAGGCATTATGAACTGATCTCTTCTTTTTCCGCGAAATATCAAATAAAATTGGCGCAATATCTTTAGGCCTGCATCCTTGCATCCAAGCGGAGTCCCAGAATGTACACCTTCCCGTTGCCAAGGGCAATTGTGGTGCATGCTGTGAATAGTAGTTTATTGTCGTCATCACATGGTGTTTCCGTCCCAACCCAGGGTTTGTCGGTAGAGACCCATTGTTTCCATAGCCATCCGAGCCGTAGCACTCTTGCAAATTTTTCCAAGCCCCCGCATTCTTTCGGAAGCCAGCTGCGGGTCAAATTGACTTTGCACTTTCCACCTGTCAGTTGCTTGTCGCCTGCCCATAGGAATCGCCTCCGTAGCCTATCGAGGTCCTCAATCAAATCCTTACGTGGCCTAAGTGTCGTAATGAAGTAGATAGGTTGAGAGGACAAAACTGGGCTCACTCTTCCAGCCTGTGTAAGGTTGCGTCATGTCCATGCTGAGAATTTTCATGTCTCCTTGTCCATGAGTGGTTGGAAGTCCACCTTTTCCAGTCTCGTAACTAAGAGCGGGAGGCCTAGGTAGCACATTGGGAAGTTGGTCCTTGTTACCGGTAGATCCCGCAACAAGTCATCAAGGTCAATGTTGTTTCACCTGATCGGGACTAGATGCGTCTTTTGGAGATTGGTGCGGAGGCCTGTAGCTTCCCCAAAATTTTGAAGGAGTCGAGCCATGTTCGTGATGTCTTTACGCGTCAGTTTAATGAGTATTGCAGCAGCATCCGCATAGAGGGAGGCCCTGAATCTTGCTGCCTTACTTCCAAGTTTGGAGAGGAGTCGTTTAATTAGTAGTCGCTTGGTCAATGAGTTGCTGCAGCGGGTCAATAGCTTGAATGAAGAGTAGGGGTGAGAGAGGGGTGAGTCTTCTCTGCAGCACTGCAGAGGGACTCACCCGCTGATGTGTGGGCCCCACTGGTGCCATGGCCCACACGTCAGTGACCACGTGTCCCTCTTCAGTACTACAAAGGATTTGCTTCCCGAGAGAGGGTCCCCTTGTATGAGTCCCCTTCCATGTTGAATTGGCTGCGGCGGGGTACCATTGTGGAGCACCCATGAGGTTGAGGTGGAGAGGAGAGCGGCGATCCAATTACACTAGCGTGGCGGGAAGCCCCTATGTTGCATTAGGGAGATCAGATACTCCCATCGGACGGAGTCAAACGCTTTGGAGATATCCAGCTTCAGTAATATGGCCGGTGTCTTGTTGCGGGGTGTGGAAGCGACGGGCGATATTGCGTATGTAGAGGTAATTGCCGTGTATGTTCCTGCCTTTTATGAAAGCGATCTGGCATGGTGAGATGAGCAACTGCACGTGCGGGGGAAGTCGTAGTGCTAGCGCCTTGGTAATTATCTTGGCGATCGCGTGAATGAGGCTAATAGGGCAGAAATCAGCAACACTTTCGGCCCCATCCTTCTTCGGGATTAAGGTAATATTCGCCTTGTGTTGAGTAGGTTAAGATCGGCGCACCGCAGATTATGGAATGAGTTGATCGCCGCCATGACATCGCCTTTTATAGTAGGCCAGCACTCCTTGAAGAAAATGCCGGTGTATCCGTCGGGACCCATGCACGATCTGAGGGTAACTGAGATATGTCGTACATGATCTCCTTCTCTTCAAACGGTTTGTCCAGCTGTGAGAGGTCAATTCTTGGTAGCTCAATAGTGTCCTAGTTGATGTCGCACGTGCGCCGGCTCGGAGCACTCATAGCGGTATCAAAATGGTGTTGAACGATTTCACTTTTATCTTGGTAGGACGAAGCCGATCCGCCTGTAGTTCGCAAGCGTTGGATGAAATTTTTTCTCCGGCGTGCATTAGCTTGGAGGTGGAAATATTTTGTGTTGACGTCCCCTTCGTGTAGGTTTTTGATATGTGAGGATTGGCGCTTGCACGCCCTCTCAATGACCGCCCAGCCAAGGAGTCTCTTTTTGAGTTTTGCCTTTATGTTAAATTCCACGTCGGTTAAGGGTCGAATATCTTGGGCCCTGTCGAGAAGCTGGATAACCACTTGTGCCATATGGAATTTTATCTTCGCGTCGAGATTAATGTGGCACTCCACTTTCTCAAGGTTTTGGCCGTGCAGTGAGGCTTGTGGCCCAACCGGTGGAAAGGCTCACTTTGGTGCATGGGGATGCTCTATGCTTCTTGCACTGTTTTTCGAAACCGGGGCAGCTGTGTCCAGAAGTTTTCAAATTTGAAGGAGCGCGGCCTCCGTGGACCTGATAGGCGGGCAAGGATCAAGGATGATCAGAGTGCGATGATGACAGAGAATACAGTGTGTGCCCATCATAGGTGATATCCCAAGCTGCATTGCAGAAGAAGCGATCTATTCGGGTGAAGGTCGGCTGGCGTCTCTCGCTGCTCCAGGTGAACTTGTGATTTTGGAGGTGTATCTCTCTCAGTTCGCAGAAAGCTAGTGCCGAACGAAAGCGACGCATGAGTTGTGTAAATTGAGACAACGATTGTTTTTGTCTTTTCTTTGTAGATGAGGTTGAAATCCCCCACTATTAGCCACTTGGAGTTGTCATTTGGTGAGCTCTTTTACAGTACCCAATACCACTCTTGAGTGGTATATGGTATAGACATGGGTAATTTAGTAATTGCGACTACCCATCGCCGGTCGCCGTACAGAGACAAGATATAGACGTCGAGAAAATGAGGAACAGAGAGAAATGAATAAGATTGAGAGGGAAATGAAACATTAGGTCACGGTAATTTTGAATGATCGAATGAAAAATTACTTAATTACACTAATTACAGTGATGCCATTTATATTTCTTCCAATAATACCCTTATACTACCTATATCACTCCATATATACTACCTATACCACTTGTCCACGTTATAATGGTATATAATTTTTCTCAACTAATCAGAAGTTTATATACTACTCCTTTTAACCAGTGGTATTAGGTACCGTAGGCTTCTCAGGTGATTCAGGAACGCTTGTTTTTGTTCACGTCTCGAGGGTCAGTAAACTGTTGTCAGCTGAAGGACGAACCACATTGTTTTAGCATTGCTGATGCCATAATGGAGAAACTCGCAACATCTACGTTCTGAAGATCGATGTAGGCACTATCCCATAGGATGATGATGCCGCCTCGAGTACCTTGCGCTGGCTTGAAGGCAAAATTATTCAGACAATAACCTCCTAGAAAGGAAGCCAGAGATGCATCGATGTTATTCAGTTTCGTCTCTTGGAGGCACACTGTTGATATGAAAACGCGCCGACACACTTAAGATCGCACGAACGCGCAGCACGACCGTCACTATGGCCAACACCCGAACTCCCTGGGCAAACCGGTCTGACCGGTTTCTGAAACCGGTCTGACCGAGACAGGAGCTCGTGAAGACCTAGAAACTCGGGCTCGGGAGGGATCCCGTCGGAGCTCAAGCAATCTAGGGTTGCCCTTGGGTCGGCAGGTCACCTAGAATGCCTTTGTACATCACGGAGACAAGCAAAGGACAGCAATTAGGGTTTGGAAAAGTGTAGGATTTGAGAGGTAAAAGTAAAGGACAAATATTGATTGGTTCGATTGGAATAACTCTCAATCGGCCTTAGCCCTCATATATATAGGCCGGGGAAGTCGTACCCCTTTAAATTCAGTTACAATACGGGATAAAACTTGGAATCCTAAACCTACTCGAATTACAACTCTAAAACGGTCTGACCGGTTCGGAAAACCGGTCAGACCGGTTTCCCTCGGCTGCTGCCAATTTTGACCATCAACACATGCCCCCCTATCTTTTTAGTGAGCTTGCAAACTAAAAAGCATGAATATAGACAATTACAACTCAGTAGCCAAAATTTATACTAAGGGCGATATCAAAAAATCTATCGGCCTTTTACTCTTCATGCATCTTGCCACACGCTTGGGAAATATTTCTTCAAATATCTTCCGTTGATAGCTTTAGGTAAACGATCCCCTTGCAATGTCTCCAGCCTATAAGAATTCCCAAAGATGACTTTGACAATTCTATATGGTCCTTCCCAACTTGGTGACCATTTACCGAACTTGTTGCTCTTTGTTCCAATAGGCAAAATTGTCTTCCAAACAAGTTCTCCGATCTGAAAATATTTTCCTCGCACCTTCTTGTTGTAAACTCTAGCAACCCGAAGCTTATCTTTCTCAATCTCCTTTAAAGCCTTCAATCTCTTGTCAGTGACCTCATCAATATCATCCATCATCAAGTCATGATAATTGACAGCATCAAGGTCATTTTGTTTAGCTAATCTATAAGCGTCCAGATTCACCTCAACAGGTAAAACGGCCTCTTGACCATACATAAGCTCAAAAGGAGTAACTTTAGTAGCACCATGTCTAGATATACGATGAGCCCATAATGCTTCGGATAAGACTTCATGCCATCTCTTAGGATTTTCCTCTAGCTTTTTCTTGATTAACTTGATCAAAATCTTATTACTTGACTCGGCTTGACCATTAGCCTGAGCATAGTATCGAGATGAATTGAGCAACTTCATTTTATAGGATTCAGCAAATTCAAGTACTTCTTTAGACATGAAGGAAGTACCTTGATCCTTAATTAAAGTTTGAGGAATACCAAATCTATGAATAATATTTTGTGTAATAAACTCAATTACCTCTCTATGTATCATATTCTTCAATGGAATCGCTTCGGTCCACTTAGTAAAGTAATCCGTAGCAACCAACACGAAACGATGTCCCTTTGATGATGAAGGATTAGTTTGTCCAATAAAATCCAACCCCCAACCTCGGAACGGCCATGGCTTGATAATAGGATGGATCAATGCAACAGGAACCAATTGTAAATCTCCAAACTTCTGATATTCTTCACATCCTTTATAATATTTGAAACAATCCGCCATCATAGTAGGCAAATAAAAACCGGCTCGTCTAAGTAACCACTTCATCTTGGGAGCCGATTGATGTGTACCACAAATACCTTCATGAACCTCAACCATGGCAACCTTGCTTGGCCTGATCTGAGTTCAAACACTTCAAAAGTAAATCTTCGGCGGTTCGACGAAAAAGCTTATCGTCAAGTAATATATATTTAAATGATATTCGCCGAATAATTCTTTCTGTACCACGACTAGGATCCTTTAGATAAGTAATAATAGGCACCCTCCAATCCTGATATTTAACCTTGGAATTATTAGCATCATCCAAGGCGTTTTTACCGCTGTCAACAGACGAAGCGGTCAGACCGGTTTCTAAACGGGTCAGACCGATTCTGGCGGTTAGGCCGGTTTGTGAAACCGGTTGAACCGGTTCGTCTAGAACCTGAACCTCGGCTTTTCATTGCATCGGTTTTTGAAGATAGAAATATTTCTTTGCAACAACATAACCAGATGATTTTTGAGCCAGAGTATTAGCCTTGCCATTTTCTTCTCTTGGAATATGTTTGATTGTAAATTCATCAAAAGAAGCTATGGTATCAAGGCATATATCAAGATATGCATTTAATGAACCATTATAACATTGGCATACATTGGATACTTGCTGTACCACTAGGAGTGAATCACCAAAAGCCTCAACATGTTTAATTACCATGTCTTGCAAAAATTCCAATCCAAATAGAAGGGCTTCATATTCAACTTGGTTATTGGTGCGCTTTTCTTCTAACCGGTTTGAAAACTAAAAAACGGCACGACTTGGAGAAACCAAAACAGCACCAATTCCTTGTCCATCATTGCAAACCGATCCATCAAAGTATAATTTCAATGGTATGCAAACAACATAGCCGACGTCGAATTCACAAGTATCATCAATCCGATGTTCAACAATAAAATCAGCTACAATTTGGCCTTTCATAGATTTTAAAGGTTCACAAGCCAAATCATACTCAACTAAAGCATAAGCCCACTTACCGATTCTACCACTTAAAATCGGTTTCTGTAACATATATTTGATTACATCGGTTTGACATAACACGATGCAAGTACTAGATAATAAATAATGCCTCAACTGAGTACAAGCATTATATAATGATAAACATAAATTTTCAATGAAAGTATACCTCGTTTCCGCATCAATGAGCCGTCGGCTTATATAAGCATTACCATACTCCTTAGCATCGATTTCTTGGGTTAAACAGCTCCAATAACTCTATCTTCAGCTGCCACATAAAGTCTGAATGGAATCCCTCTTTTAGACGCCCTAAGCACCGGTGGTGAAGACAACTACTCTTTGATCTTCTCAAAAGCTTTTTGCTGTTTTGCCCCCCAAGTAAAATTGGCTTCATCTTTTAACCGAAGAATAGGAGTAAAAGCATCAACTTTTCCAGAGAAGTTAATAATAAACCTTCTCAAGAAATTCACTTTGCCCAGAAACTTCTGCAAATCCTTCTTGCAAGTAGGAGCTTCGACTTTCTTCATTGCTTTAATTCTCTTGGGATCAACTTCTATGCCATTCTCATGAATAATAAACCCAAGAAACTTTCCAGCTGAAACACCAAAAGCACATTTGAGTGGATTCATCTTCAAACCATACCGCCGCATCCTCTCAAGAGCAAGTTTTAAATCGGCTAGATAATGATCCAAGCCATCCGATTTAACTACGATATCATCAATGTACACTTCCACAATAACACCAAGTAAATCATGAAAGATCAAATTTATAGCTCTTTGATAAGTTGCGCCAACATTCTTTAATCCAAAAGTCATAACTACCCACTCGAACAAACCAATAAATCCCGGACATTGGAAAGCCGTTTTATGCATATCTTCTTCATCCATAAATATTTGATTATATCCAGCATTACCATCAAGAAAACTAACAACACGATGTCCTGATGGTTCATTAATCAAAACATCAGCTATAGGCATAGGATATGAATCTTTTGGAGTAGCTTTGTTAAGATCTCTAAAATCAATGCAAACTCTAAGCTTTCCCGAATCCTTCTTTTCAACGGGAGCAATATTAGAAATCCACTTCGTATAATGACAAGTCCGAATAAAACCAGCATCTAATAAACGATTAACTTCTTCTTTATTCGGTCATAAATAGCGGGATTAGAACGTCTAGCCGATTGCTTAAAAGGTCTAAAACCGGCTTTTATTGGTAAATGATGCTCAACTAAATCACAACTCAAACCAGGCATCTCACGGTATTCCCAAGCAAAATAATCAACATATTCTTTCAACAAATTTATTAACTCGGCTTTATACTCAGCCGGTAAATTTTTGTTTACAAAAGTCGGCCTAGGAATAGTACCATCACCAATATCTATTTTTTCTAAAGGGTCGGCTGACGTGAAACCCTGACCCAACTTATCCATATCACCAAGATCTTCAATGGCTTCGAACGTACCGGCCGAAATGAAGATTTGATTATATCCGGCATTACCATCAAGAAAACTAACAACACGATGTCCAGAAGCTTCATTGATTAAGACATCGGCTATAGGCATAGGATATGAATCTTTTGGAGTGGCTTTATTAAGATCTCTAAAGTCAATGCAAACTCTAAGTTTTCCCGAATCTTTCTTTTCAACGGGAACAATATTAGAAATCCACTCCGCATAACGACAAGTCCGAATAAAACCAGCATCTAGCAAACGATTAACTTCTTCTTTTATTCGGTCATAAATAGCGGGCTTAAAACGTCTAGCCGATTGTTTAAAAGGTCTAAAACCGGCTTTTATCGGTAAACGATGCTCAACTAAATCACGACTAAAACCGGGCATCTCACGGTACTCCCAAGCAAAACAATCGCCATACTCTTTCAACAAATTTATTAATTCGGCTTTAAACTCAGTCGATAAATTTTTGTTTACAAAAGTTGGCCTAGGAATAGTACCATCACTGATATCTATTTTTTCTAAAGGGTCGGCTGAAGTAAGACCTTGACCCAGCTTATCCATATCACCCATATCTTCAATAGCTTCGAACATACCTCCTGATTTTTCTCGAAAATAATCAATACGTTCTTGAAGCCACTGTCTAGATGTAAACCGTTCTGACCGGTTCCCAGAAGCGGTCTGACCGGTTTGGCTCGGTTGACTCTGTTCGAGCCTAAACCGGTCTGCCCGGTTTCTAGAAGCAGTCTGACCGGTTTGTCTCTGCTGGTTTGTTTGCTCCATTAATTACAGCAAGTAAATCAACCGATTTTCCATTGGCTTCAATGTAGCAGGAACAAAACCATCCTTGGTGCAACTGATCAGTTCATAGTCGTTCAAATCCAAGCCCGACAAACACTTAATATTATCATTCGCACTAATAGAATCGGAATCGGCCATTGCAACGAAGGAAGAAGTATCACCATGTACAACTTCAACTTCATCGCCGATCCACTGAATGAGATATTGATGCAAGGTAGATGGTATGCATTGATTTGCATGAATCCAATCATGCCCAAGAATCTAACTGAAGTTACCTTGCTCTTCTGAGACGAAGAAGGCTGTAGCAATGGTCTTGCTCCCAATGGTCAACTCCATAGACGCAACACCCTTGGCGCCAATAGGATCACCGCCACCAACTCCACTGACTATCATGTTCATCTTGATCAGTTCTTCGTCTTTTCCACCAATCTTCTTGTAGAGGGAATAGGGCATAAGATTCACAATAGCCCCACTATCAACCAACATTCGTGAGATTGGCTTCCTATTGATATGTCCTCTCATGTATAGAGCTTTCAAGTGATTTTCTGATTCTTGTGGCTTCTGAAACACAGCATCACAAGGCCCAAGCTGAAGATGAGACACCTCCTCCTCCGGCACCAGAAAATAATCCGATGATAAATAGACAACATTAACATTCATGTTGCTATGCTCTGGAGAAGCTTCAAAATCAACGATCTCTTCATCTTCAACTACTGGAGGAGTCTCCGAAGTAGAACCTCCATTCATCATGGGAATAGATTTATCCACTGCCTCTGGCTCCAAACCAGTCTGACCGGTTCCAGAAACCGGTCCAACCGCTTCTACGACTGATTGACCCAAACCGGTCTGACCGGACTCTGAAACCGGTGTGACCGGTTGTGCTGCTGACTGCACAACTGATTTGATCTGCCATGTTTTCTTCTGAGGAATCGGTCCATATTTGTTGAATTGTTCATCCCTTAGCTTCTCTGCTTCATGTTCCCGTTTTTCTTTGTTTCGCAAGCACTGCAACTTTCTCTTCTGTGTATGAGTCAAACCGAAAGGACACCACCTCAGTTGAAACACTTTCTTCACAGCCTTGCTACTACCAGCTTCATGATCATTTGCCATGACAGGTCTCTTAGCAGCCGAATCTCCAATAACTATCGGCTTTTTGCTCAAATCTTCCATAGATACTAGAACTTCACCAATTGTAACAAATCCATCACTTTTGGCTTGCTTTGAGTTTACTGTAAGTTTCACTTCCTCCTTCTTCTCCTTGACACGATATTCTTGCTTAGGAGGAACATATTGCTTCTATTCAGACCGAAACCGGTTTGACCGGTCTGAAACCGGTCTGACCGCTTTGTCAGCTGGTGCCAGACCTGATTGGTATGAGCCTAATCGGTCATGCACTGGAATTCTAGGACCATTGCCCATATAGTCTTGAGGTGGTTGTGGCATGGGGAAACACTGCATCCACATTCCTTGTTCCCATGTTGGATATGGAGAATTTGACGCCGGAGGTGCCCATGGCATAGTAGCATACATTTTCTGTGGTGGATAAACAGTAACAACATCACAACGGTGCCTATTGTTCTCTGAATAGCCATCCCCACGCATTGGTGACCTTGGTCTCTTTTTTATCGGCCGATCAACTTGAGTGGCCTTTGTGTACTTGTTCATGAGCTGATTGAAGGTAGGTCCTTGCTTTAGAACTGTACCTTTAAATCTTTAAATCATGAGCTGATTCAGCGGCCGATCTATTTTTTGTATCTTTAAATCTTCTAAAATAATCTATAACCGATTCCTCTCGGCTTTGTCTAATAGATGTTAAATAAGGAAATTTAGTTTCATTTTCTACGCTAAAGAAGTGATCATGAAATTTACGCTCCAATTGAGACCAACTTTGAATAGAATTAGGAGCAAGCGAAGAAAACCAAGAGAAAGAAGTCCCAGTCAATGTTAATGAAAACAAGCGAACACGCAATGGCTCATAAAAAACTGCTTCTCCTAACTGCAAAATATATTGACTAACATGCTCCCAAGTAGTACGATTATCTTCACCATTGAATTTAACAAACTCAGGAACACGCCAACCATTAGGATAGGTAATAGATCAAATTCTGGAGGATATAGTTTTTGATATAAACGTGAACTGCTCATATCAATCCCAAGCTTTGTTCTAATTGTATTAGCCAGATCCTCTTTGAACCTCGAGAAATCGGCTTGGTAATTCCTGTTGGTTATATTTTGAGTATAACGAGGCGTATTTTGTTCCGTCGTTTGAGAGACATTCGGAATCGGTCCACAAGAAACACTAGATCCCGAAGGTGCACTTCCAATAACAGCATTACGATGAGGTGTATAAATAGGTCCAGAAGCAACTGAATTGGATAAAATCATAGAATTCGTCGCGCCCAAACCCATGGAACCGGTCTGACCCGCATTGGGTAAACCGGTCGGACCGGTTTGAAAAACCGCTTGGACCGGTTCGTTGACCGAACCAGGATGAGGCGGCTGCCCTGGATAAAAATTCGCCGGCATGCCATAATTTGGATCTATAAAATTTCTAGACTCGCCTAACAGGCTAGGATCTGTTCTAGGTAAATATTCATGTTTTACATTATTTTTACCTTTTCTAAGCGAATCAATATCACTAGCCATATTAACAAACAACTCACTAGCAATAGTTTGAGCAGCATTTAATTTCTCATCCATCATGCGAGTTATTTGGTGCACTAAATCAGAGGGTTCACCAGTTACCTTAGGAAGTTCCTCAACTTGATTGTTAGGCAACTTAAAAGCTGCCATGACGAACTCTTCAACTCTCTTGACGAAGCCTCCACGATCCTTCTTGAAGCCCTTCAAGAATTGCGCCTTGAAGTACTCCTCAGCAATCAGGTACCGCTTCCGCTCTTCGTCCGTGAGCTCTTCCATCGTCGCGGTGATGATGTTATTCTTGTCGACTTCACAGTTGGATCTAGACATCTTCGAGATAGATTAGATCAGTTTTAAAACCAGATTAATCGTTCCCCAGCGGAGTCGCCAAAAAGTATGTTGACACGAAAACGCGTCGACGCACTTGAGATCGCACGAACGCACAGCACGGCCGTCACTACGGCCAACATCCGAACTCCCCAGGCAAACCAGTCTGACCGGTTCCTGAAACCGGCCTGACCGCTTTCAGACAGGAGCTCGTGAAGATCTAGAAACTCGGGCTCGGGAGGGACCCCGTCGGAGCTCAAGCAATCTAGGGTTGCTCTAGGGTCGGCAGGTCACCTAGAACGCCTTTGTACGTCGCGGAGACGAGCAAAGAACATCAATTAGGGTTTGGAAAAGTGTAGGGTTTGAGAGGTAAAAGTAAAGGACAAATATTGATTGATTCGATTGGAATAACTCTCAATCGGCCTTAGCCTTCATATATATAGACCGGGGAAGTCATACCCCTTCCAATTCGGTTACAATATGGGATAAAACTCGGAATCCTAATCCTACCCGAATTACAACTCCAAACCGGTCTGACCGGTTCGGCAAACCGGTCAGACCAGTTTCCCTCGGCTGCTGCCAATTTTGACTATCAACAAATGCCCCCCCTGTCTTTTTAGTGAGCTTGCAAACTAAAAAGCATGTATATAGACAATTACAACTCAGTAGCCAAAATTTATACTAAGAGCGATATCAAAAATCTATCGGCCATTTAATCTTCATGCATCTTGCCATACGCTTGGGTAATATTTCTTCAAATACCTTCCGTTGATAGCTTTAGGCAAACAATCTCCCTGCAATGTCTCCATCGTATAAGAATTCCCAAAGATGACTTTAACAACTCTATATGGCCATTCCCAACTTGGTGACCATTTACCGAACTTGTTGCTTTTCGTTCCAATAGGCAATATTGTCTTCCAAACAAGCTCTCAAATCTGAAAATATTTCCCTCTCACCTTTTTGTTGTAAGCTCTAGCAACCCGAAGCTTATCTTTCTCAATCTCTTTCAAAGCTTTCAACCTCATGTTGGTGACCTCATCAATATTATCCAACATCAAATCATGATAATCAATAGCATCAAGGTCATTTTGCTTAGCTAGTCTATAAGCGTCCAGATTCACCTCAACAGGTAAAACGGCCTCTTGACCATACACAAGCTCAAAAGGAGTAACTTTAGTAGCACCATGTCTAGATATACGATGAGCCCATAATGCCTCGGATAAAACT
>OAMR01000627.1:424091-439106 GCA_900205405.1 Echinochloa crus-galli | reverse complement strand
CCGGGAGGCCTGCTTTTATAGGCACCCAGGAGGCGCAGCTGTTACCCCCGTGAGGAGGTAAGGGCGGATCTGAGTGCGGACACGAATCGTCGCCCGTACTGAGCGGGCAGCCTTAAGTGCTCCCCACGACTCGGTCCAACTGACCTCCGATTCCCGCGCCCAATTACTCCACCCTTCACGGGCGAAACTGACGCGGGCAATCAGGCGTGGCCACGCGTAAAGCCGGCCTGGTGCCGCCAGACGTGCCTGACCACCCGGACGTGACCGGACGGTTCGGCTCGCCTGGTGCACTGACCGTCGCATCGCATCGGCTCTCCCCCGCACGCTTCGCCGTGACCAGGGAGGATGCGCTCACGTCACATCGGCTCTCGCCCGCACGCTTCGCTGTGACCGGAAAAGACGTGCCCGCTCGGGTAAAGCCAGAGAAACGGCAGAGTCGCCTTGAGCAGAGAATCCACGCGCCGAGCAGGGCGACGGGATAAGCTGCTGACGCACGGGTCCCAGGGAGAGCAAACCGGGTAAGGAGGACTTGGTCCTATCTTTGACTCAGTCTCGATAGAGCCAAGTCCCCCTCGGGGGCTAGAGGAGGTCCACCCCGTAATCATCCCGATCTTTTTTTCGAAAATTGCATTTAAGTCTTGAGCGCTCGAGAAGAAAAACGCCGGACGCGGGCCAACTAAAGCGAGATTGGACGAGGCGCGAGACAGCTTACGCCCTCGAAGGGATACAGCGTCTCCATCTCCTCTCTTTGCTCAAGTCACCCGTGAAATCGAAAACGCCCGGCTGAAATCCTCTTGGGCCAAAAGGCACGCAATGAAACAACATCACAAATACAAAGAAACAACCGAAGTTCAAACCGTCTTATATACAAACAGGGCCCTAAAAGCTAAGGTACAGGCCAGGCCGGCTCATCAAACGTCGCCTTTGGGCGAGGGCAGGGCGGCAGCGTCGGCATCTCCTGGAGCGGCGGCCTCGGCGGCAGCGGTCGACGGGACTGACGCAAGGGCCCCCAGGCTGTCGTCACCTTGGTGCGCCGTGGCGATGTCTTCCTCCAGAGACCTCATGGCATCGGCCTCGGGGTCAGCCTCGGCGTTGGGGGCGGGTGTTGGCACTCTTTACGGCCTACAGATAAATCCGCAAGCGGACGGATACCGGTGTAGCTTTCACCCGGGAGTATTCCAGGTATCGATTTCCACGGAGAACGAGAAGTGGTCTGATTCTAAACTAAGCTGTCCTAGGTAGATGGGGAAGCAGTGTCCACAGCTTTCTCGCCGGTTTTCCTTTAACATCCGGCTAGCTGAAGGGCCTGGTGGTCGAGCGGCTGAGGACGGCGGACGTTGAACCACTTCACGGACTAATTGGGCCGGGTTTTATGCCCTGCCGTCGATGAGGGTCCTCGCAGGGATGGCGGCTGATGGCCATCATTAGCTAGCTTCCTAGCGAATGAGGCGCATGCCGCGGCATCCTTGCACGTCCTCACCGGTGGCATGACCGCCGCCTCACCAGTGGCCGGTGGCACGGCCGCCGCCTCTCCGATGAGGCCAGGCCAAACCACTGGAGGGAGCGTCACATCCCTACAATGGAGGACCTTTGCCACCTGCACGGTCGCCCCTAGCGCCGTGAGGCGCACGACGCCCCGGCTCATCCTCACAGCCCGCACTCCACCTCTCGCCGGCTTTCCTTTAGCATCAGTGGTGTGCGCCAAGGCCTAGGCCTTGGGCGATTCTACTCGCAAACCTATCAGGGGGGCGGAGCTCGTGGATCTACATGTTCGCCGGGCTATCAGGAGTCCTAGCGATGGCTATCCCCTCCGCCGGGAGGCCTGCTTTTATAGGCACCCAGGAGGCGCAGCTGTTACCCCCGTGAGGAGGTAAGGGCGGATCTGAGTGCGGATGCGAATCGTCGCCCGTACTGAGCGGGCAGCCTTAAGTGCTCCCCACGACTCGGTCCAACTGACCTCCGATTCCCGCGCCCAATTACTCCACCCTTCACGGGCGAAACTGACGCGGGCAATCAGGCGTGGCCACGCGTGCTCCTTTGCCGAATCCGCCAGGCGTGCCTGACCACCCGGACGTGACCGGACGGTTCGGCTCGCCTGGTGCACTGACTGTCACGTCGCATCGGCTCTCCCCCGCACGCTTCGCCGTGGCCAGGGAGGACGCGCTCACGTCGCATCGTCTCTCGCCCGCACGCTTCGCTGTGACCAGAAAAAGCGGGCCCGCTCGGATAAAGCCAGAGAAGCGGCACAGTTGCCTTGAGCAGAGAATCCACGCGCCGAACAGGGCGACGGGATAAGCTGCTGACGCACGGGTCCCAGTGAGAACAAACCGGGCCCTCCTCTCTCCCTATTCTACTGATACAAGTGGCGGAACTTGGCAACGCTCACTTCTCTCTTGTATTGTGTGTTGATGCAGGTGCTGGGGCCTTCAATTTATAGGGGAGCAAGGACGGTGGAGCCAGGGTAGCGGCCAAGGCAGCTCAAGGCGGTGTCGTGCCGTTCGGCCGAAGGGGCCAGTTCGGTCGAACGGGCACGTGGCACCGCCAAGGTGCTGAGGCGGTATGTGAGGCGGTGGAGCACTGGGGGCGGTTCGGCCGACCGGCCCTAGGGCCTGGCAGCGCTCCCCCGTGCGTCCTCTGCCCTGTGGGCCCTCCTGGATGTCCTCTGGTACGTGGGGGTTCTTCTGTGTGGGCCCAGGATGACTTGGCATGGCATTGGTTGAGTTGGCGGTCGTCCTGCATGGCTCGCATTGTCATTGGATGACGTGGACGGCTCTACCGACTCGTACGGCTAAGGGGGGTAACCGGCCGAAACGCGTCGTTCGGCTGAATCGGTCATTTCCGACCCCTATATGCCGTGTTTCTCTATTTTATACCTGCACACGGGACAATCACCAAAACTCGTGGAAATAGTCAGTAGTAAGCCCTATAGCTATGGTGTGTGTCTCCGTTGTGTTCATTTTATACTTGGTTGGAGGTCAGAAATCGGTCTGTTTTTTCACAAATAAATGACTCTTGTCCCTTCATTCCTGACACTCTGCTCTCTGGAGCTTCTCCCTCACACTTACTTACTTTCTTTTTCTTTTGTGTCTCTCAGGTGGTGGTCGTGTCAAACCAGGTATTTCTGTCGAGCCGAAGATTGGTTCCCGGAGTGTCTCACCATTGCCCTTCGGTCGGATTGCAAGCTAAGGATGAGGAGTTCATATTGGTCTTCAGCCTCGTGACCCCTTTATTCTTTCTCTTCTCCCTTTTTGGGAAATTTTTTTTTCATTGGGACTTTCATGAGTCCTTTATTTGCTTTTTTTCTCATTCTTTTTTTTTCAGGGTATCACCGAGGCATGAAGACTTCTACTATACTCCGATGATAGATTCGCTTGCAACCGAACTAAGGCAATGTGATCCCTCTAGGGACTCAAAATTCGACAAGACATTGTACTAGGCAAGACAGGTTTCAGGAGTAAACTCTCAAGCATATATGTAGTATTTGTGGACAGGATGAAGGGATAGAGTTTGATTTTTGTATTTTCAAAATTAAATTCTCCCGAATGTAAGCGTGAACAAGTGGTTCATTTTATCAATTCATATCATGATCGTCAACAACTTAGATTAGGGGGGTCCTAAAATAATGATTTCTTTCACAGGCACTAGATACTAGGTCTGATAATAAACAATAGCAAGATCATGAGATGAAAGATGACCAAGATTCATTTCGTTTTAGTGATCCATGCTTTCAAAATTCGAAACGTGACAACACAGGAAAATAACAGAGGGAAGAAGGTGCAAACCAGCGTGCAGGTGCGCGAAGGGGGGCAACCGGGCTGGTTCGGCTGAACCAGCCAGTTCGCCCGAACTGGCCAGTTCGCTCGAACTGGCCCCGGGGCTCGGTCACGGTCCCTGGTGCTCCTGTGTCATCTCCTGTGCTCGTGCAACTCTCTGTTAGGCATGGCATACCCCGGATGGCTCAAATGCACCATCCGGGGCGTGGATTTATTTCTTGCACTCAAATCTGATTTTATTTATTATTCAAACCTGTGATTGGAAACAAAATATTGGGAAGGGAAGTAAAGTTCAGAGCACCCTAAACATGAATCTAATTAATTGAATCAAACAAATAGCAAACCAAACTAACTAAACTAGCGGTGCTCTATCTAAAAACGAACGAAACAACCGCGGGACACTACTCCGGTCCATAGAGATTCTCGTGTCCTGTGGCCTTGAAGAGCCTCTTGAGCTTCGCGCACAAAGCCTTGCGGAAGACTTCCATCTTGTCCTCCGACTCCATGCGGGCAAGCTCAGCCCCAACCACCTTCTCGTCGAGGTGGTTGATCTTCTGCTGCGCTACCACCAGGTCTGCCTTCAAGCTCTCCACAGTAGGCGGCTTCTCCTCCTCTTCCTCGCCATTCTCCTCGTCGGAGAACTCCATGTCCCCAGGCAGCCCTTTGATGGCCGGGGGCTGTCGGTGGCGCCGCACCCTTGGGTGGCGCCGTGGTGGACTAGACTGGGACGAGTCTGTCAGCCCCAGCTCATCCCGGTTGAGTGCCGGGACCAAAACCTTGCCGTATCCACCACCTGG
The DNA here is from genome assembly GCA_900205405.1 of Echinochloa crus-galli. NCBI lineage: Eukaryota > Viridiplantae > Streptophyta > Magnoliopsida > Poales > Poaceae > Echinochloa > Echinochloa crus-galli. The sequence continues at coordinate 434,536 of OAMR01000627.1, read as the reverse complement.
CTTGCGCTCCCCCTTTATGATGAAGCGAGGCGGGTCTTGTGGAACGTCTTCGGGCATGGCTTCGGCCTTGCCCTTGAGCAGCAAGCCAAAGTCCGGCACCCTTGATGAGGATACCGATCTTGGGCGCAATTCGCCCACGGTCGGCCTTGGCGATGGTGAACATGGTGGCTTCTTAATCCCTCTAATCGGGGCCAGCAGCTCGCTGACCTTGGAGCGGCGAGGAGCGTGAATGGGCCGTCCCACTTCCTTCTTAGCTTCCCGTGCCCGAAAAGTTTGACACGGGAGTTAAAAACGAGGACTTTGTCTCCCGGCTTGAACGTTTTGACCTTGATCCTTTTATCATGCCATGAATACTCTCCTGTCTCGTTGTCCTCCCACTAGCTAGACCGCTCTTCTATCTCTATCCTGAACTTCTAATTCGGCCAATTGGATCTTCCGCTTGAGGCCGGCAGCTGGAAGGTTCATACCCCACTTCCTAATGGCCCAGTGAGCTTTAAACTCCATCTCTACTGGTAAGTGGCAGGTCTTGCCATAAACTAGCTGATATGGGGTCATCCCTATGGGCGTCTTATAGGCTGTATGATATGCCCAGAGTGCATCTGGGAGCTTATCCTTCCATTGCCTACCCATTTCATTTACGGTTTTCTGCAGGATGTTTTTGATTTGTTTGTTTGATGTTTCTGCTTGACCGCTAATCTGAGGGTGATAGGGTGTAGCAACGTTGTGCTGCACCCCCAGACTTGAAAGATACTTACGGAAGGCTGAATCGATGAAAGGAGATCCGTCGTCACTAATGACCACTCTAGGAACACCAAAACGAGGAAAAATGTATTCATGAAACATTCGTTTCGCGTTCCTGGAGTCAGCGGCTACACATAGTAGAGCTTCTACCCACTTAGAGACGTAATCTACTGCCACTAAGATGTACTGGCAACCCTCGGAAATTGGGAAGGGACCCATGAAGTCCACTCCCCAAACATCGAAAATCTCTACTTGGAGGTTGCTAGTAAGTGGCATCGCATCTCTAGTGTTGATATTTCCGTGTTTCTGGCAGCGGGGGCACCGCATGACGAAAGCTCGTGCATCTTCGTACAGGCTGGTCCAATAAAACCCACTTTGCCAGACTTTGGCATTAGTCCGGAATGCACCGTAGTGCCCTCCGTACGGGGCTGCATGGCACCTCTCCAGGATTTGATAGGCCTCATGTGCAGGAATGCACCTCCTAAGGAGTCCATCACTGCATATCCGGAAAAGGTACGGGTCATCCAGAGATGGATTCAGCTTTCATAGACTAGCCTCTTCCTGTTTTCTCCAGGAGGGACATACCCCGTTACCATAAAATTCACTATGTTGGCGTACCATGGATCTGTCTCTTATACACATCTAGATGTGTATAACTTCCATTCTGGACAGGTGGTCAGCCACTGAGTTCTCTACTCCCTTCTTATCTCTTATCTCGATGTCGAACTCCTGGAGTAGCAGAACCCAGCGGATGAGTCTCGGTTTTGCATCCTTTTTGGTCAGAAGGTACTTCAGAGCAGCGTGATCTGAATAGACTATGACCTTGGCCCCAACAAGGTAGGACCGGAATTTGTCTATAGCAAATACGACTGCTAAGAGTTCCTTTTTGTGGTTGCGTAGTTGAGCTGGGGGGCCAGTGAGTGTTTTGCTAGCATAAGAGATAGCGTAATGCTTTTTGTCCTTAGTCTGGCCCAACACAGCTCCTACAGCATAGTCGCTCGCATCACACATGATTTCAAATGGGATGCTCCAGTCGGGAGGCTGGATGATGGGAGCGGAAATGAGCGCCTTTTTGAGGGTGTGAAAAGCGGCATAACACTCCTCATCGAAAACGAAGGGGACATCTTTGGCTAAAAGATTGGTCAAGGGCCGAGATATCTGGGAAAAGTTTTTGATGAAGCGCCTATAGAATCCGGCATGACCAAGGAAGCTTCGGATTCCCTTAACGTTTGTGGGAGGTGGAAGTTGCTCAATCACTTCTATTTTTGCCCTGTCTAGCTCGATTCCTCGTTCCGACACCCGATGTCCTAAGACAATACCCTCTCGCACCATAAAATGGCACTTTTCCCAGTTCAAAACGAGGTGCTTCTCTCTACACCTCTGGAGGACCTTGTCCAGATTTTTCAGACACTCGGTGAAGGTCCTTCCATAAACTGAGAAATCGTCCATGAAAACTTCCATAATCTCCTCAATCATGTCAGAGAAGATGGACATCATGCAACGTTGGAAAGAGGCAGGTGCCACTTGCTCCTCAACTTCCCGTGACCGAAAAGTTTGACACGGGAGTTGAAAACGAGGACCTTATCTCCCGGCTTGAACGTCTTGACCTTGATTCTCTTATCATGCCATCTCTTGGTCCGTTCCTTATATAGCCGGGACTTATCACTGATGATCACTGGAGTTTGCTTATCCCCAAAGAGGAAAGCATACCTTAGTCTAGGTGGAAGAGGTTTGAGCTCGACTGGAGATGGTTTTGGAGTTTCGCTTGTATCGAGCTCAATCGGAGGGTAAGTTTCCTCCTCTTCCGTAAAGAACGGAAGATCTTCTTCCAGGATAGGCTGCTCTAGGTATAACAGATGAGCTGACCTAACTTCCTCTAATGGGTCAGGATCGGGGTCTGGTTCTAATGGGGTGTTCAAGGATTGAGAATAGGAGACGGGGACGAGTTCTTTGCCGATCCTGAGCTCTACTAGCTGATTATTTGGTACTTTTTCCAAGATCCTATAGATCGGTCTATCTATGAAGATGGAATGGGTGGTGTTGCTGGGTAGATCGAAGATATGGAAATCCATGAACAGTTCAGGATCGTTAATCTTAACGGGTGTGACCCGCAAGATCCCCAAACAATCCAGGATTCTTCCTGAAGTGAATTTTAGTCGTTTTTGAGAAAATGACCAAGGTACACCAGGGAGTTGGTCGTGCACCAACGAGCTAGAGACTATGTTGATCCCGAGGCTCGGGTCATACCCAATTTCTTTGTCTTTGCCCAGGACCTCACAGTATATCCTTTGAATATTTCTGGGCATCTTGATGACCTCGGTTGAGGCTTCGGCCTCTTCTAGCCACTCCCGACTCATGATAGCAGAGAGACGTCCAAGGTATTCTCTCTGGTATTCGAGTTCTTCCTTGTCAAGGGGACATACCCCGTGACCATGAAGTTTACTATGTTAGCGTACCACGGATCGCCAGTGGTGACCTTAAGGAGCGTGTCATCCCGCAAGTAATCGTCGATCGGAAGATCAGATGGTACTTCCATTCGGGACAGGTGGTCAGCCACTGAGTTCTCTACTCCCTTCTTATCTATTATCTCGATGTCGAACTCCTGGAGTAGCAGAACCCAGCAGATGAGTCTCGGCTTTGCATCCTTCTTGGTCAGAAGGTACTTCAGAGCAGCGTGATCTGAATAGACTATGACCTTGGCCCCGACTAGGTAGGACCGGAATTTGTCTATAGCAAATACGACCGCTAAGAGTTCCTTTTCCGTGGTCGCGTAGTTGAGCTGAGGAGATGTGTATAAGAGACAGGATTTGGAATTCTAAGCCGCGGGATTGGCGTCCGCGTCAGCCGGAACAGGGGAAGCCGCCTCTCCATCAGGGGGAACCACCCGGAGGCGGTGGCAGTGCGCCAGCACGTGCGCCACGGTCAGACCATCCCTCACCAGGGGACGGAGGATGTCGAGGATCGGGTGAATCTTCTTCCGTCGGCCCTCGTCACCGACGCGCGGCCCCAATCGTCGGACTTCTCCGCCAGGGCCTTCCGGTGTACGGCGCAGCCCCGGGTCATCATTACGCAGGTAAAACCACCCTTTGGCCCAGCCGCTGTTGTTGGTGGTCATCTTGCAGGCCGGGTACGAGCGCTTCCGGGAGTCGACGACCGAGAAAGTGAGGCCGCCGGCACACAAGGCCCGGCGCACCCCCTTCCCCGCGCGGAGTGTGCTGAGCTCAGCGCGGAAGAGATGGACCCACAGGTCAAAGTGCGCCTCGATCCCCAGCACGGCCTCACAGACGCCGACGAAAGCCGCCGCCTGAGAGATGGCGTTGGGGGAGAAGTTGTGGAGCTCCATGCCATAGTAGTGGCAGAGACCCCTCATGAACTGGCTCGCCGGCGCGTTGAAGCCTCGCTGGAAGCGGATGAAGCTCACCATGTATCCCTCCGGCGGGTGTGGCGCCCTGGCCGCAAGCGGCGGGACGATCCACGCCGGCTTCGTCAGATCGCCTCGTGGCGACAGCTGCCAACCTTCCACCAAGCCCTCCAGGAAGTGCAGGTTGGCGGTGGACGGAGACCAGTCGGTTACGCCCTCAACGATCGCCATGGCAGGCGGCGGAGTGGGAGCGAGTGCGGCAAGGGCAAGCGGAGCGAGCGAGGAGCGGCGAAGCTCGGAAGCAAGGGGGAGACGAAGACGCGAGCGAGGAATGGCAAAGGTAAAAAATCCCCACCCCCCTCTTTCGATTTTATAGGAGGCCGTAGCGGGCTCATCCCCGCGGCAGCGGTCGGCCCCACCAACGGCGAACCCGGCGTACGACGAGCCAATGACAGCTGGGCCCACCCCTTTTTCTCTCTGATTCCCGGAGCAACGCGCGTGCGCGGCGGCATTAACTGCGGCGCGGTGCAACGAAACGGCGTGGCGCCTGACCGCCCATCGCCTCAGTTCTCCCCCCGCGCACGCCAACTCCTCCTAAAAAGGCGCGCCCGCTACGCCCACGTCGCCCACTCCGCGCCACGTCAGCCACGACCGCGCCCGCAAATGGTCCTGCAGGCAGTTGCACATGGGCCCACGGGCCTAAGCAACGGGCAGACGGGCGGAGGGGCTCCTTCCGAGGTAAGGCAGCGATGCCTCCCATTCCACTCCTCGAAGCATAAGGTGTCGCCAGCCGGGTGCTCGAAACCCGGGCCTCGAAAAGAATCGACGGCTGCCCCGGGCCAAGCAGCGCGGGAACTGCGGATCGAGCTTGAACAAACCAACCCTCGAATTGGCGACTCGGGGGCAACAAACACCTTTCGCAAGGCCCTACTGATCAGGAGTACGAAGCCTGGCCCGCGAAAGGGTTCGGCAGGCGCTCCAGATCGACGGAGTCAGGGACAATTCGGGCGTGCCCAACGGACTTTACCCCAGACGCGAAGCCTGGGGACGCCCCTGTTGTGTTCGAGGCCAGACAAAGGCAGTTAGTTGAGGGATCCCACTGAGGGAGAGCTTTCGCGCCCTTGGTCCCGGTCGAACGGGATCAAGCCCTACCTAACAAATCTTTGCAAGTGCTCACTGATGGACGTGTCTCCGGACCACGAGCCGACCCCCAACGAACGGGGCACGGACGCCTACTCGAACCACCAGTTAAAAGCTCAAACGGGACAGCCGCGTCCGCGAACCCGATCGAGGGTGGCGCAGGGCATCTCACCCCTCATCCCTTCGAAAGGGACGCGAGGGTCGTATGAAGAACAAAGACGGGAAGCATAACCTGATCGACCCTTTCAGGCCAAAGGGCTCGGGGGCTCCCCAGCACCGGCAACACAACACCACCCGAGCACGGAGCTCGAGCTCAGGCGTGATGCCGCCTCGAAACCCGAAACCCGACGATCAAAAGCCTTTGCACGAGTGTGCACACTCCTGCTAAGGCTCAGGGGCTACACCCGCGGGTGCGCTCGCGCGCCCCCACTTTAGAACCTGCGGAATCAAAAGGGACTAATCCCCACAGAAAGACCGGGATCGACCCCTTAAACCATCAGCATCTGCCCGACCGACCTCTGGTCAGGCAGACGCTCGGGGGCTACTGTCGGGGACATCCCAAAGGGGTCCCCTAACCACCGGGAATAATCACCCTCAAAAAACATTTGACCACCAGCGGCCCAAGAAATCATCCGGACAACGCGGCCCGTTACTGCTCGTCGCGGCCCAACGACCGACCCGCTTGATTCACCGCAAGGCCCAAAGAGCAAACGACGTCTCCGCCTCGCTCGAGGGCCCTCGACCCCCTCGAGCGGACGCGGCGCCGTTTCCGCCTCGCTCGAGGACCGCTCGCCTCCTCGAGCGAGCGGATCGTTCCGTCCCGCTCGAGGCCACCCCTCTTTCCGCCGTGGCAACACCCTGCCGCACCGCCTGGCAAAGGCAGTTAATGCAGCGACCTACCAAACGGCAAAGTCAAAAGACGGGGACGGGACTTCGCCCTGCTCCGCGTCGCTGACACGGTAAGGTCCACTGTACCACCTGCCCCCGTCCCGTGCTGACGCGTCGCCACCAGGCGGGCAGGCACGGGTCACTCCACTACACTGTGCTACCTGCTCCCGTCCTTCCCCCACTGAGAAGCCCTCAAGTGGGTAGGCGGACACCCTCGAAGGGCGTACGGACGACGACCGGGGGCGGACCCCGGTCAGGCTCGCCACGCCCGGTCACTTCTGCTGACTCCGGCCACCAGACCGCCCATTCTGACGAGTAAGCAGGTGCAGCGAGTCTCGCACGGACGTGCGGCTGTCATTCGCCGCCACTGTTCTTCCTACTCCCGTCCTCCCCCCGTACGGCGCAGCCCTCGAACGGGCGGGGGAGACCCTCCAGCGGGAGTGCGGGCCAATAAGAAAGCGCTGACCCCAGCCCCACGCAGCCCTGCGATGACGTACGCTGGGTCATGTCCACCAACTCTCTGCCGTTCCCCCGACGGGGCGAGCACGCCGTGCACTGTGGCCAGTGGAGGCCATCATCCCGCCACTGTGTCGCCAACTCCCGTCCTCCCTAAAGCAGGGCGAGCATGGGAGACCCTCAAGCGAGTGTACGGACGACGACCGAGACCCAGCTGGAAGGCCTGTTACCCCTCGATGCCGCTTCAGGACAAGACCAAGGACGGCCACGACGCCCGAAGAGGCCGGAGCTCGCCATAATCACCGATCAGAACCAAGGACGATGGCACGACCGGCGCCACGCTCTGCTAGTACACCCCCCTCTGTAGCACGTATGAATTGTATTTGTACTCGCACCCCCTCGGGGCCGCCTCCTTCTCCCTTGGGCTATAAAAGGGGGAAGAAAGTGCTGGCCAAGGGGGACGACGACGGACAACTTCCATAGATAGAACACACGTACACTCACCACGATATTGGCACTCCGCCTCAATCGCCCGTTCGCCCAGGGACTTGGAGACTTCTCCTCCTCTCCCGCTAAGCTTGTAGCCCCCCACTACGAGCACCCCGGTGCAAGATAGTATAGTGCCAAGTGCACACCTTGCTGGACGTACGGCCTCAAGGCCGGAACCAGGATAAATCCCTTGCGTCATTGTGCTAGCTCTTGCACCAACCGGTGAGGGACGGGACACAGCGCATTCTGTTAGGCGCTGAGGTTGGTCGGCCAATCTCGGCACCGAAACCGTGTGTAATACGGCCTTTGCCGTGTGCCCCTGGCACACGGCAAAGGCCCGGTTTCCGGTAGTGATAACAAATGGAACATAATTCTAAACAATGCAGTGAAATTGACCATCAGAAAGGAACAATTAGCACCCATGCACAAATCAATTCCCAAAATACATTGTGCACGTCATGACAACAAAAATGGGGCATCCCCATGCTCTATACCGTGGAGACACATTCCTTCAAATACGCTATGAATACCAGATTACACAGCCCTACTTCACAAAAAAAAAAGCATCCCATGGTCATGACAAACATGGGTGATATCAGAAATATAAGCACGAATTCATTGCAATTGCAACAATGTGAAGTATGGGTTATCAACTGAACAAGGTAATTCGATGAGAATTCACTGCAAGAACCAATGGTACACACATGGTGGACTCATGAGAACTAAGTAATATGCATTATGCATTAGCCTATTCAACAAATGTTCAATCACTAGATAAGTGGAAGGATCCAGCAAATGAAATTTATACACCAGCATACAGAGAGACATGCTAACATGATGGTAACACCTCTTTAACAAATCCCAGATGTTATGAATTCATGTGGTCAGCGACACCCCCAGATAGCAGTTTGCAAGAGCCAATTTAGCAGAAACAAAAGTTTATAGATTCCCAATGTGAATAAAATAGTCTAGTCAATTTCATTGCACCATGGTTCAGCAGGAAAATCATAGCCAATAAGGCAATACATCACAATAATCGATAAAGGTAATTTTGCATAAACTTGGGTGAAATTAGCACAGCAGCATTTGGGTTCAAGTGCACAATAAACTACTCAATTCAAACATAACCAGAGTATTGGAACCATTTGCATCATTTAAAAGCAGAACAAAACAGAGGAACGGTAGACATATGAACAGTTCAATCAGGAAATATGTGATTGAACGATGAAGTCATTTCATTCCCGTGGATGTTTTGCATGGTGAGAACACCAGCACACATGCAGAACAGGTGAAGTGTACGAACCTCCTCCCAGACAACAGGGTTCAAGCAATCTCACTACCACTTGACAGATAAGGGCTGCAAAAAGGATTTCGCTCGAAATTGCCGCACTTGAATTCCTGGAGATCAATCCATCCCCTCGAAATCAACGCTCTCATCTCTCAAACGCCCAATACCCTCCAGACACTTGAATGAACCTACCGCAATGCCTATAAGGGTAACCACTTGACCTGCGCTGAAGACGAGATCCGCCGCCGCGGGGAGACAAGGGTCCTCGAACTGCAGCTCGAAAGACCTAGCCCTGTCGAGCGCCAGCTTCCTGGCCGCCTCCTCAAGATCCTTGACGCCCCCGTACAGGCTGACCACCTCCTTGACGGCCCGCTCCAGCTTCTCAAGGCGCTCGTCGAGCCGAGCCGCCATACGCACCTCGTCGAGGTTGAGCACGGCGAGGGGGAAGCTGCCCGGGAGGGCCTCGAGGGCCTCGCACATCTCAGCTGCGTCGCGGAGGCGGTCGATCCTCCTCACCAGGAGAAAGGAGTTGAGACCCGCCTCGCCGCCGGCGATGTGCTTGGCCTCCTCCAGCGACCAGATTTCCGTGGTGATGAGTGGCGGCCGCGGCGGCGGCGGCGATGGATATGAATTGTGACACTGACCGGTGGGCCACGCTGTGGGTGTAACGATCGGACATGACATGCAAATATGCAAATGGACGGCTGGATATTTTCCGAACCGCTGCGATCCGGCGGGAGACTAGAACGTCAGCGAGTTACACACCACCACGTGGCAAAAGGGAGAATACAGATACGGAGTATTTCCTAGCGGCGGCCGAGACGACCGAAGGCCTTACTTGGTAGCGACCGGAGAAAATCTTCTCCCTTTCGGGTACAAGAGCAACTTCAATGCACGAGAAAACCTATTCCCCAATCTATCTTTTTGAAAACATCGTGGCCTATGTAATTGCTCACCAAAGATCCACATATCAAGTCTAACGGTAGAAGATAAATAAATGAAAAGTTCTCACAGATAAGAAGAATTTCTGTCGTTTTAGCGTTACTTTTCTTACAATTGAATTTCCCTTTACCCACTCCATGCAATCAAATAGTCTAAAATAACCCCAGGATAAAGTTAGCACATGCATTGGTTAGCAGGCTTTATTTGCGACAAGTCTTCGTGCTATTGCCTTGGAAGAAGCATAAATGCTGGTAAGTGTCTAACGTTTTTGTTCTTTGTAAGGTCTGGCAAACGTGTTATAGCGATTTTGTTGGTCGCATAGGACTAGTAGAGTCCCTTGATAGGGATGTAATTTTTTATTGTAGCTGCTTTGGTTAAGGCCGGATAATATATTTTTCATTATCTAACAAAATAAAGTTAGCACACGCGCATATTTGCTAGTAACTGGTCAAAGAGGACTGGAAAATATATTTTCTAGATATCAGAGAGAGGTTCTCAAGTTTATCCCCTTTCCCCTCTTCCCCCAGCCCGTTTATACTCGCATAAGCCACTAGCGCGGGGCAGTCTGGCCATGGCGAGGGCACACCGCGCGAGGCTGGACTGCTGGAGCCGCCTGGTCTCTATCGTAGGGTGGCTTGCCCGTAGTGGTGGGATGCCGGTGCAACTTGGCTAGAGGGTGGCCTGCCTACGGACGATGGCTATGATAAACGAGAAGTGGGGCAGCGAAGGTTGGTGGTGAGGCGGCGATGCAAGGTTAGCCACATGACAGGAGCAGAGGTGCTGGGTTGGCTGGCGGAGCATGGCCAACCGTGTGTCAGAGCAGTGGCGGAGCCAGCGGTGGAAAAGAAGGAACGAGGAAGAAAAAGAAGGAACGAGGAAGAAAAAGAAGGAACGAGGAAGAAAAAGAAGGAACGAGGAAGAAAAAGAAGGAACGAGGAAGAAAAAAGAAGGAAGAGGAAGAAAAAGAAGGAACGAGGAAGAAAAAGAAGGAACGAGGAAGAAGAAGAAGGAGAGCCCCACCCTAGCCCTCCATCCCGGCTTCGCCATTGCGTCAGAGGAGTGGCGACACTCAGCCAAGGGGCGGCGGAGCAGCGCCGACATGCGGTGGCGACGCTCTATGGGGCCGGCCGTGGGGAATTA
>OAMR01000627.1:398741-415179 GCA_900205405.1 Echinochloa crus-galli | reverse complement strand
CCTAGTTGCATCAGACAAAAAGAGTATACTTACCGGCTATGAAACAATGGCTTGAGTCTCTAGTGTAATCCTTCATAATTCTTCCCCTCTTTTGCTTGTTTGCTTACTCTTTTCAATATAAACATAATCAGTAAGCAATTCCTCTTATTTTATAAAAAAATATGGACAAAGTCGAGATAAACCTTTAAAGTATGTCATCAACAACCCTTGAGAGGCACCTAATAGCAAGAGACCAGCTAAGATACTTATCGGAAAGTTAATACGTTGCGCTAGGAAATGTCATCACAAAGGTCCAAATCCTCACATCCGAGAGGTAACTGAGAATTTTTACAACAGAGGAGCTTCAACTGCGGGATGATATATATGACCGTACCATATCCATTCAGGCACTAAAAAGGCAAGCATGAACAAAACATATATGGGTAATAAGCAACAAACAATAGGTGTGTTTGGCAGAAGCCATAGCTAGCACGCTGCATCTGTGGTAGCACCAAAAATCTCCGACACTACTATGGCAAGAAAAACAACTAGGTGCTGTGCCTGGATGAAATTGAGCAACCAAACAGGGTCTCAGTTTAACTATTTTAATGTTTGTGTCCAATATCAAACATTTTCATCTTTGATCAACAATATCTTTAAAGATAATTTATTTCAAATAGAAAAATACATATTTCAATCTTTCTTCATTTTAACGTGGATTTTTGCTAATCACAATCAAAGTTAAACTTAGTACAAACCTAAAAACTATATTCCGGAAACGAGCGATTAATAATGCTGATGTAAGATTATGGAAAGAAAGAAAGGAAAAGCACAACATAAACAAAAACACCAGTACACTCGTGCGCGGGCGAGCGCGTCGTGCTAAAAGCAGACTCCGAGTACGACGAGGCGCTGTCTCGCTTCCGACGTTGCCAAGAAATAAAATCAGACTCGATCGTTTGTGAGGCGCGACCGATTCGGATTTCTGCCGCGTCGAATAGCATAAATGTATACACACGGATTAGATTTTTTATTTTGGAAAAAAGAGGTAACAGATGTTATACAACACGGCGAGGTAACTCATCGATCGACTGACTCTCGCCTGCCTGTTTGCTCTTCTCTCTCCGCCCGGCGGCGGCGCCCCACGGATGGATCTCAAAGCGGGGACCCAGCTGAGCGCCATGTGCCGGACGCGGCAGCGGTTGCAGCTCCCTACAGGTACGTTCATCCTGGAAAGCTAGATCGATTATTCCAAATAATTCCAAAGCATATAACATTCGCGGAATAATGCATGGTTCTGAGGATAACCTACTTAGCTAGGGTTCTAAAGTATTCTGAAGTTTTAGGAACTGAAATCGCCATATACCTCATCAAAAATTTGAATTCGCGTAAAAAATTGTCCATCACTAATCTTCTGCTTCATGCCTGTGCTCCTTTTTACGGCCTTGCCGCAAATCAGACGATGGATCAAGAGCTTTATCATCATCATCAACTAAAGCGACTAATGCATCCTGCCCGTACGAGCAAGGTGCCATTTCTCGAGATGGACAAGAACCCTTGTTTGACAGGCTTCCACAGGTACAAATAGCTATGTGATGAACTTGAGTGTGCCTTTCACCTTTGGTAGCTTACTTGAGCAATATTGCATAACTATACAAGACATGCCACTAAAAATGAAAACACTGTACGTTAAGAGAAAAAAAACAAAAAATTGCGGAACGAACATCCGTTGCTGTGTAAAACTACGGGCAACACTACTATACTACTATATCCAAGGTGCTTCTCGCCTTCTCCTTGCAAGGTGGTCTTCCGCAAAGGAGATAACCTAATAATCCGTGAGGTCCTCACTATGTAAAAAACCCTTATTAGAGACGCGTCTAAAGAGTCATTGGAGACGCGTATTTTACGCGTCACTAAAGATGCGTCTCTAATGTAAAGTCATAGGTGACGCGGATTTTACGCGTCACTAATGACTGATATATTGGAGACGCGTGTTCAGTGACCCGCGTCACCTAAAATGGTCATTAGAGACACTGTCTAAGTGAAACGCGTCTCCAATAAGGTCATTAGAGACGCGTTTTTTCAACCCGCGTCTCCTATAACTAGTTATAGGAGACGCGTTTTACCAACAAGTGTCTCCAATGACAAATTAAAAAAACAAAAAAAACATCCTATATACATCGCAAATACAATTTTTTATCCATTATATACATCACAAATAACATGCTTTTCCCATTATATATTTATATACATCAAACTTTAAAGTCAAACATACATGTTGTCTCGATGTTGATTGGTAGTTGTGGCTGCGATGGGTAATCCGCAATACACAGCCCACATATAACCAACATATAAGCAGATTAACAAAAAATAGAAACATATACATGTACAAAGCCCACATATAAATTTCTACAACAAATCCCTGCCCGGCGATCTTGCACTCAGCCTGCAGATCGAGGAACATTCTGTCAGTCCCTGCCAGTTGCCCTGTTCTTGAGGAGTTGTTCGTCTTCTTTGAGACGGTTTCGGTGATCGATGAGTGAGGAGGTTGTGCTTTACCTTGACAAGCAGTGATGTCTTCTTCAGGTGGTTCTGCGGGACGCCGTACTTCAGGTACCTGTGGTATGCCTGTGGGAGTTAGTGCCAAGGATGATCATTAGCATTCAGAGATAACATCAGCAGAAAGAACAGTAAATTACTACAGAAAAGCAGAGGATTCAGAACATTACATGCATCAGCAACGCATTGTGGATGTTGATCCAGAAAGCCAGCTTCTCATTTGTCATCCGCCTCAGATCAACAATCTCCAACCAGCAAAGAATCAACCTGAACGAAACTCCAATGCACAATCGATCACATGCATGTCACAGGACTGACAGAAGAACTGAATTTTTTTGTTCTCACCAGTTTCAGTGCATAAATAAAAACCGTAAGAACAGAATAGCTCTTACTTGTAAGTCTGGAGCAAATATTCTTCAGCTGCCATGAGCCTGCGGCGGTCGCGGGAGATCGCCGGAACCACGACCATGGCGTTGTAGGGCCCGCTGAACTCCTTGAGGCCTCGACGCGGAACAGGTTGATGAGCCGGGAGTCGAGCGTCGCCTCCCTCCTGCAGTTGGGGCTCCACATGTCACCGAGGTACTGCGGGGACACCATGTGGTCAGCCACGTTCGTCCCCAGGTCACCACTCCTGATGTTGCTGTATCCCCTTCCTGTTCATCAACACACAATCAGAAAAAATGATCTCATAATTGATTAGAAAATTTTTAAATGCATCAGAAATAAGCTGGAATTTGCAAAGACGAGTTACTGAACATCAGAAATAAGCTTGGCTCAAATGTGGCCTACATGACTCTGGTCTACGGGCTGCCTTGTCAACATCAAATATGGCTGCAGCAACCTCAGGCTGCAAAAATTGTACAGCAAGGAATGATTCATTTGAGCTAAAATGCAAGTAATTACCATATACATGATAGAAATATTCAGGAAATGAAGAAAATGTTTTCTAACTAGCATAACAGTACAACTAAGAGAATTTTAGAATTCAATGATGGATACAAAGAACGAGACTCAAAACTCACCAAATGCCAAAATGACAAAAGACTAGAAATCCCAAAATGGAAAAGAGAAGCCAGATGCAACCTGGTATCCAAGTAAACACAAAACAAGGTTAATCATGATGCAAAATGGGCAGTTAACTAAAGGAAGCAAATTCATGTCTTATGATGGTTCTCTTTACAAAGTGACAATGCGGCTATTCTAACACTCATCGAATTTCAGAGGATGCATTCTCCTTTATTTTTCTATGACCAATGTATCTAACGGAATAATTTTTCTGTGACCAGTGAGAGTCAATCCAATGCAGCTTCATCTGTACCTCCATCTAGAAGTAACAGAAGGCTCAGAGATGGGTTGTGCAGGCAAATTATGATGAGGAACAAATGGAAATGAAAACAGCAGATGCCACCACCTGCATGTCAAACAGCTGAATCACGAACAGATGCAACTTAATGTCTAGAATTCAAGGAGATTCTCATGTTATACTAGCACTCAACAAACTACAAGACTTGACATGGAAATTCACTCATACTTGGCAAATTTCCTTGTCAATTTCTCATACGAATCGTTACGGTATCTAAAAGAATCAGCCATTGTCAATATTTGGAAACAAATAATGCTGAACTTAGAAATGCAGAGCAGGGATGAAGGCTGCCCTTGGGCATGTAATGGAAGATAAGCAGGTTGGGGTTTCGGATCCTACCGAGCACCGCCGCCTCTGGCCTCAAACTCCTTGTGTCCCTTGTGTCCCTTGGTGATCTTCTCCCTGAAGCAACCTAGAACCTATCTCATGCAATCCCGCACACCAACGTCAGAACAACCACGAGACACATACGAATCTAGGGATCCAGATCAGGGCATGGACGAAACGAATAGGCACGAACCTGGAGGTCCTCGGGGAGGTGCTGGTGCTTCATGGAGAGGTCCATGGCGCCCTTGAGGTGCTGGATGCGGGCGCGTGTGGCGCTGGGTCGGTGCGGCGGCCGCCTCCATCCTTTCGACGAGGCGCGCGGCGGCAACGGCGTCTTGCGAGGGCGGGACGGCGCCGCAGGCTAGGGCGGGCGGAGCACGGGCGCCGAGGGGCACAGGCGGGGGCGGAGGCGCAGGGGTGAGGCGGCGGCGGCGCGGCCGAGGCCGAGCGTCGGGCCGAGAGAGGAGGGGAGGAAGCGAAGCGCGAGGCGGCGGAGGCTGGGGTTCATCTGTGATGGAGAAGAGGCTAACCCTAGCACGCGCGGTTTTATTGTGTGTGGCACTTCGTGGGCCGGCTAAAAGGCCATTGCGGCCCAAGCCCAGGTTGCTCCCTATTTCGCTTCTCATTCAAATATGATGTTTGCACGTTAGTTTTCATTCCACAAAGGTGACGCGGGTAAATGAACCGCGTCACCAATATACCCAGTTATAGAAAACGCGTGTTTATTGGGACGCGTCTCCTATATCTGAGGCAGTCATAGGCGATGCGGTTTGTTAAGATGCGTCGCCTATTCAAGCAGGGGCGGAGCTCCCGGGTATGGCCACTGCCATACCTTGATTTATGGGGAACACCCTGTTCTATTTGATATGGTAGCTTTCTTTAATGTTTTTTTTTTGCACTGCTGCTATGAATCAAAGTTTTGGAGCTCTTTCAGTTCAGCTGCGCGTCTGCGCCATACCTCAATTTAATTCTGTCCTCCGCCACTATATTCAGGTATATAGGAGACGCGTCTTGCCTCTGCAGACTTATTGGTGACGCGTCTGGTAAACCCGCGTCTCCAATGACATAATGGCGACGCGTTTCAATTAAGTGTCTCCTATTAGTGTGTCTTCTTTAACGAGTTTTTACATAGTGCCTGTTGTTTCCATCTGCTCTATTGTTTTTTTCTTGATGTCCCATTAATTGAGAAAGTTCTCTCTTATTATTTTATTTCATTTTTACATTTTAGCATTTTGAGAAAAAAAAATTGACCCGATCCTAAGTACTGGTTATATATCCATAATGAAACAAAGTACTGGTTATATATCCATAATGAAACAAGTAGATATCAGTTTCGTAAACACACCTACATCTCCCCTGTAATATCCTTTTAGTGTTTTAGCTGCATTTTACTATATTTCGCCCTGTTCGTTTAGATTGTTTCCAGCGAGCCAACAGTGTTCTTCTCTCAGCGAAAACCAGTGCCAGCCACCAGCCACCAACCAGCCAACAGTGTTTTTCTCTCAGCAAAAACCAGCACCAGCCACCAGCCACCAGCCAAACGAACAGGGCGATTAGTCTAAAGTTTGAACATTACAACCCTGTTTTTTGCAGGACCTGTTGAATCATATATACTCCCTTGTGCCTCTGCAAGATGCTGCCCATGCTGCTCGTGCGTGTCGCAGATTTTTAAGTTGTTGGAGACACTATCCTAACCTCACATTCAATGTGAAACCCTTGGGATGACTGACACAAAATTGGGTTTGAACGATGACACATTGGCTTTACATGGGAAGTCATACAAACTGGATAAAATAGAAGGTTATTCGTAAATACAATTGACCGGATCCTTAAGAACCATTCAGGCATTGGGATGGAGACATTTAAACTTCAACTTCACCCTCGTACAAATATTGATGCTCTCTATCTTGACAGTTGGCTTCAGCTTGCCATCAAATCTGGTATCAAAGAACTTGCCCTGGAACTATCTTTCCACACCAAGATAGAGTACAACTTCCCTTGTGCACTTTTATCCACTGGAACAGGATGCTCAATTCAGTCTATTCGCCTTTTTAGCTGTGCTTTTCGTCCCACGGAGACATTTGGTTGCTCAAGTTCTTGCTGGAAAACCTTATCTGCTAGAATAAATGCATGTTAAAGTTGCGCAAAGCAAAAGTTAGGCAATTATACTAATAATGTTTCGAGGATAAAACACATCACTTGCTATGATGACAGTCATGTCTAGATCTCATCCACATAGAGTACGTTTTGGGTGATTTTGGGAGAACTTGATAGTAAGAGGGGAGAAATTGAATATACATTAAATCTAGAGGTCTAACTAAAAGATGGTGTTGTAAAGCTAGTGCGTATGTTGTACACATCAGAAATTGGAGAAGTTTCAAGATTTTATGTGTATGGCTAAGAGAATTTTAGAATTCAATGATGGATACAAAGAACGAGACTCAAAACTCACCAAATGCCAAAATGACAAAAGACTAGAAATCCCAAAATGGAAAAGAGAAGCCAGATGCAACCTGGTATCCAAGTAAACACAAAACAAGGTTAATCATGATGCAAAATGGGCAGTTAACTAAAGGAAGCAAATTCATGTCTTATGATGGTTCTCTTTACAAAGTGACAATGCGGCTATTCTAACACTCATCGAATTTCAGAGGATGCATTCTCCTTTATTTTTCTATGACCAATGTATCTAACGGAATAATTTTTCTGTGACCAGTGAGAGTCAATCCAATGCAGCTTCATCTGTACCTCCATCTAGAAGTAACAGAAGGCTCAGAGATGGGTTGTGCAGGCAAATTATGATGAGGAACAAATGGAAATGAAAACAGCAGATGCCACCACCTGCATGTCAAACAGCTGAATCACGAACAGATGCAACTTAATGTCTAGAATTCAAGGAGATTCTCATGTTATACTAGCACTCAACAAACTACAAGACTTGACATGGAAATTCACTCATACTTGGCAAATTTCCTTGTCAATTTCTCATACGAATCGTTACGGTATCTAAAAGAATCAGCCATTGTCAATATTTGGAAACAAATAATGCTGAACTTAGAAATGCAGAGCAGGGATAAGAAGGCTGCCCTTGGGCATGTAATGGAAGATAAGCAGGTTGGGGTTTCGGATCCTACCGAGCACCGCCGCCTCTGGCCTCAAACTCCTTGTGTCCCTTGTGTCCCTTGGTGATCTTCTCCCTGAAGCAACCTAGAACCTATCTCATGCAATCCCGCACACCAACGTCAGAACAACCACGAGACACATACGAATCTAGGGATCCAGATCAGGGCATGAGCGAAATGAACGGGCACGAACCTGGAGGTCCTCGGGGAGGTGCTGGTGCTTCATGGAGAGGTCCATGGCGCCCTTGAGGTGCTGGATGCGGGCGCGTGTGGCGCTGGGTCGGTGCGGCGGCCGCCTCCATCCTTTCGACGAGGCGCGCGGCGGCAACGGCGTCTTGCGAGGGCGGGACGGCGCCGCCAGCTGCGCGTCTGCGCCATACCTCAATTTAATTCTGTCCTCCGCCACTGTATTCAGGTATATAGGAGACGCGTCTTGCCTCTGCAGACTTATTGGTGACGCGTCTGGTAAACCCGCGTCTCCAATGACATAATGGCGACGCGTTTCAATTAAGTGTCTCCTATTAGTGTGTCTTCTTTAACGAGTTTTTACATAGTGCCTGTTGTTTCCATCTGCTCTATTGTTTTTTTCTTGATGTCCCATTAATTGAGAAAGTTCTCTCTTATTATTTTATTTCATTTTTACATTTTAGCATTTTGAGAAAAAAAAATTGACCCGATCCTAAGTACTGGTTATATATCCATAATGAAACAAAGTACTGGTTATATATCCATAATGAAACAAGTAGATATCAGTTTCGTAAACACACCTACATCTCCCCTGTAATATCCTTTTAGTGTTTTAGCTGCATTTTACTATATTTCGCCCTGTTCGTTTAGATTGTTTCCAGCGAGCCAACAGTGTTCTTCTCTCAGCGAAAACCAGTGCCAGCCACCAGCCACCAACCAGCCAACAGTGTTTTTCTCTCAGCAAAAACCAGCACCAGCCACCAGCCACCAGCCAAACGAACAGGGCGATTAGTCTAAAGTTTGAACATTACAACCCTGTTTTTGCAGGACCTGTTGAATCATATATACTCCCTTGTGCCTCTGCAAGATGCTGCCCATGCTGCTCGTGCGTGTCGCAGATTTTTAAGTTGTTGGAGACACTATCCTAACCTCACATTCAATGTGAAAACCCTTGGGATGACTGACACAAAATTGGGTTTGAACGATGACACATTGGCTTTACATGGGAAGTCATACAAACTGGATAAAATAGAAGGTTATTTCGTAAATACAATTGACCGGATCCTTAAGAACCATTCAGGCATTGGGATGGAGACATTTAAACTTCAACTTCACCCTCGTACAAATATTGATGCTCTCTATCTTGACAGTTGGCTTCAGCTTGCCATCAAATCTGGTATCAAAGAACTTGCCCTGGAACTATCTTTCCACACCAAGATAGAGTACAACTTCCCTTGTGCACTTTTATCCACTGGAACAGGATGCTCAATTCAGTCTATTCGCCTTTTTAGCTGTGCTTTTCGTCCCACGGAGACATTTGGTTGCTTGGGAAGGCTGACACATGTGTTTCTGCATTCGGTCCTCATTAACAAAGAGGAATTGGGATACCTGCTTTCCAATTCTTTTGCTTTGAAGAAATTAGAAATCTTATCCTGCAATGAGATAGTCCGCTTGGAAATACCTTCTACTTTATCCAAGCTCAGTCTCCTAAGAGTATTGGGATGCAAAGTATTACAGGCTATTGAGATCGATGCTCCAAAGCTATCTACTTTTCATTATGGAGGGGCTCCAATACAAATTTGCTTTGGCGACCTGGTGCAAGTGAGGGACATATATATGCTCTGTTTCCTCCATAGGAACATGATCTGTTATGCCCGTACCAAGCTTCCATCCATTGCGCCAAATGTTTTATCACTTACCCTGTCGTCTCATACTGAGGTATGTATTGAGTCGCAAGTTTTCATAAGTAGTTTAATAGGGATATGCATGTATGATACTTCTAACTATAGTTAATTATGGTGTTTTTTTGTTTTTTTAATACTTATGGTGTTTTTTTTTGTTATGTAGACAGTCAATACTCCAATGGTACCTGGAAAATTCCTGCACCTCAAGTACCTGGACATCCTACTTTCTGGAATGCTGATATTTTCCCCCAGCTATGATTTCTTTTCCCTGATTTCATTTATCAACGCTTCTCCTGCCTTGGAATCATTCGTGCTGCGTGTAAGAGCAACTCCAGCAATAGCCCTTAAATCAGGCCCTCCAAATATCAAATGGGGGCTTCATCTATTTTTTACGGGTCTTAAAACTTGTTTCAACTCCAACAATAGCCCCTAAGGATGGAGGCATCCCTAGAGACCCCCTAGGAATAGAGGGTGGGGGATAAATTTGGAGGCCTCTCCATAATACGGGGTCAAGAAGGGGCCCTGCTGGAGTTTAACTTTTTTGTTTGACCCTCTAAATTTAGCTTGGGGGCTTGTCTAGAGGGTCTGCTGGAGTTGCTCTAAGTTGCTATTTATCACCTTGAGCCCTTATATTATTATATATGACAAAACCATAATGGTTTGTTAGCTTAGTTGGTGATCAGCTTTATAGACGTAAATTTTCTCATATACAATTTTAGTTTTTATACATAAAACAAGCATATTAGGTACATGAACAATCTTCAATACAATGTAAAAAAAGAAGACACATCACACATGTGTCGTAATGTTTTTTTTGAGGAATCAACGGAGGGCCAGCGGCCCACCTGAAGGTGAATTTCATTCCATCAAAAGGCAGCTTTGTCGAGGCCAGCACGGCGCCTCACGAGAGAATACAGGGGGGAGGGGAGGAGAGAGCCCAAAGTTTTAGTTTACATGAACCAAGTCAAGGCACCAAGCTTGAAGAGGAGCCGTGTCCAGGCGGCGCGGGGCTCTAGCGGCCCAAAGCTCAATATGAGCCTTGAAGAGGTGAAGGATGGCGATCAAAGCGGAGTCCCGCCCATCGAACACCATCGTGTTTCTGGGCTTCCAAACAGTCCAGGCAATCCCAAGCGCGGCGGTGTGGGCAACCGGTAATGCCATGCCCATGTCGGCCCCCTTGGCGCAGACCTTCCTTAATAATTGAACGACAAAAGAATGGAATAAGAACAATTTGAATTGACTTTTGAAAATCCAAGTCAACTATTCAGTCCACTAGACCGAGAGCACGGAGAGTGGAAGGGGGGTAAAGGAGCTGAGCTAGCTGGCTTCATGTGGCTGTCACATGCAACTTTTGAGGACGCGTGAGAGGATAAAATAAGGGATTATATGGCACGAGATCGCTGGAGTTCTAACCGTTGTGCATATGGGCTCATAGTCGATGATGAGGGCATTCTCTTGCAAGGCAGTGCCACCTCGTTGCCTTGATGTGAC
Source organism: Echinochloa crus-galli (assembly GCA_900205405.1). NCBI lineage: Eukaryota > Viridiplantae > Streptophyta > Magnoliopsida > Poales > Poaceae > Echinochloa > Echinochloa crus-galli. The sequence goes on along the minus strand of OAMR01000627.1, from coordinate 404,467 downwards.
TCGGCGCCATCGCGGAATCAAGCAACAATGGCTGGCAGGTAGGCAACCGCGGCTATGATGGAGGGCAACATGATTTCAGCGACGGTGCACAGGCAGGCATCACGGGCGACCCTTTGAGTCCCGATGTTCCTCCTCCAACTAAACCAATGTAAGTAAGTCATATTTCCCTAATCCATACCCCCTAATTCTCTAAACTATACCGATTTAACTTCTTGTCACATAATACCAGTTTCAACTACAACAACTGAGCGCATATTTTCCACAATGAGAATCTTTAAGACTAGGCTAGCAAATAAAATGGAAGATGTATTTCTTAAGAGATTGCTTGGTACTGTATATTGAGAGAGAGAGAGAGAGAGAGAGAGATTGCAATGGGGATCACGACACATTCGATTATTGATGATTTCAATACGGTGAAGAATCACGCACCGTAATTTAAATGATGAAGTAAATTTATTGTCATTGTATAATGAAATATTATAGTTATGGCTAGATAGTATACGCCTGGTAGGCAATAAAACATTAGAATTAATTATCGATCGTCCGAGAAAAAACGGAAAAGCTCAATTAAACGAATTCTAGGTCAACCGATGACTCCATCTTGCATCTTCCAATAGGTGTGTGACTCCCAGTAATTACAATTGCATCAATTTAATATTATACGGCGGAGGGATAGTGAGGTCATACTTATCCTAGATGTAGCAGAGAACAAATGTTGAAACTCATGGCCAGAAGGATGGCGAAACGTTGAAAGAGAACAAAAGATCACATCCAGCATTCGCTAGAAAAGAAATCTTTTAAAGCATCCACACCAATCTTCACGATTCACGGCACACGTTAGAAAAACTAAAAAAATAAAAGAAACAAAAACATTGTTACCACTAAAATTAAAAATAAAAAGGTAAAAATGTTTTAGAAAGAATCAAAACCCTACTGAACAGTTTCTAACTAACCATCTGAACTACACACTCAATTTCTGAATGGCGGCTCTTCTTCCAAACAACTTTATCAATCCATCGTGCGCCGTTGCGCGATCGCTGTTCAACTCCATCCTCTAATTCTTGAGGGCGATCCCTGCGCAAAAGCTAGCCAACAAGACGCGCAATCATCGTCCCGGAAAAGAACGGGCGGAGCGGTGCTCAACTCTCGGCCGCCCACCGCCACAGGATCGCCGAGCTCGCTGAGGCGTCGAGGCGCTGGCCCCGGCGACGTCGACGTCGTGGATCCACAGCCACGGAGGTCGCCGCCTAGCTCCGGCTACCGGTCTTGCGTAATCCCCGCTTGCTTGTGTGCGATGCCGTAAAGGTGCTCGGCCCAAATGCTGAATCAAGAAGCAATCTGACTTCGTCTTTTTCCCCGCCGCGCGACTCCGATCCATGGAACGGATGGCGCTGAGCGCGGACACTTGTCTCCGTGCGGCGTCCAGAGAAGTTTACAAGTGCTTGGGCACGTACGCTGGGCTCCGTTGCGCATGACACGCGTGCATGACCTGTGTGCGTTTTACGCGCTTCTTTGATTTGCACGATCCTAACGTTCCCACATTAGCCATCACGTACGGATAATGGGAGTCATGCGTCACCCGTATATGTAAGCAAATACTACTCGCTGGTACTATACGTAGCTAGCATGAGTTAAGCTAGCTGCAATATATATCAGCATAAAACATGTGTTAGATTCTGAGTGCATTTAAATCAGTCTTTTCTCGCCATCCTGGAATGATGCTTGCTTGCTTTATAATTTTCTCTTTTAACATTTAGTTGGAAAAGGGAACGTAACTATAGGTTTCTGACTTGAATTACAGCCACACACATGCAGTAGCTACCGACTGAACATTACATGCTCCTGTCTCCGGTCCCTTTGGAGTAGTGGCCCGTGACGCCACTGACAGTCACTGTCTCAGTGCATAGCATGGCGTGTATACGCAACTTGTTAGCCACACATTGAGTTGCCCATTCCTTGCTAGGTTATTAGCTTATTAGCGCCTTAGCGACTACACGTATCCTTCGATATGATTGTTAAGCGTATACAGTATGTGACTAGCCACATGGCTGGGTTTATATAGTAGGCATAGCATATCATGCAACAAGTACACCTATACTATACTTACATAGGATGTGTTAGAGATATATGCAAGCTCAAAGTCGGTACTGATAGAATTCCGTATCAACGCGCGCGATGCATCAATATGTGCTAACCTATAAAGTCAACCCTTTATTTATTCTGTTTAGTAGTATCATGGTCATGGCGCCGATAAACAACAGTGTCTCCATCCATTTGTGATTAGGACGTAGCGTTGAATTACTGGCTAGCTCTGTGATATAGCTGGCGCTCTAGTGCGTGGAGGTAGCTAGGAAGAATGCCGATCACACACATGAAGCCGGCCTCATATCCTTGCAGTCAAACGTGGATCTCCTGCGTCCAAGCCTTTTCTCCATGAGTGGATGAAATGGACCCGTATTTCCATTCGCACCTTTTGGGAACATCCAAGAAAGCGACCCGAGTAGCTGCATGATTCACATGATTATTCGTCGCACACCAAGAAATATAAATCCAACCCAGGAAATTATATATGTGTGAAATGAGCAAAAGATGAAGAACACTAAAAAGATGTCCTTTTGTATCTAAGGCCTTGTTTAGATGTTGAAATTGGTATGGTGAATTTGGGAGTACGATGTCACTTCATAATCATTGCACCACTGTAGCATTTCGTTTGTATGTGCGAAAAATTGTCCAAAAATTGATTAATTAGGCTCAAAATGTTCGTCTCGCAGAGTAAAAAAAATTGTGTCATTAGTCTTTGATTTTTTCTACATTTAGTACTCCATGCATGTGCCGACATTTTGATGTGATGGAAATTTTCTTTTTGCATAGTGAATTTTAGGGGTGGAATTTAGGATATAGGCCTTAGACAAAGCTTCTGGACAAGGAAGCAACGCAAAAATTGAAGTGGTTCCGTTGGCCGAGGCCGGAGACCAGAAGACTGAAGAAGTGGCATGCAAAGGGAGGGCGATGATTTTTGCCGGGAGGCAACGCTGTTGTTATGCCCATCGGGAGGTTGAAGAAAGTGCTTTGGCTTTTAGATAGTATCTTCAGATATACTTTATGATATGATGAAATTATCGCGTTTATGAAACTATTACGTAGTAAAAAGCTTGCAATCACGAGCATATTTCGCATAGCTCAGTTGGATCTAGTCAATGAGTACGAAAACGTGAGAACTGTGTCATTCATATTCTTGAAAGCTAGATTTTGAAATTACACTTAGTCTTGCCATAAGATATCAATCGCTACTAAATTCACAGCATGCTGAATTCATTTAAAATGAAATTTATCAATCCAGATGCGCAGGAGTATATTATTGGTCAAAAGTTGTAGAATTTGTTTTTTCATAGTAAAATACTTCTTACATTTGTGGATGAATGGAGTGATTACAATACTCTCTTAATTTCAAAATGTAAAGGCGTACTAGAACTTGGAAAGGTCAAGCATTGTAAGCGTTGACCATCGGCTACGTTTAGTGCACAAAAGATACTGTACATCAATAGTAGAATGGTATTCCACATGTCTTCTAGTAAAATGTTGGTTTATAGAAGCTGATAATACTATTATATCATAAGAGAAATAAATGATGAAAGTATATATTCCAAGGTTTTCTCTAAATTATAATACGCCCCATGATTAGAAATGGAGTACTTGAGGTTAAATAACGCCCAAATCTGTACTCTTTCCGTTGAAGCAAATTTGGGGCAGTCTGGTAGTGGACGTGCTTCTCGAGTTTGTAACCTAGGACAGTGACGGGACGTGCGTCCTGGCTGGTTCGGCGCCTGAGGCTGTGTTTACTTTACCACTAATTAAAAGTATTAAATAAAATTATTTTACAACTAAGTATAAAATTCTGGATTAATTCGTGAGACCTATCTAATGAGGCCTCTGATCGTATGATTAGAGGATGATTATTCCAACATTACTGTAGTAAATCATAGGTTAATTAGGCTCAATTAGATTCATCGCGTAAAGTTATACTCATCCTTAAAAATGTTTTGTAAATAGACTTCATTTAATATTTGATGCATGCAAGATTTTTTGGGGAATTTTTTTGCAAAGATAAAGAAACACTAATGCTAGGCATCACCAGAGCTATTACACGCAATCCGATCCTTCCGTTTTCCAGCTCAGCTGCTACAGAGCTTGACGATGCATTTATATTGAGGTCTTGTTTAGTTGCAAAGTTCGGCATGCCAAACTTGGCATTTCGTCATTAATGCGTCACTGTAGCATTTCGTTCGTATTTGTGAATAATTGTCTAAACATTGATTAATTAGGCTCAAAATGTTCGTCTCGTAAAGTACAACAAAACCGTGCAATTAGTTTTTGATTTCATCTACATTTAGTACTCCATGCATGTGCCGACATTTTGATGTAATGAAAATCTTCTTTTTGCATAGTTGAATTTGGGGGTGAAATTTGGGATCTAAATAAGGGCTAGGTTGTCTGATAAGCCGACTCAAGATTACGTATCACTGCACGAGACCGCCTATCAGACGACACTAATGTACTTGTCCTTAAGCCGGATCCCCGGGACCCGCCCGGCAGGATTCCTATACGGCTTCCAGAAACTTTCTGGGGTAAATGGCTTTCAATGTTTGAGATTAGTATTGTTAATATGAGCCACACGATCTCCTTCATCTCCCACTTCCGTTCACAAGAGAGGGGCGGCGGCGGCGCCGCGGGCGAAGGGGCGGCAGCCGACCGGGGACGGCTCGACGGGCGCAGGCGGTGGCCGAGGCCGATGGTGGTAGGGTTAGGTTTTCGGGGTTGCCAGGATTGCTGGATTTCAATAGCCGCCGGACATAGAGAAGAAAGGGGCGTGACAGCGGAGGACCGACGGCGGAGGCGGCGACGGCCATCGGACTAGGAAGGACGGGGCGGATGGTGGGCGGGCGGCGCAGCGGCGTGCAAGCCGCCGGCCGGGGTGGCGACGACAGGGGCAGCGGCGAAGGTGGAGGGGGCGAGAAAGACAATAAAAGGGGCCTAATAGGCCGGAAACCAGGTTGCTTAACCCTCCCGTGCGCCACATAAGAGCCCTCGCCTGTTGCGAAATGCAAAGTTTTCAGACCCCCACGGCCCAATTACAATACCGTATAGGTGGGCCGACAGCCCAGTCCAAGCGACCGTGGCGCGGCGGTTGTATAAACCAGATGCCGCCATCGTCGCCACCCCACCGCACTTGCCCACACCACACCGCCGGTTCGTCGTCACGCACCGCGCCACCATGCATCCGCCGCGTATCCTCCATCAATTTTCTCTCCATGGCGGAGCAGCAAGTCGAGTTTATCTCTAGCCTCGCCGAGGACGAGCAGGTCACCGCGAGACCGAGAGCTGGCCTGGCCGGGGAGGCGAACCCGAGGCTCCTGGACTGCAAGCACACCGCCAGGAACGAGCTGGAGAAGGCCTTCAAGGCGATGCACCGAGGCTGGACGGAGGAGTGCCGGCGGGAAATCATCCACGTCGATCGGCTCAACGCCACCGTGGAGGGGAAGCTCGCCATCCCCGACGCCAGCCTCCCGCATCACGGCCGGCCAGAAACGGAGAGGAATCAAGGGATCTGTCAAGTCTGCTTGTATCTGCCAACTCGGGTAACTTGATGGTGTTCGGTTCGACCTCGGGTAACGTAAATGAAATGGGAATCAGGTTACAGAGCATTTGGTGGTGGGATCATCGATTAC
>OAMR01000627.1:381776-397800 GCA_900205405.1 Echinochloa crus-galli | reverse complement strand
AGCGGCCCACCTGAAGGTGAATTTCATTCCATCAAAAGGCAGCTTTGTCGAGGCCAGCACGGCGCCTCACGAGAGAATACAGGGGGGAGGGGAGGAGAGAGCCCAAAGTTTTAGTTTACATGAACCAAGTCAAGGCACCAAGCTTGAAGAGGAGCCGTGTCCAGGCGGCGCGGGGCTCTAGCGGCCCAAAGCTCAATATGAGCCTTGAAGAGGTGAAGGATGGCGATCAAAGCGGAGTCCCGCCCATCGAACACCATCGTGTTTCTGGTCTTCCAAACAGTCCAGGCAATTCCAAGCGCGGCGGTGTGGGCAACCGGTAATGCCATGCCCATGTCGGCCCCCTTGGCGCAGACCCCCTATAACATGTGTCGTAATGTTGCAATGAATTACTTGCACTGATCCATTCATTTTATCTATCAAGTCAGTTACACATAAAGAAACCCTTTGATACAATAGTTTATCTTGTGCAGTTAAAACAGGATGGCTTGAGGCATGATTCAATTGTTGGAGAATCAGATGGAGATTCCAAAGATATTAGGCGGGCAGAATGCCAGCATGACTGCCTCAGGGAGGTTACAATAACAGGCTTTTGTTCCTCCAAGAGCTTGATCGAGCTAACAAGTCACATTCTTGAGAACGTGTCTTCACTCAAGTGCCTCACATTGGATACTACCCGTGATGATGAGAGCAGTTTTACGACTGACAGATGCTTCAAAATGAGTACGGAAGCTCTCGCAGAAGCCCACAGATCTATCAAGGCTATTAGAAGGTATATTATTGGAAAAGTACCCTCAAATGTTTGCCTCAAGATTCTTGAGCCCTGTAAATGGTGTCAACCAGACATTATTTAAGATGCCTTCTCAGAAACATCATATTGTGATTGCTTACTTGAGCCAATTTTGTCATGTATTCTGTTAGTTGTGTAGCTTGCTATGATATATCTAATTGGAGCGGAAGATCATTCTTCTAAAGCAAGGAAAATATCGCATGCTAAATCTATAGAAGCACATCAAGGCCTAAGTACAAATATATGGCAGCATAATTGCATAAATGTTAATGACTAAAACTTTACTAGCAGTCAAGTACATGCATGTCCACGGGCCCATATTAATTCCTACTGAAACCTCCCACATTTTAAGATCTAAACTGCTGAGTGTAAAGTAATTAATATATATTAATCTTGCAAAGCCAAGTTCAAGACTCAAAAATGCAGCAAAATGGTGGATAACAATAGAAATAGTGATCCTGATTCTTTTCATGAGACAGTTATGCTACTCATGAACATATATGCAAATCATCCTCAAGCACAGATCGAACCTATGAAAACTGGAGTTACCAGGAACCAAAAGGGATCACAAATCACACTTCTATCTGACCTCTCAGAGACTCAGTGTATCCAAGGAAAGGCAATAGGTGCAGTAAGTAGCACCGCAATTGAAAATTGTACCTCTCTAGCTACCTGAATCAAACAAGGAATAGTTTCATTTTCCTTCCATGTTATCTTCTGGATTATCTGTGGACACTAATAAGAGGTCATGAAATATTTTGCATCATATGGTTAGTGAGAACATGCCCCAGTGCATAGCCATAAAATTCAGAAATGTTAGCATTATTGGTTGGTAATAATGCTATAAGTGTCTGTTACAACCAAAGAACAACGCAATCAGAATTTGCTGCCTGCTTTCGTACTACAATATGAGGCAGCAGCACAAGCACGCTTTGCACAAGATGTGACTCATGCATGAGAGCCCCGTAACATGCATTGAAATGGAGTTTTATTCACGTCAACAAACGAAATTCACTTATACCAGTATACCATGAGAATTTTGGACATTGATTGCACTACATCTTTATTAACAAATCCTAAGTACTGGTTTATATCCATAATGAAACAAGTAGATATCAGTTTGCAACATCATTAGCATCATCCTAACGAATACCTTTAAAACTCGAATATGTCCAAGGTATCCTAACGAATTTAATTTGACATGTATAAGGCAATGCATCAGTCGATCTATAATAAATTAATAAGTGAGACATCTTGGATAAATTAGCAAAACAGAACCAGCACCACCGAAGTGCATAACAAACAAATCACGATTCAAAACAAATAAAATGCGATCAGTTGTTTCAGTTGCCCTGTACTTGTTTCAGTTGCCAGTAGCAGTCTCCAATTCTGTTGCTTGTTTTGTATCCTGTCCTTTGCAATAAGCTTTTTACAGCAGCAGCTTGTCAGCTATTCAATTCGACTCGAAAGATTTCTCCTCCAAGCTTGTGTGGCGAGCCCGATCAGGTGCTCCGCCTCCGCGCCGTCCTCGACAGCTTCGCCCAAGCAACCGGCCTCCACATCAACTACCACAAGAGCACTTTCGTGCCCATCAACCTCGACGACGCCCGCGCCACTGAGCTGGCGGAGCTCATGGGGTGCCCTGTGAGCGCGTTCCCCAGACCTACTTGCGCTGCCGCTCTCCACATCGAAAATCTCCGTGGCAGCGCTGGACTCCCTGGTGATCAAGGCGGAGCGCACGATCCCCGGCTGGCGAGCTGCTCTGCTCTCCAAAGCCGGCCGGCTCACCTTGGTCGACAGTGTGCTGACGGCCTAGGCCGTCTACGCCATGTTTGCCCTCCCGCTGCCGCTCACCACAGTCGCCAAACTGGACCGCCCTCGCAAGGGGATGTTCTGGGCCGGCGCCCCCAAGTGCAGCGGTGGCGCGTGCCAAGTGGCGTGGGAGAAGGCGTGCTGCTCGAAGGAGAATGGCGGGGTCGGCATCCGGGACTTGGCCACGCTCAACAAAAGCCTCATGCTCCGCCATGTCCACAAGCTCTTCGCCGGCGAAAGCAACCCCTGGACGGACTGGATCCGGTTCTAGTACGACGAGGGACGCGCCACGACCGACACGCCATGCTGGGCGTACATCAAGAGCGTCGTTCCGCCATACCGGAGCTTGACGGAGGTGGAGGTCGGCGACGGGTGCACAGTCTCCTTGTGGCATGATACTTGGACGGAGGCTGGACCCCTCGCCAGCGCACTTCCCGCCATCTTCTCCCACTGCACCGATCCTGAGGTGACCGTGGCAGAGGTGGTGGAGCACGGCGGGCTTCAACACCTGCTCCAGCCACGGCTCACGGCCACCGCCCAGACAGAGCTGGCGCTCTTGAATGGGGTCCTGGCCGACCTCACCCTCGCCGCCCGGCCGGATGTCCGCTGGCTTAAGGGGGCAGGGCCCCGGCGTGCTACACCAAGATCGGGAGACTTTTACGCCCGGCTGCGCCCGCCAACGACTGCTCCGCCCATGACCGACATCAACTGGGACTGCTATGCTCCGAAGAAGGTGCGGGTCTTCTTCTGGATCCTCCGCCATGATCGCGTCCGCACGAGGGACTGGCTTGCCCGCCATGACATTCTGGACTCCCCGGACTGTCCGTTCTGCCCCGGGGTGCCGGAGACAGCGGAGCACCTCTTTGTCACCTGCCCCCGCCTGGATGCACTGTGGGGGTGCCTCCTCCCGGGGCAGCCACCTCCAGCCACTGTCTAGGCAGCCATGGAGGGGGTCTGCGCCAAGGGGGCCGACATGGGCATGGCATTACCGGTTGCCCACACCGCCGCGCTTGGGATTGCCTGGACTGTTTGGAAGACCAGAAACACGATGGTGTTCGATGGGCAGGACTCCGCTTTGATCGCCATCCTTCACCTCTTCAAGGCTCATATTGAGCATTGGGCCGCTAGAGCCCCGCGCCGCCTGGACACGGCTCCTCTTCAAGCTTGGTGCCTTGACTTGGTTCATGTAAACTAAAACTTTCCCCCCCCTGTATTCTCTCATGAGGCGCCGTGCTGGCCTCGACAAAGCTGCCTTTTGATGGAATGAAATTCACCTTCAGGTGGGCCGCTGGCCCTCCGTTGATTCCTAAAAAAAAAAGCTTGTCTAGCATCAAGGCAGGCAGTTTGCTTTGTGCTTGCAGGCAGGCTAACGACAGGTCGGCAGCAGCAGCTCGCGCATGTAAGGTGCAGGGTGCAGCTTCGATTCTGCCTGACAGCAGAAGCAAATAATAGCTCATCTCAGCTGTCAGGTACAGTAGCAGCTTGGCTGCATATTTTTCTGGGTGGCAACAATAGGTAAGCAGCTTTGGAGCAATAAGGTTACTCTTAGTTTGATTCGCACATGTTCATTTTTCATGGAGTGTCAATTCATGGTACAGGGATCAATGCTTTGAGTAACTAGCATAGCAGGCGATTATCTTATTTAATCCTTGTGTGGCCTGTAGCATGTCCTTTGTACAATTCAATTAACTAGCATTTTCTCTTGCTGGATAGATGTGTTATGACTTCTGTTCCGTTTCTTGGAACTCAACAATAGAGTTGTGCTAGCGTTTCCTACAGGAGCAAGGCAACTGCAGACCTGCAGTTGTAATCGATAGGGAGTTGCAGCTTGTGTCACTTTCAATCAATAATGACGTTGTTTAATTAAATGAATAGTAATCATCATTTTTGCATGTCGACCTATGCTTATGCATGTGCATATGCTTTACTATTTGTTTAGTCAATATATAATTAGCTATGAAAGCTCCCATAGCTTCTTGAATGTGAGCATAGCTCTTTGTTTTTTTATCTACTGCTTTGCATAGTAATTACCTGGCTCTTACATTAGTGATCTTTGGTCCGGTCCTTTCTTACTTAAAAAACTTCTTCTTGCGTTGGCAGTAGCAAGGGTTCTGTAGTAGGTAGCTTTGCTCGTTCAATATTTCTAGTGTTCAACTTGAGCCCTTGTTTCAACTGGTAATTACTCCCTCCGTTCTGAAAAAACTGACGTTTGGGACAACGACACGGTCTCCAAAACACAATTTTGACCTCTTGTTATTATAAAAATATTTATCAAAGAGTGATATATGTATACTTTTATGAAAATATTTTTCAAGACAAGTCTATTCATATAGTTTTCACATTTGTAAACTTAACAATTAAAAGTTATTGATGATTTATATTTCCAATGTTTGACCTAAACCTTGTCCTAAACGTCAGCTTTTTCAGAACGGAGGGAGTAGTTAATAGCTCTTCTTGATTTGCTTCCACATTGCTTTGAGTTATGTGTAAGTGTGTTCTAACTGTGGATAATTGTTGTCCAAAGGTGGATAAATCACATATTGTTTTTTAAGCCACTTGTATTGTACTATGCTTTTATTTTCTGTTGCCATTGTCTGTTCAATGGTGGATAAGTGTCTCTTTTAACATATTGTCGTAGTTAGAAGAAACCACTAATGATTTAGAGTGTGTTTGTGTTTCTGTGTCTCATAATTAGAATAAAAGACAAAATGATTTTGATTTATTAGGCGATGGTTAACTCATGAGTCTGTATGTGTTTGTGTGTGTCTTTGGGCATCTGTATGTGTGGGTCGGTGGTTGTAGGGGTGGGTTTATGTGTGTTTTTGTCTGTGTGGGTGTGGGTGTATGTGTATGTTATCTACCAATTTTTTTTAAAGTTTGACTACACGTTGAAGAAATAATTTTAAGAACAATATTAAGGCTTGCCAGGAAAATAATTCTAAGAAAAACATAAGACATGAGATGCCTCTAGTCCAGGACCTCCTCAGTGTATACCAGACAGCCTAGACTACTGTCACACTTGATATGGTTATTAGATCCATATAGAGTAAAATGCATGGGCGGTACACCAACTTGGCAGCCGGTGTCATCCAGGTCCCTATACTCCCAAAATGCACGTCTAGCTACATGAAGTAGGCTCAAGCTTCGACACGCGTCCTAACGGGCCTCACCCAGACCCGCGCGCCTATGTGGCGTCCCACGCTGGACAAACAATAGACACATGTCCTAATGTTAATTGCAGGTGAGGGAATCTTTGCAGGGGTTTTCTGCAAAAGCTTGGAGCTTCTTGCTCCCAAGGCTGACGGACGGCTCTGGCCGTCGGGCTCGCCGGCGATTCAGCCAAGGGGATGTCCGGCGAGGTGGGGAAAAGGAAGAGGAGGTCGAGGGGGTCACGCAGAGGTTCTCAACAGCAGCAGACGAGGATGATGGTGGCCGGAAAATGGCAGGAGGCGGAGAAGACGGCCGGCGGCGAGGTCCTCGCAAGGGCGATGAGTCCAGTGGCAGAACGGCGACGAGGTTTGGCGGAGAAGCTTCAGCTCGTCGTGGTATGGCTCAGGGTGGTGCTGGTCTTCGTTGGCGTCGACCAGGGCGGCCGAATTCCACGGCCAATGTTCGACGGCGGCGATGGCCCGAGGTTCACGGCGACCGAGCTTGTGGACGACGGACCGGGGACGACGGACCGGCAGCGAGGGAGCGGCTTGACCTCGCGAAGCTTGTGGTGGTGACCGCTTGCTCGATTGGGGTCCGGCCCCTCTCTCCCCTTCTCTCCGTGGTAGCGCAGTGGGCGAGAGGAGCGGCGGCGAGCGAGCAGGCGGCCCCTCTCTCCCCTTTCTCTTTCTCTCTATTACAGATGCTCAATGGTGACCACTTGCTCAATGGGGGCTCGCTGGTGGCGGATTGCGTGGACTCGCCTATGCGCACGGTGGCGGAGGCGGGCACAGCACTGGAAGCGGCGGAGGCGCGCGCCGGAGGCAGAGCTGCGGGCGGCGGAGGCCAACTGCAACCGGAGCAAGAAATCCAAGAGCTGCGGCCGCCGCAGCGCCACCACCACCAAGGACTGGATGCCGGAGCTGGAGGAGGAGATGCAGGGTCTCCTCCATGTGCTCCGCGTCAAGGACGAGAGCAAGTACCTCACCATCGGCAAGCTGGTCCTCTCCTTGGCCTTGCCGTGGCTAGTCCAGTAGCCAGCGCTGGCCGGCATGGCGGCCGTAGCGGCGGCGTTAATCGGGAGCGGCGGCACCGCCGCAGCCGCCCTCTGTGGCGTGCTAGAGGCAGCGCTCTGCCGGTGGCGGCGAACACGGTGGAGGCGGCGCTCGGGGAGACGCCGAGAGGAGGGAGAACGATGAGGAGAGGGTGAGGAGGGGGTTTTGTGTAAAAAGGAAGGCCACTTCAGCACGCGGGACCCACCTATGTGCAGCATGGGACGCCACGTACGCTCGCGGGTCTGGGTGAGACCCGTTAGGACGCGTGTCGAAGTTTGAGCCAACTTTGTGTAGCTAGATGTGCATTTTGGAAGTATATGGACCTAGATGACACCGGCTGCCAAGTTGATGTACCGCCCATGCATTTTACTCATCCATATATAACACCGTAAATATACTATTTAAAATATTTTCATTTTTAGCTGCTTTTTTTCCAGTCACTACTGAAAAATAAAGAAGTTTTCAAAATTTTGAGTCCTCATTTGGATCATGATCATAAACAATTCAAGTGAGATACCCTGAAGCGAACGGCCGGCTCTTCACAATAAGTGAATCCACACAAATGTTGTTATCAACTTTGCACAAAGCCTTGGCTGATCTCCAGTTCTCCACTATGCAGTGTGCCGTCTAATAACAAGCAGCCTTGAGAAAAAAAAATCTGAGTTGCACAAATATCGATCAGGGTGAGGTTTCGTTTATTCATGAAATGGAACGGTGCTGCCATGGACTCACTACGTGAAACCCAGCGTTTGCCGAGAGCTTGGGCCTTTACCAAATACATTTTATCGAGCATTCGGCAAAGACAGGCTTTGCCAAGTGTTCACAAAAAAGCTCTCGGGAAAGAGCCTGCACTCGGCAAACACAACCGAGTGTCAGTCTCGTGACACTCGGCAAATACGTCGCACGTGCACATTCGGCAAAGACGTCGCACGTGTCCAGCACGTGCTACGCCCGCCAACGTTCGTTGGTGGCCGTTTGAGCTGCAGGCACATTGCTGAGTGTCAAAAGACAGACACTCGGCAAAACATGCTTTTACTGAGTGTCACGAGTGTAACTCGGCAAAGCCGTGGCACGCGCCACGCGCGCCAACAGCCGACGACGGTCGTTTAGGCTGTCAGCACTTTGTCAAGTGTCTCCGTTAAACACTTGGCAAAAGAACCTAAATTCAGACTCATAAAATTTGAAAATTTTAAAAGTATAAAAGTTTTTGGGCAAAATTTGAAAACACAAAAGTTTTTGGCCGGCTAGGTGTCACTTTGCCTAGGGTGCACAAGCCTGAAACTTGGCAAAGCTTCATGTTTGCCCAGAGCTTGGGCTTTTGCCGAGTGTTACACTCGGTAAAGGCTTTGTCGAGTGTTTTTGGGTGTTACCGAGTGCCTGGTGCACTCGGCAAACGCCTGGTTTTCCATAGTGACTCGGAGGCACATCATGATGTGCAGCCTCGCCATGCATGATTGCAGTAATACAGTTGCAGCCGCATGAACATCGCTGGTGGCATGGAGATCACTGCAGCGATGATGGCATTAAAAGCTTAATCTGACAGCGCGCATGAATGACCCTAATATCGGTGGAGTATATAAAGACATGGATGGCATTGCATAACTTTAGGAAACTTCATGAGACAAGTGAGACTACATAAACAGTTTGATATAAGTACCCTTGGTGCATTCCATTGTTTCATTTATATGACATGTAGCCAGAGATGAAATAGAGAAATACATTGTTCAGCTGATGAACTATTCTTCACAATACTATGAGAAATGAAAGTGATGCATAAAGGTATAACTTGTACTTTCTTCGAACTAAATTATATTATGAGCTGTTTTAGATGTCCGGGTAAGAACAAATCTCCTCTCTCACCACAGCTTCATAGAAGTACATGCATGGATCCAATCAACGTCACTGCTACAGAAAATCATGCTTTGAATCTATCAACATCGGACATGCCTCCTGTGATCAACAGTTTGCTCCTGCACATTGGGCAGCGATTGAGCGCCCTGACAAGGAGCTTCTCCAAGCACTTGCCATGGAAGACGTGGGAGCATGGGATGGTAATGGATCGTGGCCTGTTTGTTTCTTCACAATCCAATTTAGCCCTAGTCAAATTTAGGTCAAAAACTAGTACTTTTTTGGCCCGTCCCTAATAGGGCCCGGCCCTTAAAATTTCTAGTACAAAATGGAGGGCCCTTTCACTACCAGAATCCCCAGCTTTGCCGTGTGCCCGAATCTTCGCCGTGGGCAGAATCACGGGCACACGGCAAAGAGCCTCTTTGCCGTGTGCCACACAAAAAGCCCACGGCAAAGAATGGGCACACGGCATTCTTTCTCTTCGCCGTGAATCTTCGCCGTGTGCCTCCAACATAGGCACACGGCGAAGCCGAAGCATCCACGTCCGTTAGCCATACCGTCCGCAGTGGATTTTATTATTTAGAAAAATAAGTCTTCGCCGTGTGCTAATGTTGGGACACACGGCGAAATTAACAAAATTTCCGTGCCCCGCCCTCCAATTTCCCGCGCGCGAAAAAGAATTGATTTGTCGTGTGCCCTAGGAAATGACACACGGCAAAGGTTATACAAAAAAAATGGTTTCGATTTTTTTCCCAGAGCTTCGCCGTGTGCCTAGATCCGGGGCACACGGCGAAGAGCCAGTCAAAGCCGACAAGTGGGCTCGCCACCTCTTCGCGAAATATAACAAACCAATTATAAAATTTACGAAAATCAAATATAATATGTAGAAGAATATATGCACACCTTAAAAAATATGTAGAGGAAAAATATTTTTTTAAAAAAATAGTTGCCGTAGGCGGTAACTTAGCACACGGCAAAGAGGCTCTTCGCCGTATGCAAGGCCAGGTGGCACACGGCAAAGAGGCTCTTCGCCGTGTGCAAAGCCAGGTGGCACACGGCGAAGATGCCTTTTATAACAAAAACCCTTTGTGATGTGGGTTCAAAATTTGAAATTTGAGTTTTTCAAATGACCCCGGATGAAGAAACGGTCAATATCAAAGTTTTAAATCTTCAGAAGTTACGAAACTTTGTAGTTCAACACTGTTTCATTTGAAATCATTTAGTCAACTAGATCTGAGTTTCAATGTTCTCAAATTTAAAATTCAAATTTTGTAAATGACCTCGGATGAAAAAATAGTCAACATGAAAGTTGTAGACTCAGAAAATATGAAACTTTGTAGTTCAACACTTTTTGATTTGAAGTCGTTTAGGGCCTCAAACAAGCAATTTAAACTCGATTTTATATAATATGATAGGAATCGAAATGGTATGTAGACACAAGTATTGGTGTGGTGCAGTGGTTGAGGAGGCTATGCGCGAGGGGGAGTTCACGGGTTCGAACCCCGCTGGCCGCGTAGTGAGCGACTTATGCGCGAAAAATGGCGCGACCTGCGAAAATAATTTTTTCCCTATTGTTTTCATATTTTTTAGGGTTTTTCGGAAATAATACTTCACTGTGTGCCAGCTCCAGGCACACGGCGAAGATTTGAATTTTAAAAGCCCACACCGGACGGCGCCGTTGGGGACTGTTTGTTACTTTTCTTCACCGTGCGCTGCATTTAGCCTACGGCGAAGTCTTCGCCGTGTGCTCGAAAAATGGCCTAGCTTCGCCGTCGGTGCTCGTCACCGTATGAGCTTCGCCGTGTGCCTAAAGGGGCTTCGCCGTGTGCCCCAGACACACGGCGAAGTACTGAAATCCGGCAGTGTTTACCACCCTGAGCACCGGGGCCACTCCGCGAGGCCGTGCTCCAGCATCATCACCTCGCGGCAGATGGTGCGCACCTCTGCCATGATGCCAACGTCAAGCCTCCTGCGCTTCGCCGCCGGAGCGACCACGCCGTCGACGAGTCAGAGTCGCCGCCGCACACCGGCGTTGGAAGCTCCTGCTCCTGGCCGGACACCACCGGCGGCGACGCGTAAGCCTCGCGCGCCTTCTGCTCAAGCGCCGAGCGCATGCTCTCCAGGAGCTCAGGTGTGTGGTCCTCGCGCCGGAGAGCACCCACTTCAACGGTGACCATGAGGCTGGTGGTCCGCAGCGGGACGCGCACCGGAGCTGCCGCGAGCAGGCCTGACCATAGGGCTTGGAGCCGCACATTAATGGGGAGGTGCGGCGGGTAGGCTTCGGCGGCCAGCGAGGCACCGGCGAGCTCGCCGGGTTGGCGGTGATGGCGGGGAACGGGACGACGTACCGGACATGGTGAACGTCCGTCCCATTGTCAGGAGCTTCGACACCATGCTCTCCGCCGCCATGAGTCTTGGAGAAGCGGTAGTAGCGGAAGTGCACGACGATTGCGCCGGCATCCTCTTGGCCCGGCGGCGGCGGCGCCTCTTCTGTGTCAAGGCGCATGAAGCTGGCAAAGCCCATGTAGGAGGCAAAGCGCGCCGGCTGGCCGAGGAACGCCAGAGCCTGCGACACTATGTCAGTAATTTCGCTGTCCCAGAACCTCACCTGCTCATCGTTCCATTCCAGCTCACTGTCACCGTTGTCACGTTCATCGTCGTCGTCGTCGTGCACATCGATGAGCTCTTCCACTTGAACACTAGGAACCGAGCCTTCTTGAAGCACTCTACGACCAAATGCCGGCAGGGCAAGAATGGGGACGGGTTCGAAGTCGAACACGTCAAGAGTCAAGTCTTCCTCCAGCGTGTCGTGCGATGCCGGAATGGCAGCAAATGCGTCGTCCAACCGGGCAGGGTTGGATGACAAGTCACTGCCCGGAGGAAGCATAGGATCCATTGGCGCGGCGGCTGCCATAGGCTCCTCCACTGAGAACCTCGTCCTGCTGCCGCCTTGCGGGGTCATGGGCTTCTCCTCCATGGTCCCCGCGTGTCTCCGACCGAGTGACCGATGTAGAGACAGGTCAAGCAAGAGTGTTGGTTTTGACTTTGCCAAAGTTCTCAAAACCAGCAGTATCAGAGAAACGAGATGAGACGTTCAAGATTCAACATATCTTTTTAGAATTTCAAACGTCATCCCCCCCAAAAAGGGGCGCTAGGACCTTCTTTTATAG
Source organism: Echinochloa crus-galli (assembly GCA_900205405.1). Classification (NCBI taxonomy): domain Eukaryota; kingdom Viridiplantae; phylum Streptophyta; class Magnoliopsida; order Poales; family Poaceae; genus Echinochloa; species Echinochloa crus-galli. The sequence continues at coordinate 385,981 of OAMR01000627.1, read as the reverse complement.
GGGGACTCGTACTATGCAAAATACAAGATTGCCCCCTTCAATGGGATCCACCATCATATTACAAGGGTTGACTAATCAACCACAACTGAGGACATAAAAGACATTCTACATACATGACGTACATCATTTGACTACTGCCTAAGATTCACATGACGTGATCAACTATCCCATAAAATGAAGACCTTCGCATTCCCTAATTCGATAATGGTCTTCGAGTGTGCCTGCCTCCGTTTGCTGTAATCATTAACGAAGGTGCCGGCGGCGTTGACAGGCTCTAAGGAGATTCCCAGTGACCTTCGCTCTTTCTTCTATCATTCGTGACCCGCCTTACCTTTGTTTCTTTTGGGTGGTTCCACCTTCGTCACGAGCTTACTCCGTATCCCTTCAGCGCTTTTGAATTCGAAGGTCACCCTAGCTTTTCCTTCGTGCTCCGAATCCTCCCGTTACCTTCGACTGTAAATTCGCTCCTCATATCGTGTCAAACCATTCCTTTGACCGAGGCCCGAATATTGTCGGAGGTGAGGCCTTTCTGAAATTCGGCCCCCAACAAAGAGAGCTAGGCAGTTTATTGGGCAAAGCCAGAAGGGTGCATCTTTGGGAGCCTACTACTTTGGTTCAGAATCCGAGCGTATTCTATCAAGCAAATAGAAATTAGAAATGAGTTTTACTAGATATTCATTGACAAACATATAGAGATACAGATCTGTCGAATTTTTGTACCACTGGATCTTACCTGGAGGTTGGTCCTCCCTTCTCCGGCGAGCTCGTCGACTGCTTCAGTTGCACCTTCTTCTTTGGCGATGTTAGGGTTAGGTTTCAGGCTAGGCTTTAGGGTTTGTGCTATTTGTGGTTTGGGATGTTGATTGAGTTGTCGGCGACCACAGAGGGAAGGTTAGGGAGTCGCCCTCCTGGCTATGGTGGTCGGCTAGACAAAGGCAGTGGGGCGCTACCTACCACAACGGTGGATGACGGAAGTTACGAAGAGTCAATGGCGGGGAAATCTCACTTCGAATGGACTAGGGAGAAAGCAGTCTTGGAGGCGCCATCATCAGATCCCGGGGCCACGGCGGTGCATGGGTTGCGGACATGGGAGGGGAGGTTGAGCAAAGAAGATCGGCCGAACAGCTAGCCAGAGCATTGGGTTCTTATCAAGGGCGATGTTGAAGAGGAAATGGGGAGGCGGCGCACTAGTGGGGATGAAGAAGAGGGGTGGCGGCTGGGAGTAGGATTGAGGGAGAGGATTAGGGTTAGTTCCTTATATATATGAAGCGTAAACTAATCTGAACCGGTGATTCGAGATCTAAAGGTAGAAATTTTACAAATTTGGCCCCACAAACAACATATAACTACACATATAGGTATGAAGTAGTTACGGGCTGAGAACGTACTATATTAATTTTGCTGATGTTAAAGGGTTTCTTCGCAAAATAATTTAATCCAAAGTGGTACTTGCTCATGCTTCTAGAAAAATGGAGGTATTCAGCAGCAGCCATACCTTATTGTGAGTATTCGTTGGAAAAATAGAAGTAGAGATGGAAAAAGGAATTTTTTTTATTGTCATAATAAAGAAAATTTTGGAGATTTTAATTTGCAGTGGAGCTTATGGAATGGAACCTCCTTACCTTATCTAAAATTGCACAATAGCAAATTAATATCAATACCAAAGGGACATTTTAAAATGATTTTCAAAATTGATTTGGTATACACATATTACACACGGATATAAGGCTTGATCATCTAAACTAAATTTGACATTTCTTTATTCAAAACATAGCACAGAGGCAGACGCTTACAAGTTTGCTGCAAATGGACTTTTCTTAAAAATCATTTACAATACATTGCACTTAAAACACTTTACACCAAATAAAAATTGGACATACATGTACCACGACATATGTGCAATGCAATGACATATGTGCTTATAAGTAAGGCCTTCTCCAATGACCATGTTATTGGTGGATTTACGTAAGATCATTGTTGAAAAATTTGAACTATTTCAAAATTAAGATACTAATGTATAAAAAAATTGCTTATTGAACCACTTTGTGAAAAACTTAGCACAATTTCTGGTTTTTCTATGGGATGAAGCTTATCCTTCTGCCAGTCTACCAATAGTTTCATGTATAAGTTCAATCCATGTTATAATTTCCACGAATATGAGATTATACCATTATATATAGCTATTATATCCATGCTATAGCAATACAAATAAAAAGGGTTCATACCATATTGTATGCCTAGGACATGGTTTTGATTCAATTTGACACAGGTTTTTCGTATTGTATATTCATATGAACAGTTGACACGCACGGGTGAATGCGTAGGCAGGGTAGTGCTGCGGCTTGTCATGGAAGAAGGAAAATCGAGGTAGGAATTATGAAGGGAATGGGTGACGTGTGAGTCCACTCATGCATCTGTGGGTTAGTACCGAAGTTTAAAAGGGTATTTACGACGGCAATAGCAAAATAGTTTGCCCGTGGGATAGCGCTAAAGACACAGAAATAGCATACCTTAGGTATATGCATAATTGTAACAAAACAATTCTGATATCATGAATAGTAATAATATATCTCCAATCATTATAGTTGCAATATCATAGATCAAATCAACCTTAGGACCAGTGCCGGCCCTGGAGGCGGGCAAGCGGGGCGGTCGCCCCGGGCCTCCGATTTGGAGGGGCCTCACCCCAAGTATCCAAACATTAGGAGTATTAATCTTTGGCTCAGTAGACGTAAAGTTGCCAGTCTGAATTATCTGGCTCGCTTCCATGAGGATCGAGACCGTGTATTAAAAAAGAGAGAAAGTACTAGCGTCCACGAGACCACGACCACAAAAAGCCACACGCACATGCAAACTAGGGCCTTATTTAGATCCCAAATTAATTTGCACCCCAAAGTTCGCTATGCAAAAAGAAGATTCTTATCACATCAAAATGTCAGCACATGCATTGAGTACTAAATATGGATGAAATTAAAAACTAATTGCACAATTTTATTGTACTTTGCGAGACGAACATTTTGAGCTTGATTAATCAATATTTGAACAATTTTTCATAAATAAAAACGAAATGCTACATTGCGTATGAAAAACCGAACTCACAAATTGGGTGTCCCGAATTTGGAAACTAAACAAGGCCTAGCTTGACTTGACTTCGTGTCTGTGAGTCCTTGTCTGCGGCGGCGGCGACGCAGATCGGCGGCCGCCGGCTGGACACTAGACGTGCGAGGCCGCGAGCGCCGAGCGCGACGACGGCTCGACGATGAGACCGCAAGAGGGCCTCAGATTTTTGTTTCGCCCCGGGCCTCCGAAAATTCAGGGCCGGCACTGCTTAGGACCGGTTTGATAGGGCTTATAGTGTATTTGGCTTCACCTATTTTTGCAAAAGAAAAAGGCAAAAAAAGGGTCTGTTTGGTAGGGTTTTGGATCCTCCTTGAATGGCTTAGGGTGTGGCTTCTCTAATGGATATGATATCTTTTGAAAAATGTTTGGTATACCAACTTCATTGAATGGATTCAAAAGTTTAAATGTCCATTATGCCTCTAACTATCTGACTTGTTGGTATTGATAAATTTAATGTTTGCCCTCAATCTAAAGTTTCAGTTTGTATGAAATTAAAAATAATAATATCAATACTGTTTAATTAATAATTAGTTCTATAATATATGGTTAAGGTTTGGGCCAATGTAACAAATTATCCATAATTATGGGCTTTTGACCAAAATGGATAGAGAGAGAGAGAGAGAGCGAGAGAGAGAGAGAGATGAAGAATACATGTACTTGGGATACACGTGAGTTCACGACCTGGCAAAGGCCCACCACTCTCTATGGACCCCATTACAACTTGCCGGCCCATGAAAGACGTCCTAGCGTGTTAGCGCAGGCATTCTGGACCAGCACCTCGGGCATGTTCAAGTGGGACCTGCCCATACCACCCGCGCGGGACCGTGTGCGATCGAGCGAGCCCAACAAGCCTCGACGTGGGGGTGTAACGCTAGTCCCAGTGGGGATTTTATTTTCGTGTTTCCAAGAATGCCACATAAGTAAGAAGACAATAAATTTACAGATGAAATGGTTCATACAATGCAAAGTTTCATTTTGATGTTTCCTAGGCGATGCATGCAAGACACAGACTTGTTGGAAACCGTGTATACAGAGTTTCATCTAGATGAAACCCATTACATCTCTCCTCATTAACTCATTGCCAC
>OAMR01000627.1:316290-363219 GCA_900205405.1 Echinochloa crus-galli | reverse complement strand
AAGTACAAGCACAGTACGTGCTACAGGGGAGGTGTGCTAGGAGGGAGTGGCGCCGGGCATGCCGTCGTCCTTGGTCTTGTCCTGAAGCGGCTTCGAGGGGTAGCAGGCCCTCCAGGCGGGTCCTGGTCGTCGTTCGTACGCCTGCTCGAGGGTCTCCCATGCTCGCCCAGTCAGGGGAGGACGGGAGTTGGCGGCACAGTGACGGAATGATGGCCTCTGCTGGCCACAGTGCACGGCGTGCTCGCCCCGTCGGGGGAATGGCAGAGAGTTGATGGATATGACCCGGCGTACGTCGTGGCAGGGCCGCGTTGGGCTGGGGGCAGCGCTTCCCCATTGGCTCGTACTCCCGCTCAAGGGCCTCCCCTGCCCGTTCGAGGGCTGGGCCGTACGGGGGAGGACGAGAGTAGGCGGAATAGTGGCGGTGAATGACAGTGGTACGCTCGCACAGGGCTCGCCACGCCTGATGGGCGACTGGGACGGGCGGTCCTATGGCTGGAGTCAGCGGGAATGACAGGGCTTGGCGGACCTGACCGGGGTTCGTCCCTGGTCGCCGTCCGTACGACGTTCGAGGCGGCCCATCCGCCCGTTCGAGGGCCTCGCAGTGGGGGAAGGACGGGAGCAGTTGGCATAGTGTGATGGAGTGGCTCGTGCCTGCCCGTATAGTGGCGAGGCGTCAGGACAACACTAAGGACAGGTGGTACGGTGGACCTGACCGTGTCAGCGGCGTGGAGCAGAGCAGAGTCCCGTCCCCATCTTTTGACTTGGGCGTTCAGTAGGTCGCGGCATTAAATGCGGAGTGGCAGAGCACCACCACCGCAAATAGAGGGGTGACCTCGAGCGGGACGGTGTGACCCACTAGCTCGAGGAGGCGCGCGGGCCTCGAGCGAGGCGGACGCGGGGTCGCGCCCGCTCGAGGGGGTTGAAGATCCTCGAGCGAGGCGGAGATGTGGCCGTGCTCGCCCGAGGGGGTCAAGGACCCTCGAGCGAGCCGGTCATGGCATGCTCTCTTTGGGCCGGGTCAGTCGGGCAGGTGCTGATGGTTAACGGGGTCGATCCCGGGCATTCTGTGGGGATTAGTCCTTTCTGGTTTTGTAGGTTCTACCGTGGGGGCACGCGAGCGCACCCGCGGGTGTAGCCCCCGAGCCTTAGCAGGAGTGTTCACACTCGTGCAAAGGCTTTTGATCCTTCCGCATCGGATTTTAAGTTTTGAGGCGGCACCACGCCCGGGCTCGAGCTCCGTGCTCGAGGGGTGTTGTGTCGCTTGTGCGGGGGAGCCCCCGAGCCCTTTGGCCTGGAAGGGTCGATCGGGTCATGCTTCCCGTCTTTATGCGACCCTCGCGTCCCTTTCGAATGGATGAGGGGTGAGATGCCCTGCGCCACCCTCGATCGGGTTCGCGGACGCGGCTGTCTCGTTTGAGCTTTTAGCGGGTGGTTCGAGTGGGCGTCCGTGCCCTATTCGTTGGGGGTCGGCTCGTGGTCCGGAGACATGTCCATTAGCGAGCACTTGCAAAGGTTTGTTAGGAAGGGCTTGGTCCCGTTCGACCGGGGCCAAGGGCGCGAAAGCTCTCCCTCGGTGGGATCCATCAACTAACTGCCTTTGTCTGGCCTCGAACACAACAGGGGCGTCCCCAGACATCGCGTCCGGGGTAAAGTCCATTGAGCACGCCCGAATTGTCCCTGACTCTGTCGATCTGGAGTGCCTGTCAAACCCTTTTACGGGCCAGGCTTCGTACTCCTCATCAGTAAGGCCCTGCGAGAGGTGTTTGCTGCCTTCGAGCCGCCGATTCGAGGGCAGGTTTGTTCGAGCTCGATCCGCAGTTTTCGCGTCGTTATGTCCGGGACGGCCGCTGATTCTTTTTCGAGGCCTGGGTTTCGAGCACCCAGCTGGCAACACCTTATGCTTCGAGGGGTGGAATGGGAGGCGTCGCTGCCTTACCTTGGAAGGAGCCTCTCCGCCCGCTCGCCTATCGCTTGGGCCCGTGGGCCCATGTGCAACCGCCTGCAGGACCGCTCGCGGGCGCGGTTGTGGCTGACGTGGCGCGGAGTGGGCGAAGTGGGTGTAGCGGGCGCGCCTTTTTAGGAGGAGTTGGCGTGTGCGGGGGAAAGCTGAGGCGACGGGCGGTCAGGCGCCGCCTGCCGCGTCGTTTCGTTTTATCGCGCCGCAGTTAATGCCGCCGCGCACGCGCGTTGCCCCGGGAAACAGAGAGAAAGGGAGAGGGCCCAGCTGTCATCGGCTCGTCGTGCGCCGGGTTTGCCGTTGGTGGGGCCGACCGCTGCTGTGGGGATGAGCTCGCCGCAGCCTCCTATAAAATTGAAAGCGGGGGACGGGGATTTTTTACCTTTGCCATTCCTCGCTCGCGTCTTCGTCTCTCCCTTGCCTTCGAGCTTTGCTGCTCCTCGCTCGCTCCGCTCGCTCCTATTGCGCTTGCTCCCACCCCGCCGCCTGCCATGGCGATTGTTGAGGGCGTCACTGACTGGACTCCGTCCACCGCCAACCTGCACCTCCTGGAGGGCTTGGTGGAGGGCGGGCAACTTTCACCCCGAGGCGACCTGACGAAGCCGGCGTGGATCGTTCCGCCGCTGGCGGCTAGGGCGTCGCACCCGCCGGAGGGGTACGTGGTGAGCTTCATCCGCTTCCACGAGCGGGGCTTCATTGTGCCGGCGAGCCAGTTCATGCGGGGCCTCTGCTACCACTACGGCGTGGAGCTCCACAACTTCTCCCGCAACGCCATCTCCCAGGCGGCGGCCTTCGTCGGCGTCTGTGAGGCCGTGCTGGGGATGGAGGCGCACTTCGACCTGTGGGTCCACCTCTTCCGCGCTGAGCTCAGCACGTTCGGCGCGGGGAAGGGGGTGCGCTGGGCCTTGTGCGCCGGCAGCCTCACGTTCTCGGTCGTCGACTCCCGGAAGTACTCGTACCCGGCCTGCAAGATGACCACCAACAACAGCGGTTGGGCCAAGGGGTGGTTTTACCTGCGCAACGATGACCCCGGGCTGCCGCCGTACTCCGGGAAGGCTCTGTCGGGGAAGACCGATGACTGGGGCCGCGGCGTCGGTGACGAGGGCCGAAGGAAGAAGATCCGCCCGATCCTCGACGTCCTCCGCCCCCTGGTGAGGGACGGTCTGACCGTGGCGCACGTGCTGGCGCACTGCCACCGCCTCCGGGTGGTCCCCCTCATGAAGAGGCGGCTTCCCTTGTTCCGGCTGACCGCGGACACCGATCCCGCGGATGTGGAGGCGTCGTGATGTTGCCGGACCTGCCCATCGAGGGGAACATCACCACGAGGGTGCGGGTCAAAGTGCACCCCGACACCATGCCGAGCAACCAGAACGACATCTGGTCTTTCCGGTTGCGCCCCGTCGAGGGCCACGTTCTGTCGGTGAGTTGCCGGTTTCCCCTTTCGAGCTGTTGGGGAGAACTTTTCGTCTTTCTGATTCGTTGCGGTTTTCAGGGCGTGGACTGCAGCCTCTACCGTTCCCTCGCGCCGACCCCGGAGGTTCACGCCTCGAACTGCGCCCGTCGGGACCGTGAGAAGGCCCGGAAGGAAGCGAAGAAGGCCAGCAAGCAGAGGAGGCTGGCCCGGCGGAACCAGCACGAGGCGGCACTCCGCCGATATCGGAGGGACGGTGGGACCCCGCCTTCTACGCCGGAGGATTCCCTGGACTCCCCCAGCGAGGAGGACGAGGAGGAGATCGACGTCGGCGGGGCGATGCCCGCCGGCGGGGAGGAGGCAACTGCCGCGTCGCAGCCGGGCGCGGCGGATCTTGGCGGTGCCGCGTCGACGGCAGCGCCGGTGCCGGCTGCGCCCGCTCGACCCACGACGTCGTGGGCGCGGGCGACCACTACATCGGCTGCGAGCGCGCCGCGCCGCAGCAGGTCGGGCGTCGAGGGCTCGAGGGGTTCGCAGCCCCCGAGCGAGTCGAGGAGGTCCTCGAGTTCGAGGAGGGCTCCCTCATCGAGCGGCTCCGGGAGCGGGAGGAGGCCACGCCGGTCGGGGACGCGGCAGCCCAGCCGGCCCCGGGCCACGCGCGAGGCGTGGCCCAAGACGGCGACGATGGGCGCGCAACCCCAGAGGGGGCGATCGTGACTGGGACGCCGTCCGTTTTCCCCGCGGCCCAGGAACCACCGCCGGCGTCGTCGACCGGAGGAGCATCGGAGTGGGACATGGCCGAAGCGGCGCTGCACGCGGGTCGCCGGGGGCCGGATGCGTGGCTGGAGGAGTCCGGCGTGCCTGACCAGATCTGGCTGGGCATCGCGGAGGAGAGGGAGTTGTGGGCTCGCGCGGAGCAGGTCGGGAAGGACCTAGAGCGGACCATCGCCGCCGCGGCTGACCTCCACTCCCGGCACGCGCGGGAGCTGTTCCAGGTAACTTCGCACATCTCTTCATCTCGCTTGGCCATTCTTCGTCTTTCCCGTTCGCATCCCATCTTCGGCGATTCTTTATGCAGCAACTGCGGGAGGAGGCGACGGGCAAGACCGCGTGCGTCACGGACCTGTACGCCGGCCTTCGTCGGTATCGTCAGGCGAACCTGAGCATGAACACCGAGGTGGCCCAGCTTGGCGTGCAGGCGCGGGAGACGGAGGTGGCTAGGGCCCGCGCGGAGCGGGAGCGCGACATCGAGAGGAAGGCCCGCGAGGAGGCGGAGGCCGGGCTGCAGGAGGCTCGAGAGCAGCTCCGGCAGGAGCGCGAGACGCTTGCGGCGGAGCGGGCGCTGCTCGAGTAGGAGCGCAAGGCGCACGAGGCCGCGTGTTCCCAGCTCGCGGAGTCGACAGCCCAGGTGGAGCTGAAGACCCAGGAGGTCGAGCAGGCGGGCCGCTCGCTTCGGCAGAAGGAGGACGCGTTGGTCAGCGCAGAGGGCCTGCTCCAGCAAGAGCGCGCGACGCTTGCTGAAGCAAAGACCTTGGTGGAGGGTACGGTTCCCCGTTCTCCAGGCTCCTTTCGCCATTTTCTCTTGCCAGAGTGTGTATTGATGTGCGCAATTTTTGTTCAGGGCTGCGGAAGGCTGTGAACGAGAAAGCGGATGAGGTGGCCGCCGTTCAAGCCGCCTACTCCGGGGCTCAAGGGGAGCTCGAGGCCCTGAAAGAGGCCGCCGACGCCGCGTGCCGCGACATTCAGGACGTCGACGTCCCGTCGGGGTCGCAGTCGGGGTCGGCACTGTCCAGCCGCCTAAGGTCCTTGAAGGGCTGTGTGGCGGAGCGTCTCGAGAACGCCCTCCACCTTGGCGTGAAGAAGGCGCTTGGCGTGGTGTCAACGTACTACGCCATCGACCTCGCGGTGGTGGCGCGCGGCTACTTCCTCGACAAGGACCTGGACGACGAGGCCGCGCTGGCAGCCCTCGAAGAGGCCGATGACAGCGCCGAGGACGCCGCCGACACGCTCTCGGCCAAGTTCAGGCGCCACCTCTTCCCCGACGAGGACGAGGATGACAGCACGCCTGCCGATGCCGAGCCCGAGGCTGCGCCCGCCCCCGACGTCGAGGCTGACCCCGAGGCCGATGCCATGATGTCTCTGGAGGAAGACATCGCCTCAGCGCGCCAAGACGACGACGGCCTGGGGGCCCTTGCGTCGGTCCCGTCGACCGCTGCTGCCGAGGCCGCCGCTCCAGGAGACGCCGACGCCGCCGCTATGCCCCCGCCCGCAGGCGATGCTTGATGAGCCAGCCGCACTTGTATCTTAGTTTTTGGGGCCCCGTTTGTATATAAGACAATTTGAATTTCGATTGTGTCCTTTGTGTTTGTGATTTTCTTGCGCGTCTTTTGGTTCGAGAGGATCTCAGCCGGGCGTTTTCGATTTTACGGATAACTTGCGCAAAGAGAGGAGAGGGAGACGCCGTATCCCTTCGAGGGCGTAAGCTGTCTCGCAGCTGATCCGATCCCGCTTTAGTTAGCCCGCGTCCGGCATTTTTCTTCTCAAGCGCTCAAGACTTAAACGCGATTTGCGAAAAAAGATTGGGACGATTAGGGGGTAAACCCCCTTTAGCCCCCGAGGGGGACTTGGCTCTATCGAGACTGAGTCAAAGATAGAACCAAGTCCTCCTTGTTCGGCTCGCTTCCACTGGGACCCACGCGCCAGCAGCTTATCCCGTCGCCCTGTTCGGCGCGTGGATTCTCTGCTTAAGGCGACCGTGCCGCTTCTTTGGCCTTATCTGAGCGAGCACATCTTTCCCGGCCACAGTGAAGTATGCGGGCGAGAGTCGATGCGACGTGACGGTCAGAGCACCGGGCGAGCCGAACCGTCCGGTCACGTCCGGGCGGTCAGGCACGCCTGGTCGCGCCAGGCCGGCTTTCCGCGTGGCCGCGCCTGGTTGCCCGCGTCAGTTTCGCCCGTGAGCTGGGTGGAGTAATTGGGCGTGGGAATCGGGGGTCAGTTGGACCGAGTCGTGGGGAGCGATTAAGGCTGCCCGCTCGGTACGGGCGGCGATTCGCATCTGCATGTGGATCCGCTTTTACCTCTTCACGGGGGTAACAGCCGCACCCCCCGGGTGCCTATAAAAACAGGCCCCCCGGTGGAGGAGATAGCCATTGCTAAGACTCCTGATAGCCTGGTGAACATGCAGATCCACGAGCTCCGCCCCCTGATAGGTTCGCGAGTAGAATCGCCCAAGGCCTAGGCCTTGGCGCACACCATTGATGCTAAAGGAAAGCCGGCGAGAGGTGGCATGCGGGCTGTGAGGATGAGTCGGGGCATCGCACTCCTCACGGCGCCAGCGGTGAACGTGCAGGTATCAAAGGTCCTCCCTTGTGGGGATGCGATGCTCCTGGTGGTTTGGCCTTGCCTCATCGGAGAGGCGGCGGCCGCGTCACCGGTGAGGACGTGCAAGGATGGCGTAGCGCGCGTCTCATTCGCTAGGAAGCTAGCTAATGATGAACGCCAGCCGCCATCCCTGCGAGGGCCCTCATCGACGGCAGGGTGTCAAGCCTGGCCCTGTTTGTCCGTGAAGTGGTTCAACGTCCACCGTCCTCAGCCGCTCGACCACCAGGCCCTTCAGCTAGCCGGATGTTAAAGGAAAACCGGCGAGAAAGCTGTGGACTCTGCTTCCCACGGTAGTGTGCCGGCCGGCCAGCTGAAGTTGCCCAAGAGCCCCGTCATGGCAGCTCATGTCTTTGTATCTCTGAACGGCCTACGGCCGAGTGTAATTTGCTTTTGTAAATCCGGTGCAATTTTTGTTCAGGGCTGCGGAAGGCCATGAACGAGAAAGCGGATGAGGTGGCTGCCATTCAAGCCGCCTACTCCGGGGCTCAAGGGGAGCTCGAGGCCCGTTTTTCCACGAGTGACCTGGGTGTCCAGGGGTGAGGGGGATGTCGTAGCCCTTTCGAGGGCGTGGGCGGTCCCGCGGCCCAGCCTCCTTTCCACCGCAGCAGACTCGCGCCTCGCTTTTATCCTCTATGGACGTCAGGGGTGGTCGGTGACGCGCCCTGGGTTGCGGTCGAGGGAAGCCCAGGTTCTTCGTAACTTTCGAGGCTCGCTCGGAGGGCTCGATCATTACGATTTGCACGACGTTGAAGCTGTCGCCATGGGTTCCTGCAGAGGTTTCGGGCGCCTCGTCCCGATTTTCTCGTAAGCAGTCGCTCGATAGATGAAGACGTGTTAATTTAATCTAACCGGAGCATTTTAATTCACGGCGCGCCATACCCTTCCTTCTTGGTACCAGATCGATTTTGGCAAAGGAACACGAGCCTCCTTGGCCTCGAGTGGTGAGGGGGATGCTGTAGCCTTTCGAAGGCCTAGGCGGTCCCACGACTCAGCCGGCTCTCAGCCACGGCAGGCCCACGCCTCGCTTTAATCTTTCCGCGTGGTCGAAGAGGGGTATGACGATGCATTTTTTAAGGAAAAACGCATGGAAAAAGGTTGGGACCGTCGGGGGGCTAGCCCCCGAGCAGCCCCCGAGGGGACTCGACCTCATCTCGGGCTCGGTTCGAGGGTAAGGGAGAATCACCCTGTCTCAGAGTTGTTCGTAACAATGTTTCCATGCAATTACGGATCTTTTTATTATCACCAAACAACAAATCGAAATTGCGGGGAATATAAAAGATCTTATGGGTAGAAGCGACGTAGCTGTTAGATGTTCCAGGCGTTGGGGAAGACCTCGCCCTTCTCGTTTGACAGCTTGTGGGTGCCAGGCTTGAGGACCTTTGCGACGATGTACGGTCCTTCCCACGGAGGTGTGAGCTTGTAGCGTTCCCTGTTGTCTTGGCGCAGCCTCAGCACCAGGTCTCCCTCGCGGAGGTCTCGACGCTGCACCTTTTGGGCTTGATACCGTCGAAGCGATTGCTGATAACGCGCCGAGTGGAGCAGTGCTACGTCTCGAGCCTCGTCCGCCTGGTCTAGCAAATTTTCTCGATTTCGCTGGTTCTGCTCTTCTTGGTAGGCCATGAGCCTCGGGGACCCGTACTCCAGGTCTGTCGGGAGGACTGCCTCGGTGCCGTAGACGAGGAAGAACGGGATGAAGCCTGTGGCCCTGCTTGGCCGGGCTGGCGTTGCGGGCGTCGTTCATGATGCGCGCCCGGGCTACGCGTCCGGCGGCCCGTGCGCGTTCGCCGCGCTCGGGCTGCCGGGCTTCCAGCGTCGCGCGCAGCTCCTGCACCTGCTAGCGCTCCTGCTAGAGCTTCGCCTCCAACTCTCGCACCTGTGCAAGTTGCGCTTGCGCGAGCGCAGGATCATCCCGGCTCAGCAGGCGCCGGCGGTTGCTCATCACGCGCGGCGGGTGCCAACGGCTGCTCGTTGCGCGCGGCCCCGTCGAGTGTCTCGTCATCCTCATCCGCGGACCCTACCTCGCCATCAAGGATGAAGCACTCCCGCATGGGGTCGTACTCCCCCTCACTAGAATCGTCGGAGCAGGCGAGGCAAAAGTCCGCGGCGGCCTGGAAGGAAGTGAAACCTTCGCGGTCACACAGCTCGAAGTAGTCCAGGTCTGTGTGCTCCTGGCCACACACGCTTTCCTCGTCGTCAGGCTCAACCGAGGACCTGTCCGGCGAGGAGAGGTGGAGGTGGCGGATCAAACCCAGCTGGTAGCTCGGCGAGTCCGCGTATGCGCTCAGGCGGGCGCTGAGTGCCGCGGAGTACCTCGCGGCCGTGTTGGTCAGCCCATAGGGCAGTTGCGTTGGTCCGGCCGCACCTCCCCGGCGTGCTCCCTCCGCAGGGGCTGCCGGTGGGGGTGCGTCCCGCTATGCCGTGACAGCGGGCCGGAGCAACAGGTGCGCGTCCCAATCAGGGAGCACTACGCGCGGGATGACACGCCGCTCCACGCGAATCTGGAGCTCGTGTAGTGCCCGCCGCCTCCTGATCTAGGACGGCGTAGGCGATGCCGGGGGCCCGGTTATCAGGCCAGGTGCCACGGAGGCGAGCCGCATGAGGAAGCCCTCACCGGTCGCTTCGAACTCCAGGCTCCCGAACGTGATCCGGTACCCGCGCGGAAGCGGGCCGGGAGACCCCGCGGCAGATCGTGTCGGCATGGCGAAAATGCGGCCTGCCGGTGAGGGAACTGCTTGGGAAAGCGGTCAATCACAGCGCTCCCCTACCTGGCGCGCCACTGTCGGTGCCGAGATTGGTCGCCCAACCTCAACGCCTAACAGAACGCGCTGTGTCCCGTCCCTCACCGGTCGATGCAGGAGCTAGCACAATGACACAAGGGATTTATCCTGGTTCCGGCCACGGGGCCGTACATCCAGCAAGGTGTGCTCTTGGCACTGTACTATCTTGCACCGGGGTGCTCGTAGTGGGGGGCTACAAGCTTAGCGGGAGAGGAGGAGAGGCCTCCAAGTCCCTGAACGAGTGAGTGATTGAGGCCTAGCGCCAATATCGTGAGCGTGGGTGTATGTGTGTTCTGTCCGTTCGTCGTCCGTTGTTCCCCTGGCCAGCGCTTTCTTCCCCCTTTTATAGTCCAAGGAGGAAGGATAGCGGCCCTAACGGGGTACAAGTACAAGCACAGTACGTGCTATAGGGGAGGTGTACTAGGAGGGAGTGGCGCCGGGCGTGCCGTCGTCCTTGGTTCAGAACGACGATTATGGCGGGCTCCGGCTTCTTCGGGCGTCGTGGCCATCCTTGGTCTTGTCCTGGAGTGGCTTCGAGGGGTAGCAGGCCCTCCAGGCGGGTCCTGGTCGTCGTTCGTACGCCTGCTCGAGGGTCTCCCATGCTCGCCCAGTCATGGGAGGACGGGAGTTGGCGGCACAGTGGCGGGATGACGGCCTCTGCTGGCCACAGTGCACGGCGTGCTCGCCCCGTCGGGGGAATGGCAGAGAGTTGGTGGATATGACCAGGCATACGTCGTGGCAGGGCCGCATTGGGCTGGGGTCAGCGCTTCCCCTTTGGTTCGTACTCCGGCTCGAGGGCCTCCCCTGCCCGTTCGAGGGTTGGGCCGTACGGGGGAGGACCAGAGTAGGCGGAATAGTGGCGGTGAATGACAGTGGTATGCTCGCACAGGGCTCGCCACGCCTGCTGGGCGACTGGGACGGGCGGTCCTGTGGCTGGAGTCAGTGGGAATGACAGGGCTTGGCGGACCTGACCGGGGTTCGTCCCTGGTCGCCGTCCGTACGACGTTCGAGGAGGCCCATCCGCCCGTTCGAGGGCCTCGCAGTGGGGGAAGGACGGGAGCAGTTGGCATAGTGTGATGGAGTGGCTCGTGCCTGCCCGCATAGTGGCGAGGCGTCAGCACAGCACTAAGGACAGGTGGTACGGTGGACCTGACCGTGTCAGCGGCGTGGAGCAGAGCAGAGTCCCGTCCCCATCTTTTGACTTGGGCGTTCGGTAGGTCGCGGCATTAAATGTGGAGTGGCAGAGCACCACCACCGCAAATAGAGGGGTGACCTCAAGCGGGACGGTGTGACCCACTAGCTCGAGGAGGCGCGCGGGCCTCGAGCGAGGCGGACGCGGGGTCGCGCCCGCTCGAGGGGGTCGAAGATCCTCGAGCGAGGCGGAGATGCGGCCGTGCTCGCCCGAGGGGGTCGAGGACCCTCGAGCGAGGCGGTCATGGCATGCGCTCTTTGGGCCACGAGCGATGAGTCATGGATGGTAATCAGAGCCGCCCTCGCCGGCTCCGGCGGGCGCATCGCTGAGGCGGCGAGCAGTGTGCGGCGGCGGCGACTTGCGGCAGGAGCAGCGAGGAACGCGAGACGCGACGGCAGAATGGTGGGCGTGGGGAGTGAAAGGGATACAGAATAATTGGAAGCCGTAGGATTTATTTAGTGGTGACGAACGGTGGATCAGGGCATCCGATGGATTTTGATGGGATCGGACGCCCTATCCTGAGCATTACCGTTACTTTTATAACCTGTTTGAGTGATATATTCAGTCCCTACCAGTCAACCACTTTGACTTCTTGTTTCTTCTAGATAAAACCCCCTAGTGCGTGTTTGATTCGTGGGATAATCTAGGATGGGACGAGTCCATCTTTTTTGTACCAGTGTTTGGTTATTACTAGACAACGATGAACTTATTTGTGGTGTGAACGGGTGGGGGAGCACTAGACTGGTGGTGTTGGTGGCGCGATGTCGTTGCGGCTCACACACATCGCAGCTTTGCGCCACACCGCTTTTTGTGCGCCGCTCCTGCACTTCTTGCACCATTTTACGCCAGGAAAATCGGCACCAGAAAGCCACAAGTTTTGGTTTGGTTCTTCCAATGTTAGCCATTTTGGGCTTTTTTTACGACTTTTGCAACTAAGACGATTTGAGGATAACCCTTTGGCACGACTTCACCTAAATCCAGTGATGAAGCCAGATGACAGAGCCCAACCAGAAATCGCTAAACTAGAAGCGAGGTGAAACCAATATTTTTCTTCTCAAAACCACTTACTAATGAAATGATTTTGGAAGAGTCCCGCCCAACTGCTATTACTTTTATAACCTGTTTGAGTGATATATTCAGTCCCTACCAGTCAACCACTTTGACTTCTTGTTTCTTCTAGATAAAACCCCCTAGTGCGTGTTTGATTCGTGGGATAATCTAGGATGGGACGAGTCCATCTTTTTTTTACCAGTGTTTGGTTATTACTAGACAACGAGGGACGGAATCATCGTGTGCACGAATATGCGCCTGAGACAAGGGATGATCCGCATGCTCAAAATGAGCGAACCGACTTGTGTGTCCCTCTTCGCACGTGTGAGCTTCAAGGCGTACCTGGCTTAGCAGCAGTAGTGGCAAGTGGACAGAAAGCTCGTATTGGCGTAGGTCTCTCCAGTGACACGACGCTCAATGGCGAGGCCACAACCACGGGCCACGTGAGGCCACAGGTTCCGCGCAAGAGATCTCATTGCATGTGACCTTGAGCTCTAGCTAGGGTGGCGCAGATGAGCTTGAATGCCACAAGAACAGTGTGGAGCTCTCGGTGCGGACGAGCTTAATATTGACCTCCAACAGTGAAAGCTCTCCGGCGGACTGTGGGGAGAACTCCTTTGACGTGCGAGCCTCTTTAGTGTCGCGACTTGTGAGCTCATATGGCGCAGCACTCCGATATAGCGGCGACGTGTGCTGCAGAATGAACTCGTGATGCGGGGGAACAACGAGGACAATACCATATGCATGATTGAGCTCTATAGAAAATAAGCACATAGGGGGAGAAGATGAGGCATGCTCTAGGAAAAATGACTAGAACAAGGGCTGACAAATGGCCCCACTAGTAATTGTAGCTAATAATGTCAAATATGTCTTCCGTCTCATTCTCTTCAATTTCTAAAACCAAATATAAACTCAAACAATCCATCCCACTAACCAAACTCGAGATTATCACTCCGAACCAAACATATGTTTAGACCCTGTTTAGCTGGGTGAAACATTTCTTATTCTAGTTAGAATCACATGAATCCCTATCAAAATGATGAAAAAATACCGAATGTATTCACTATGAATCACCTTAAAACATTTCTCATTTTGGTGCAGGAGAGAGAATCATCCAAAATGGTGTTTCGCACTGATTCTGGTTCATTGTAGAAAAAAAAAATCTGATTTGACAACTAGTACAATTCTAGTTCATTGTATAAAAAAATCTAATTTGACAACTAGGACATGGGTGTGTTTATTTTCTCCAAATTTCCAAACTTTCCATCACATCAAAACATTAAATATACATTAAATATAGCAAATGACGCATGCATATAGCATTAAATGTAGGTAAATAAAAAAAATTAATCACATAGTTTTGATGTACACGACGAGAATAGGTCATGGTAGGACAACAATTACTACAAACAAACGAAAATGCTACAGTAAGCTAAGTACGCAATAGTGTGCGATGTGACTTTTCTACCAACTTTTCGCGGGAAGACGCCCTGTTTGTTTGGATTATCAGCCACCAGCCAGCAGTGTTTTTCTCTCAGTAAAAACCAGCACAACTATCAGCCACTAACCAGCCAGTAGTATTTTTCTCTCAGCCCAAGGCGTGAGCAACTGAGTATTTTTGAGAGAAACGATCCCAAATGTTTCTCACGGGAAGATTCTGAAAGAGAAAATTGGGTGCGTACCATCAAAAGATCCCATGTCTTTGGCAATCTACCATTAAAAGATTGCTTTTTTGCTATCTAGCACTGAAAGATCACACGTTATTGGTTTCTAGCACTTCTGTAACCTTGGCTAACGTCCCGTTGTATCTCCGTCTCGAGTCGTCTTCTTCACTGGCTCGCCCACTCGCCGCTGCACAGGGAGGGACGTAGGAGCATTGGCACTTGCCGCTGCCAGAACCGGGAGTCCCGTCGCCCCAGCGCCCGTGCTCCGAGGCGGAGGAGACGGCCGCGGCCCCGCTGTAGGCCTCGTCTCCCCCAGACGACGGCGCGCCCGGATCTTGGACGCCGCCGCTTCTCTCCCTCCGCCGCACCACGCCCACGGGAAGCTTGTTCCTGCTCGGCAGCCGCGAGCTGCTCCACCCCGACCGGCGCGAGCTGCTCCGCCCTGGCCGTCGCGAGCACCGGTGCGGGCTGCTTCGCCCCGGCCGCCGCTAGCCGCGCTGCAGGCGGTGCGTAGGAGCAGCAAGCGGGCGGCGTGCAGGAGCAGCAAGCGGGCGATGCCGGCAGGTTGGTGGCCGGCCGCGCTGGAGCTCGAGGAGCAGCCGCCTCACGCCGACGCGGCCGCGATGTAGCTCGAGACGGCGTGACTCGATTCGGCAGCGGACGCGCACAACACAGCAGCAGGGAAGCTCGATGTGGCGGCCTGCGCTTGACGCAGCCGCGAGGGAGGAACGACGCGACGGCGGCGGCAGGGATCCATTGCAGACAGCGAAGAAGACGACTCAAGAACGGAGATACAACGGGACGTTAGCCAGGTAACAAAAGTGCTAGAAACCAATAACGTGTGATCTTTCAGTGCTAGATAGCAAAGAAGCCATCTTTTAATGGTAGATTGCCAAATATGCGATCTTTTGATGGTACGCATCCAATTTTCCCATTCTGAAATTTTGAGAAACCGGCCGAGCTGAGTGCGAGACGCCGCGAGTCCGCGACCGACACCACCACGCCCCACTCGCGTACCCCGCTTCATCTCCGAGACTCCGACCATCAAGAACCCTAACCCCTCCGCCTCCATGGCGAGCCACCCGCCCCCCTCCGCCTCCCCTCCCGCCTCCGGACCCTCGCCGCCGCAGCCGCCGCGCCCGCCGGAGGCGGCGGAGGACGACCCCAATCCCGGAGCCGCCGCCTCCTCCGCGGCCGCCGCGTCGCCGGCGGGGTTCATCTTCATCTGCAGCGGCGCGACGAAGGCCGAATGCTACCGGCATCGGGTGCTGGGCCTCCCCAGGGGGAGGCTGGAGGCCGTCTCCCGGATACGGCGGGGCGCGGCGGTCTTCCTCTACGACTTAGACATCAAGCGCCTCTACGGGCCGTACCGCGCCGACTCCGACGGCGGGGCCGATCTCGTCCCCGGCGCCTTCCACGGCCGCTTCCCCGCGCAGGTGGGTAGCCTCGCTGCCCTCGCTCCAATGCTATGAGCTTCCTGGTGACTGGAATCAAGGAATGGGGCTGATGGGGTAGGGTACTAGACTACTAGTCACTAGTGTGGATTTGGGAATGTGGGGAACTGTGCATACGAATGTGCGGGGACAGTGAGCAAATGGGCATGATGAGAGCAATAAGCATTGCTAGAAATGTTTGTGGTTGGTGAGAACAAATTGGAGGGTGGTCTTTCGACAATTGTGCCGATACAGGAAGGATGCCAACATTTATTTGTCTATGGTATGATGTAATAAGATTTATGCGGTGGAATCCTGTTATCAGACTGAGTTTTACTGAACGATGTTGAGGCTTGATGGTTAGTTTGGAGCTTAAGCAATTTATGTTATGCTGTCTTCGCAATGTAATGCTGTGCAGTTTTGGATAATCTGAAACAACTGAGCTAAGTAGTAATATACCATTCCCCAGCTAAATGAGTGTTTTTTTCGTCTGGCATGGATCAGGCAACGCTTGCCCTCTGAATCAGTTATATTGAGCTAGTTCAGTATGAGGATGCAGTTATTTGTCTTTTTTTAATTGTTTTTGTTGTTGATTTGTTCTTTTCTGCTTGCTATTGTGCCTGAAGTTTATTTGAATCACCTTGCTTAGGCAGATTAAGATGGTTTTACCGGAATAGGAGCTTACCTTTTACTTGGAATGTTTAAGCATATGCACAGTTTTAGATTTCCTGGAATCTGTTCATATATTGTTGCACATGTACCTTCTAACTCATTACAATGATGCGAAGGAGAAAGCTACAAATCTAGGTGACATTTCATTGTGGTTTTTTATGGCATTAAAATGGTTGCATTTTTGGCTTGCTGTCAGATATCTCCACTTCTGTCTTATTGAGGATATATTAAGATGGTTTTAACAGAATAGAAGCTTAAATCTTACTTGGAATATATGGCATATAGCAAATAACCTCACTGATTAGACGCACATTGTTCTCAATGGAACAAAGGTCACCATTTTTTATATGTGTAGGTTAAATTTACGATCGATGGTGATTTCATGCCGCTCCCTGAGAGTAGCATAAAAAGTGCTATAAAGGAGAACTATTTCAAAGGGAAGTTCAGCCCAGAGCTTACCTCAACACAAGTAAGTTTGAATAAGCAAAATTTCAACTTTGTGTGCTGTTGTTACGTGAGGAGAAATGAATTATGCCGATTGCTGAACTATTTGATGTATAACATGTGGACATGAATTCTGAAGAACCCTGTACTTCAGCCACCCTGTTGGATTATAGTAAGGATGGTCATTGATAAGTATGAAACTTGTGTGTATTTTGTATCTTATCTTGTATAGTTTAACTGGTAAATTTCCCTTCTCTTGGAGGCAGATGTGGTAGACTATGGGTCAGTAATGTCCTAGATACCATAAAAGTTGCATGTTAACCTTTCCTTCTGATTTTTCTCTCACAACACATGCAAATGCAAAGTCAAGTTGCAGAGAAAAGAAAAATCGAGGCATGATGAGGACATTTTCATCTTTTTTTTTACGCTGTTCTCTTGTTTTGATATGAGTTAGGAGTCTTGTCCTTTCATATCACAGTTTAGTTGCTAGCTGGAATGCAGCAGCTTATAACTTCGTCTTCTATTTTGCCTTTGTCTGTCAATCATATTTGTTTTTACTTTTTAGCTATTAATTTACAATACAAGTAACAAGGTAGCTACTTCATGAGCTATTGGTTTCTTTGTAGGTTGAAAAATTGAGGGCATTATTTCAGCCAATTACTTTGCTTCCAGAATCATCATCCCCGCGTGATGTTGATAACTGGCCCCCTGCTCCTGCTTTTCTGCCTCCTTCAGCTCACCCGGCACAGCCACCTCCTTATGCAGATCATCCAGCTACCTATGCTGCCCCAGCCACCTCCATGGCAAACCAGCTCTCATCTCCAGCCCCTGCTTCCCCGCCGTCTCGCAAGCGGACGCACTCCTTGGCGGTGGCAGCGGAGGATGATGCCCACCCCGGAGCTTCCTCCTCCACCGCCTCTGCATCACCAGCGGGATTCATCTTCATGTGTAGTGGCGCAACGAAGCCCGATTGCTACCGCCACCGGGTACTAGGCTTGCCACGGGGCAGTCTAGAGGCTGTCTCCCGGATCCGGCGTGGGGCAGCAGTCTTCCTCTACGACTTCGACGCCAAGCACCTCTACGGGCCCTACCTTGCTGACTCCGATGGTGGGGCGGACCTTGTCCCTAGCGCCTTCCGCGGCCGCTTCCCTGCTCAGGTTGGTTGCCTCACTGCCCTTGCTGCAAAGCTATCAACTTTCTGGTGAACAGAATCAAGAAATGGGACTGGTGGGTATGGTTCTAGTCACTAGTGTGGAATTGGCAATGTGTGGAACTGGTGAGCTAATGGGCATGATCAGAGCAATAAGTGTTCTTAGAAATGCTTGTGTTTGGCAAGAACAAATTGGAGGGTGGTCTTTGTGCTGATGAATTACGATTTCTGTTTGCCAAATCGGGTCACCAGACGAATTTTATGGTCTGGTATTGATGAGAAGTTGGAAGATTGATAATCTATGCTATGTTATTTTTGCATGCAATGCCTTTTAGTTATGGAGATTCTGAAATTCATCAATCCGTGCCAAGTAATATTCCATCCGTAACCAAATTAGTGGTTTTATTATGTATGTGCACTCTGAATCAGTTTGGACCTTTGAACTAATTGCTAGTTCTGTGTGAGGAATGGATATAAATATTCATCTAATTTTTTTCGTCAGTTTGTCCTGTTCTCCTCTATTGCGTCTGTGAAGTTGTTTGTCATCCCCAAGGACAGAAGGCAGATTAAGATGGGCTTTGAAGGATATGATCTTTACCTGTTACTTGGAATGTTTAAGCATATGCAGTATCCACAGTTTTAGGTTTCTTGGAATCTCTTAGTATATTGTTCCACTTGTACCTCTTCATTCATTGCAATGATGTGAAGGAGAAAACTGCCAATCAAATTGATCTTTCGTTGTGGTTTTCAACGGCATGAGAAAGAGCTGATATTTTTGGCTTGCTGTCAGCTATCTTCCACTTCCATCCTATTGAGGATAGGATTCTTTGAGATAGTCCAGTTTCAATGTTGCACTTTATTAAGGGCAAGAATTTAAGATGCTGAAGTTTTACCTCTTTAATATTTTTGATAGGTTACCGATGAGGCCATGGCCATTATGGATGTTTATTATGTACTCCCTCCGTCCCAAAATAAGTGTTCATTTGGAAAATTTAAGACAGATTAGTAGTCATGGAAAATGACCATGTTACCCCTCATTGAAACTATAAAAGTAGCATCAACTAACTATTTGATTGGTTCTATGCGTTTCTCTATGCACTTTTATATTAATGTGTGCATCCCTAAAAGCTAAATGAACACTCTTTGTGGGACAAAATTTGAATGCTATATGAACACTTATTTTGGGACGGAGGGAGTAGGAAATAATACACTTGGATTGTACTGATTGTTTGCATGTAAAATAGCAAATCATTATCTGATACTATAGCCAACACTCGCGGTGCAACTGGTCAGCCGAACACACCAGAGAAGCGGTTCGCTGAGCCGCAGCCTGGGTTCGAGTCATGGCAAAATCTTCTTAAAACAAAAATCAGGGGGATATCTGTTCCCCTTGTCGAGTTTTTTATTTGATACTATAAATATACAATAGGCAAACGATTATATGCTATTATAAATGGTAGGATATATGATGTCTGTTACTTTGAGGTTGTCAGGAAATGCATCGGGTTATATTGGATGGCAGGTAGCCACATTGAATGGGGATGGTGACTTGGTGAGTCACTTTGTTGGTGACTTGGTGAGTCACTTTGTTGCTGCTGTGATGAGATAACAGCAGCCTAGTAGCGATTATATGTTTGTAGCCTAGGCACTTGTAATCTGTGTAACATTGGTGTGACTGGCGTGTGTGTTTGTAAGGGTTTCCTACTCTTCTCTTCTTTAATAAAATGATATGAAGCTTTCCTCATGTTTGCGAGAAAAGTTAACAACAGCCTATAGCATGAAGCACCGTGCTGGGACATTTGACAGTCCAAGGTTCTGTCTTTGGATCCCCACAGACTATCCCACTGTTCTTGAGGTTTTCAGAACAATTGGATTCTGAAACTAAAGATCTAAGATTAGGATTGGGTTTAAAAATAGAAGGCCTTTCAGTACTTCCCTTCTGGGGTGGTGCATGTGGATGACATGCATTCAGCAGCATATGTTTGCTTATATCTCTATCACAAGGGTCTTCAGAAAGGTGTCAAAGAGGTGCAATTAACAGGTTGAGTTCATGTCTCCTCATAGGCAATAGATAAGGAAACCCTTTTTCTAGTTACTGAGATACTAGTTCCACCTCAAACTAGCATCCAATTGTTTTCTCTTTCAGAAAAAAGGGAGAGGAAGACAGTCTTCCCCCCAGAAGACAGGGTTTCTCGGTGTGAGAGCTAAGACCACGGTGGCTTGGAAAAGTCCACATAGAGCTGTCGACTATAAGACTCCAGTCCAGAGAGATGGCAGTCTCTCTCGGGAAACAAGGCTCGAGTTTCTCTTCTTTCTTTTGGTATATTTTGGATACCTGTTTTCTATCAAAACTCTATACCATCAATCACTATCCTCAGGGATTTCATCCTGCTCCCGGCGTACCTGAGAAGCTCATATACGTCAATTCATGGATTCTGCTCTGGCTCCGGGGAACGAATCCATATAGGATAGGAAAGCCCCTAGGGGATGATTCGGTAGGGACCACTGGTTAGTTTGTGATAACAGATCAACGGGTACCCAAGCCATACCAATCATTACCCGGTATGGAGGGATAAAGCATCCAATTGTATAATCCTGACTCCAGGCTCACGGCCAGTGGGCATTAACTAGACCGGTTTTCTTAGCATGATCTTTGTGCTCTCGGCATAGGTAGGATGTATCTCTGGATTATCCATGGTATGCCTCCATTGTAGCACCATAGCCAGGTTGTTGCACCTTAGCCCGGTATAGTAGAAGGCGATCCATGCTATTCATAAGTGGAAAAGCCCCATTCCTTCGATAGGGATCAACCCAGCTGCTTACCTTTAAGATCCTAAGCTACACCACTGCGAAATCTACCAACGTCGGGGATTCTAGCCCAAGATCAGGAAAGAGCTTCCTTCCCTCCCGCCTGCCTTCAACATTCCTTCGTTCAAATGACTTAAGCCCGGGGCTAACCTGCTGTCCTTTTTTTCCATTCCTGCACGTAATTCGCTGGCGAGCAAGCCATATCCACTTATTCCAATTCAGCCTTTCCAGCATTAGACTGGCTTACCAACCTCCCGGCCGAATCCATACATTCGCTGAGTAGGCCGACAAGTGCATAAAGCAATTCGGCAATGCTATAGAAAGAAATGCGACAGAAAACCTTACCTATTCCTGTACTTGACCTGTCCTTTCATTTCGCTTACTCATAGGCCCCGAAATAGCATCGAGCATTGCCGTAGTTGCTCGATTGGTCCATTTTATGGATCCTTTGCTTTTAGAAAGAACTAGGCTTTTAGAAAGAACTAGCTTTTCCCCCCGCCACTTAACCAACGATGTCCCCTACGATGTTGATCGAGGAGGAATTTCTTTCATACGATCAGACCCAGTCCACTTCTCTGCAATTCATGGGAAATCCAGGCATTCTTGCTTTTATGCCTCAAGTAACTCCTACTTTCCTTGCTTTTGGTGAGACGGAGGGTATTCACCTGTAACTGAACATTGCTTGCATTCCTGTACTTCACTAGCTATTCCAAAATGAACTAGGGAGAAGGACAGCGGACAGCCAAGCACCACCATAGATGTACAATGTAAAGAAAACTATGACTGCTTGTAGTTAGTAAGCTTTAGCTATTGTTACATACGTAACCTCAATGGTACTGAAGGCATATGTGTTTTATCCTTCATGCTAGTTGGCTTCTTGAACTGCATGGCCGTTGGTGCATATATATCTTTGAATTCCATGTTCAGTTGATTATGTTGATCCACATGTTTGTTCATTAACATAAACAGGATTATTGGTATTATAATCAAAGAAATAGAAGCTAATATTGCAAAGAATACGTTCCTTATCTGCTTTCCTCAAAAGGTCTAGCTTTGCCAAAATCAATAGTTTAGTTGGTTGGGTCCTGTCGATCAAGTTATAGGAGCTGCTTGCTATCTATCAAAGGGTATAAAAATACCACGTTTGCATTGAAGGAATGTCGCAGGAAGCTGCCGATCCGCGATTTAAAGTAGTTCGTGCTTCGGCGGCAGGGGACTATAGGCCATGAAAACCCACCCCAGGTATCTCCACCTGTGGATTGAGAGTAAAAACCAGTGAATTTCGTATCTCCCGCTGGCACACGATTTCTATTACTTTTCTTGTTTCCCGTTTCGGAGATCCGATAAAGGAATGGTAAATCGATATCTGGGCTCGAGCCAGGGTACTTATCCTCCCGTCTATAAATCAATGACCAATAAAAGACCAAAGGGGTGATAAATCAAGGGGCGGACAGGAGCAGCATCGTAGCTAGGAGCAGGTGCAGCACCGTAGCTAGTAGGAAGAAGTCCAGCATAGCTACATTCCCCTTCGGGTTGGCGCCCGTCTTCTCCAATAGAAATTTCATCATAACAAGCTAAGCTATCTGAAAACCTACTACCAATCTGCTAGAGACAGAACTAAATACTACTATCCATGAGATCATCATAACAAAAACTATAATTGCCCTGCTAAATAGGAATAGAAATAAATCCAGGGTAACTTGTCACCTGAGCTATGCGAAGGGTTAAACCAAGTGCAATTAACAGGTTGAGTTCATGTCTCCTCATAGGCAATAGATAAGGAAACCCTTTTTCTAGTTACTGAGATACTAGTTCCACCTCAAACTAGCATCCAATTGTTTTCTCTTTCAGAAAAAAGGGAGAGGAAGACAGTCTTCCCCCCAGAAGACAGGGTTTCTCGGTGTGAGAGCTAAGACCACGTCTCTATTATAAGATAACCTTTTGATGTGAATTAATCCCTTACATATTTGTTTCACTTGCATTTTCATTCTCTTCGCACATGTTATATGCTCTTTAGTTGCCATCTGAAACTGTAATGACATCTAGCAATTAACCTCATAGATTAGCTTTACAGTATTCTCAATGGAACAAAGGTAACCTTTTTTTATATCTGCAGGTTAAATTTATGATCGATGGTGATTTCATGCCTATCCCTGAGAGTAGCCTAAGAAGTGCTATAAAGGAGAACTATTTCAAAGGAAAGTTCAGCCCAGAGCTTACCTCTACACAAGTAAGTTTGAATAAGCAAAAGTTGAATATATATGTTCTGTTGTTAGTTGTTATGTTCACGATGATAAATGTGTTAATATGTGTATAGCCTAGATAGTTTTCTGTCTTCTGGCCTATGTAGCCTGTAGGCTATATGGCCCATTTGGCCCATATCTTGTATATGTTACCCTAGACTCAGAGGAATAGATTGAGCAGTCATTCTTTTCTAACAAAATGAATTGTGCCAAACATCATTTAGGCAGTGTTTGGTTGGGATGTTTTGTGGTGTAATCAGATCACCCTGCGATATGTTCACGTTGGTTTGTGTTCACCCTGCGATATGTTCACGCAATCAGATAGCGCAGGACCTGATACGGGCTAGTACAAGGCTGATACTACTCGATACCTCCGTATCAGATACCTCCGCTGACTGTAGCAGACTTGGTGAGTTCAGCAGCAGCGCACAGGGAGGCTTGTCATCGTAATGCAGAGCTACTGCTCGTCCGTGCGGAGTCGGCTTACTTTGCTTGATAGTAGCCATACGTAGCCGGCTGCAGAGTCTGGTTTGATAGTGCTTGCTTGCTTATTCGATTGCACTTGCTTGCTTATTCGATAGCACTTGCTTGCTTGATGTTTCTGTTATATGAACTGAACCAAACAAAGTCCGCTTTAACCTGTTCTGCTTCCACTACCGGCTTGATCTAATATCGTTACCGTTTGAGTTTAAACAGCACCTTAATATTAACTCATGGGATGATTCTGAAGAACTCTGCTTCAGCTATCCCATTAGAATAAAAATGAGGATGATAGTTGACAAACTGAAACTAGTGTCTGATTTGTATCTTGTGTCTAATTTAACTGTTGTCCATTGTATCTGGGAGGTGAATGTAGTAGAAACAATGGACAGTAATGCCTTAAAACACGTATGTAAACCTATCCTTCTCTTGTTATCGATAAGAGTTATCATTCTTGTCATTTTGTATCTGTTTAGGAGGTATACCGAGTAGTCCTGAGAAATAAAGAAACGGTGTACTAAAAAGAATAGGAAGATTTGGATGTAATGAGAATATTTTTACGTTTTTCTTGGTTTCATATCATTATTGGTCTTCCATGTCAGTTTAGCAAGCTGGAATGTGGAGGGTTATGACATTATCTTTTTACTTTGTCCTTGTGTTCGTTAGTATTTGTTCATGAATTTATACATGTAATGAGATCACTAATTCATATACTGTTGATTTTCTTTTGTAGGTTGAGAAACTGAGGGCATTGTTTCAGCCAATTACTTCATTTCCACAACCATCATCCCCACATGATGTTGATAACTGGCCCCCTGGCCCTGCTCACCCAGCACAGCCACCTACTTATGCACATAATCCAACTGACTTTGTTGCTCCTCCGGCTGCTCATATAATGCCACCTGAAGCCTGTGCACCTCCATGTTCTTACCTGCCTCTGACTACTCAACCTGCCTCTGGGTATGGTTACCAAGCTGGATATGCAGCATGTGGTCCGTTGCCTTATCAGTATGTGCAACCACCCCTTCCATGCTCTCTTTATGATCGAGACTCCATGTCACATTATGTTTCAGCTCCTCTCTATTCTACTGGCCCCTATAGTCAGTATGATCGGTATCAACTTGGCAGTGTGAATTCTCATTACCATCAAAGCACATATGAGAGGTACACGTTAATGGACCTAGCACTTCCAGCATGTTAAATTGATAATTCTGTTACATGGTAGCTATTTCTTGTTTAGCAAATCATGTTGTACATACAGCCAATGCTTGCAGCATTGATGTCCAAACCATAATATTCAGCTGAATAATATCTGAACATACTTAACGAACTATTTGCAGAGACAACATAGAAACATTTTTACATTTTGGAAGCCCTCATATTTGCTGCAACATGCAGAAATCTCTAAACATACTTTCGCACTCTTCCATTTCAGGGCTACCTATGGTGTAGGGCATGACATGGTGGCAGCAAACTTGCAACATGTCGGGTATTATGGATCCACACCAAGCAATCTGAATGCAACACCTGGAGCAGCCATCACAAACTTACAAGCCATCAGCGGTTGGGGTCCTGAGGTCAATCTGCCCCAGCAGGAAGTTGGCAGCGCTCATGCAGCTGGCAGCAATCACTGAGCTGGCTCGGTGGACTCGCACATCAGCTACCTCGGCCTGACAAGCCTACATTGTCACTGCTGGCAAGCCTATTTCAAGTTCTGAAAGCATGGTCTTCCAAGGAACTAGGGATTTAGCTTGTTTGAATGTGGCCTCACATCCTACTGACATCTTGAGGGTGATGTACAGCTGAGTTGGTTCTGTAGGTAGGTTCTTTTGACTGGGTATAGGCTTATGTAAATAGATTAAACTGTTGGCTAAAACAGCTTTGGGAAGACAAAAGCCCAATTAAGAATTTGGCAACAGAACCTCTCTGATTTATCAATTTGACAATTTGACCTAGTGTTTGTACATATACCAGATGAGGGTTAGCTCGTGGTCATCCACAGAATCATATGAAATTTCAGAAAAATTCTCGTCTAGACATTCAATATTGACATTTAAACACTACTCAGTGGTTCGGAGCAACTGCAACAAATATTCACTAAGCAAAAAGAATGACATATTTGGATTGATTGACAAGACTGTACAAATATAACTTTTGCAACATCTTAACTTCAGCAGAAATACTTATAATATCTCAAAAAGTTAATTTTAAAGCACAAAAATGTTAGTGTTACATGTGAGCTGTGATAGCTTGAAACAGGAGCAAAAAGGGTTGGATTCTAGAGCCTCCAACGCATTCTACCAACTCATAAGGGTACAATCACAAGTAGGAAGAATCTGGGTACAATCACAAGTAGGGGGAATCTATCTGCTGATCATCCCTTTCGCTGCCCATCATCAGCGGAGGCAATCCAGGATCAGGACGTGGAAATAATAGTTTCAGGCGAAAAGCATCCACGCCATTTAGATAGTATCTGTACAGCCTCTTTGCTCGGATAAACCCCAGGCGACCATACAGAGCGAGGGCACCCTTATTTGTAACTTCTGCTTCAAGTGTAACCTGGTTGCAAGCACAAGTTGGATGCTAATACTTCAGGTTTTCGCAAAGTCTTGGCAAAGATGTTTCTATAGAAACTGAGTTAATCTAGGATTAATTTCAACCCTAAATCCAATTTTCCCGTTGAAGAGGTTATAAACCAATTTTACACCCAACAATAAATGTGGTTACCAAAGATAGGACACATGATAAGCTTTCAAATTTACAAGTTTCAAAGTCAATGGAAAGAGTAATTACCTCCTCACAGCCAGATTCCATCATTACCCGAATAGATCTAGTAACCAGTTCAGTTGCTGTACCACAAGAAATAGAGACCCAGTTAGTGTAATACCATAAAAGTTGAAGTTGCATATACTATGCTTATGTTCACACAAGCTGAAAGAAAAAGTAACCAACAACCATTTGCAACTTGCAAGAACAAAGCATCTGCCCAATTTCAGATGGCTAGTGAAAATGAAGCTGGTGTGCTACAATGTCTCCTGTATACCAATTTTTTAGATACTGGAATAGAAGTAGTCAGCATTCAGATAAGACTATTCATGTCTAGCAGGGTTCAACTAATGCGTGGATAATTATATGCCCATATTACACAAGTATCACTCCATTACAAAATTATGAAGTACTTTCAACAAATAAGGTACTAAAAGAAAGACTACAAAATTTCAAGCACTTATCATCAATGTATGCTAAAAGAAAGACTCTTAATGAGAGTATCTAATAAAAGATGAGAGCAGCACAAACCACCAAATGAAACATGTTGATGCTTCACATCATAAACACTAAGGAACTTCATTGTTCTTTTAGCAATATGAACAAATGCCCAGATGATATCCCACTGAACTACCATACATGACCTGACCACTGGAACAGAATGAACCTAGAAAACTTGTGCAGACACATAAGTCAACAGGTACACAAATGATGGGAAGCTATTCAAACAAATCTTACTAACTCCTCTAACTAGTAATGCAATCTCTAAGTACAATTAACCAATGTTTTTGGAAGTCATTCACTTTTTTTATAAAAAAAAGGGAAGGTATCAGCGTATTGGACACATGATGCATGTCAGTTGTCAGGAAATGATTTAACATCCAGGAGACGAAAAATATCTCTTTTTCTTGCTGCAACCAAGCAAGCGAAGTACTGCACCCATAAAACAACTTCTTTCTGAGACATTATGAATACGCTAAGCCTTTTCTTGCTGTTAAAAATTTCGAAGACAATTGAAAGATGAACAGCACAAACAAGTTTCTGCAGCATAGTAATCAAAGTATGTCAATGTGGGTTTCCACCTTACACAAAACCAACATTTCTGTGGCCCAGTGATTGATACATGCCCTGCAGAGCAGTGCTGGCCTGCATATTTTGAATGACACTAGAACAACATAACTGGCCATGTTTCAAGAGGCAAGCAGCAGGTAAAGACGAAGAGACGTGTCACCTATCCCCCTTCCTCGGTAGGGCTTGAGGACGACGAGCATGGCGATGTAGCCCCTGAAGGCGCCCCTGTGCTCCCCCATCTTGCACACCACCGTCCCCACGCACTTGCCCTCCTTGGCATCGAACGCCTGCGCAATTCCCCCAAAAAACGAAGCGTCGTCAAATCCACCGGGAGCTGACAATCACCGCGCGATTCGGGCGCGGGGAGCGGAGCACGTACGAGGAAGGTGAGCTGCGGCCAGAGGTAGACGAAGTAGCGGTAGGTGAAGATGGAGTAGGGCTCGCTGAGCTCCGCGTCCACCAGCGACATCACCAGCGGCAGGTGCTGCTCCCCGCCGTAGCTCACGTACGTGATCTCCCCGCCCCCGCCGGCGGCGGAGGAGGGCGAGTGGGCGCCGCACGAGGTGGCGGCCGCCGACATCGCCGCTAGGGAGGGACTCGCCGACGAGGTGGCCGACCGGTGGCGGCTCGGGGGCGCCGGCGATGGCGGAAAACGTAAACCGATGCGTCGAAGGCGGACAGGAGGTTCACCTGGCAATGGGCCCCCGATCACTCGTTGTGGCTGTGGGCCTGTGGGCTGGCACATTTTCCCCACCGTGGGGGCCTCCACCGGCGGCGGAAAAAGAGCCCACCTATCGTGGCCCGCCGCAGCAACCGCTGCTGTCCCGATCGGCCCCCGTTTCAAAAAAAAAGGAAAATAAAAGCCCATATCAACACTAACTCAAGGCCTACCCGAATCCATCAGCAATTTCGAAGGAAGCGCTGCCTCCCCTTCGATCCGTTCACGGCCGCCGGCCGCCGGCCGCCGCCTTCCCTCTGATCAGCCATCCTCCGATTGCCTCCATCTCCGATCATCCTGCCTACGGACTCCAGCCGATTTGCCGAGGAGCGGTCCACCGGAGTTTGTTTTCCGTGTTTTTTTAGGAACACGGCGGCCACGGCGGCGGCGTAAAAGTACGTTCTCCCCTCGCGTCTGTCCCGGCGCCGCTTTCCTTCGCGCCCGGCGTCGACAAGGTAGGCCATAGAGATGTACACCGGCATATGTCGAAAGCGGGATCTACAAACAGGTACATGTGCTCCTCGCCCCCCTTCTCTACCATGCTGCCGCCTAGGGTTGCTGATCTCGGGGGCTAGATCTGTCTGGGAGACGGGATATTGCTATCTAAGGTTCCTTTTTTCCTTTCTTGTCAAAGGAAAAATCGCTACAATGATTTTGCAAAACATGAATAAGCAAGTGAACATTTTGCGTCTGATTTTAATTTCGTAGAATAAATTGTTTGGTGTTTCAGTGCCAACTGCCTTTAATTACTGCATTGTAGCAATCGAAAAATTCTTTGAGGAATCTGAAGCTAGCGTGTAGATTAATAAGCTTTTTCTAGATAAAGGGAGGATAATAAATAAGATGCACATTATTTTTGTTAATAGTTTTTTTTTCTAAGTGGCAAAACGCTGGTTGCCTGCTTTCTGCTATTGCTTATCACCTCGCTTCATTCTGGGTCTGGATCAGGGCCTTCATCAACTAGCTGGCAAGGTCATGTTTCACAGGATGTGCAAGGCTTGCAAGTGACGGGACAACAATTCATGCTGGACAAACTTCCTGAGGTATGGTTGAATGCACTGTATTGTAATTCGAGTGGCAACCAATCCGATAAGTTTGCATGTCCAACTCTCTTCATAATTGTTTCTGCAGGATATTTTTGATAGCTTATATTCCTACTTACAAATAGAAGATGCTGCTCGTGCTGCCTGCGTCTCTCGTGGATTTCTACGTTCCTGGAGACGTTACCCCAGGCTTTTATTCAATAACAAAACACTGGGTTATAAGAAGTTTAAGGTGCATTTGGACAAGGACAAAAGAGCTTTGGAAGATGAGCAATATAGAGAAGATAAAATTGAAAGCCATTTCATCAATAAAATTAACCATATTCTCGAAAACCATTCTGGCTTTGGAATGAAGGCACTCATACTTCAATTGTTCCCTTGTCCAAATATTGATGCGTCACATCTTGATAGATGGCTTCGAATTGCTGTCAAACCTGGGATTAAAGAGCTTGCATTGGAGATGTCTATATTGAAAAGGCGGGCAGAATATAACTTCCCGAGTTTGCTTTTATCTGATGAGATAGGAGGAGCTACACTGGAATCTCTTCGCCTTATTTCATGTGCCTTTCATCCTACCGAAACTCTTGGTTGCAATAAAAGCTTGACAAGCCTGAATCTGTCCTTTGTCCACATTACTGGAGAGGAACTCGGGCAGTTCGTTTCCAATTGTGTCGCTTTAGCACGGTTGTCAATTTCTAACTGCAATGATATAATTTGCTTTAAAGTACCATGTGTGTTGCATCACCTTGTTTTTTTTCAAGTGATAGAGTGTGAAATACTACAAGTAATAGAGATTAGTGCTCCAAAGCTCTCCAGTTTTGTCTACGGGGATATCCTAATTCAAATTTCTCTCGGAGCAGAAGTCAAATGTATACGGATGATAGGTAGTAAACCAAACACACTATGTCATGCTCGTGCCGAGCTTCCTTCCTTCATGCCAGCTGTTGAAAGACTTATTGTGGAATCGATTGGTGAGGTATGTGCTATGTATATTTTTATGTGCCATTCAGTTGATTCGAAGTTATGAATTATTGTAGACCGGTAGAGTAGTGATATGCAGGCGTGCCTTTAGCATGATTAATTCTTTTGTTCTCTCTTTCTTCAGAAGGTTAAGACACCAATAATGTCTAGCAAGTTTCTCCACCTCAACTACTTGGACATTTCTCTTGTGGATTCACAATTCTACCGCCATGATTACTTTTGTTTGGTTTCTTTCCTAGATGCCTCTCCTGCCTTAGAGACTTTCATGCTCCGTGTAAGTTACACTCTCTATGCTACCTCGGTGAAACATTTAAAGATAAAGATATATAGGCCCTGTGCATTTGACATGTTGATTACAGTGACAGATTTGGTCCTACCTTTCTAATTCTGCCTTATTTAACACAAACTGGCAGGCAGTGTCATTTATTTAAACTTGTCTGTTCAGTCAAATCAGTTTGAGTGCCATTGTGCCAAGATACTTGCTGTTTAGCCTTCCCTATATGTAGCAATTAATATGATGCGGTTTTGACTGGATAGATTTTGCTGTTTTGTCATGTTCATGGGATTCCTATTTAAGTGATACTGACTCCAGCTGCTAAATATATTCTGTTTCTTTTAAAAAATATTGTTTATGGTGAACAGTGGCCTTGATGTTGAACTATTTGCAGGTCGGATAGATTTTGCCGGTTTTTTCATGTTTATATGGGATTATTTAAGAGATACTGACTCCAGCTGCTAGATATTCTGTTTCTTTTAAAAAATATTGTTTGTGGTGAACGGTGGTCTTGATGTTGAACCGTTTGCAGGTAGAAAGTTGTTGCTGGCTGAGACATGATTCAGTTCTTAAAGATCTTGACAAGGATCAGTTGCATTTGAGGCAGATGCCAGAATGCTGGCATTACAATCTGAAGAATGTGGTGATTACCGGATTTAGCTCTGCAAAGAGCCTGATTGAATTAACAAGCCACATTATTCAGAATGCATCAGCACTTCTATGCATGACACTGGACACTGCCCGTAGTTGTGGCAGGAGGACTTCAAAGATCGACAAGTGCCGGCGTATGACCAAGGAAGGCCTCATGGAGGCTCAGAAAGCTATTGAGGCTGTGAAGAGATGCATCGAGGGGATTGTGCCCTCATCTACCAATTTCAAGGCATTGGAACCATGCAGCAAGTGCGGGTGTTAAGGAATCTTTCAAGATTGCCATATATTACTTGGTTACCTCGATCCAGTGTTTAAGACCCCTAAGTGTAAATGACACTGTCATTTGCCTGAAAGCCTGTGTTAGGGTGATTCTATTCAATTCTATATCAACTGCTGAACTTTTGATACGATTGAAGCCGTGTTGAGATGGATTAAAGGCTTGTGGACAAGTTTTCCTTGGTGAAGAAGTGTTAAAATAAGTAGCACGAAGTGCAGATTTACCGAAATTGAGCTGCAGACAGGTAGTGGTTATTAACTTATTATAAAGTCTTATAGACAAGTTTTCCTTGGTGAAGAAGGGATTAGCAGCAGCAGAGACATGAAGCATGTTGGAAAATATTTAGGGAGATTTGTCCACAGCACACTGCAAAAGTGTGGTTTTGTGTAAGACAGCATGCCACGCCCAAGCTTAGGCGGCGCCACATAAAAATTTATCTGTTTGGTTGGTGAAATAAATGCGGCAGCCACGTCTCTTCGCAGTTCATTTTATGTGGGGGCGCCTGTGGCGAGTGTGGCGGCCGAAATCGGCGCCGCAGGTTAGGCGTCGGCGGTGGCAAGTTTTGGCTGGCAACCAAACGTGCCCACAGGGTACAACACACTGCGAAAGCAGTCAGAGGGCACAGCCCTCACGCTGCCGCGCATGGATGAGGGAGGTAAGGCGACAGTGGGCTCCAACAAGGTGAGGGTGGCCGCCGGTGAGATCCAGAGCGAGGCCATGGGTGGGGCGCCAGGCGAGCAGCCGAGCAGAGGCCGGCGGCGCCGGCAGGTCGGCTTCGCTTTTTTTTTTAAGCGGGGCTTGGCTTCTTCATGCGATAGAGGAAGACGACATCGGAGGCAGGAGGTGTTGATGATGCAGCAAGGGTGGTTTGGTACTTTTCCAGGGTTCTTTCTTCCTATGCTAGTTGCTAGAGAAATTAGTTTTTTAATTGGCAAAGATGTGCTGTGGACAAATACTTTGGGCTGAATGCTTCCGCCGAGTCCACAACAGCTAGCCCGAGACCAAAAAAAGAAAATAAAAAAAAATGCAACTGACCCGAGACACGCGCACGGACGGCTAGGATCTAGTGGTGGTTGTTCGCAACGGCAGATCAGATCCGTCCCCTCCGCTTCGCTGCTCGGCTTCATCGTCTCCTCCCCTTGCTGCTCGTCCTTTCCAATTTCGATCCCCTCCGCTCCGCCTCCACAATTTCGAATCCCGGCTAGGGTTCGCCGCCTCCGGCAGCCGCGTCCCCGCCGCCGCCATGGACGGAGCCGTCGTCGACGTAGACACCTTGGACGACATCCTGGCCTACGCCGGCGCCGGAGGGATGAAGGCGCACGTCCACCACATCCCGCACCTGCGCGAGGCGCCGGCGATCCACAAGGCGCTCAGGGAGGCGGTGGCGATGGACCGGTGGACGGTGAAGAACCCGGGTCAGGTTGCTGCCGCGGTCGACATGGAGCTCACCCTGGGCCGCTCAGTGACATCAGGGAACTCGCACCCTCAGATGAGGACTCCCCACTGCCACCGGAATCGGAGGAAGCTTGGTCTGTCGGCCCTGTGGTTGTTGTCACCAGCGTGGACAAGATGTATGAGTGCACTGATATGTACTTTGACCTTGTGCGCAACATGGATGCCAAGGGATGGCGTGTGCTAGGAGTACAAAAGCTTTGGCAAATCGGTCGGTTGTACAGCTGTCTGCAGTGCCTTGACGTCTATCTGAAGAAGATCCGACGGTCGCAGATCCTGTTGGATGCTCAGGCTCTTGATCAGGTTCTCGAGGAACTTGAAAAGGATGCTTTCAAACTATTCGCAGATGTGAATTCAGGAATGGATGCTTTGAAGGCCGATGCTGCGGCACTAGTTTCGCTGAGTGAAATCCCAGGTCAAATCCATGACATTGTCAAAGAAGCCCGCACCAAGCCTCTGAACACGTCAAAGGTGCGTGAACTTGCTGGGATAGCTGCCATGGTGATCGACCTGCTTCGCCAAGACTTCCCTGTTGTTTTCTACACAGACAATGGGTTGCCGGATTTTGTTCTCTGAGTACTTCTCTATGTATTATATGCTGAGTGTTTGGAACAGAATCTTGTGGTCCGATGGGAATATGGAATCGAGAGCTAAAACACGACAGTAGATGTGGCACTTCAATTCCATGGATCTATATTGTTTCCTATTTTGGCTTTTGTGTCAGATGTTGGAAGTTGTTCTCATAAGCTAGCTGGTTTCCTCATGATGTGATCCCAAGTATCTGATGGTGTTTTAAATATTTGAACTGCAAGCCTAGTATATGCTTTTACCCTGACACGAGCTTAGAGACCGAATGCAAGTTTGGAATAGATTACTATTAGTCCTTGATGTTTCCTGCATAGTATGATATGTTCTGAAGAGCTGCTAAGATATTTCACTTGCACACTTTCGATTTTGTAGATGCTTACAACCATCCGAATTTATAGCCATTGATCGCGCCTTCTGTGGAGTTAGAATACCTACAAAGCAACAGTTTTGATTTCTAACGACACTATTGTGTTGTATTGTTAATTTTTGCCCTAGTTTACTTGCGCGGCTCATCATCATCTTGTTTAGAAGTATTTGCATTGTCCTTCCAGTGTTGGCATCCCAAATTTTTCATGAATATCCACGTTCAAATCTGTTGCAATGTCCAGATAATTCAGGATAGTTTGTTGCAGCCCTGGCTCCTACGTGCTTCTGAACAATTGTCCCTTGTGCCTTGATTACTGTTTCTGAATTGATTAAAGGAGAAATTGCTTGTTTGATTATATTTTTGTGCATCAGTTGCACTATGTATTTCTCAGATAACTGTGTTAGTTTGAGTAAATGTGCTATAACGTAAACAGGACAATAATTGCAACAAGACAGCACAAATGGTCCTTTTTTTCAATTATGTTTGCGTTCTAGACCATCTTTGTTCTGTATCAGACTTGGATCAACTTATGGCTACCAAATTCTGCTTGTTTCGTGTGGAAAATATACCAGCCTCTAGCCGAGTAGACATGGGTCCCAAAGAAAAACGAACATCGGCAACTCATACACTCCAGATTGTCAGGGCAAAACTGACATGGACAGTTCCATTCAAAACTCATCAGGTTTGTGGCTGAACTTCCAAGTCAGACTATGATGAGGATTTGGTGGCTTCGATGCAATCAGTGCAACACAAAAGCTATGATGCTCAAGGCCACCATGACCGTATTATTTCTTATTTCCTAAACAGAATAGATATCAAGCTAATAATACAACATTGGCACTGACCGCCATCGGGACCTCCTCGGCAAATAGACTATTAGAGTAACTGATTGCCACTGATACTGTGGTCGAAACTAACAATGAACGTGCGGATCTCCATTGGCCCTAGCTCAACAACAAGCTTGAAACGATCCACGGGCCCTCCGCGGACCACCTTCTCGTCAGCAGGAGGCCCTTGCACCTTCCATTTCAGACGCTTCTTCTCCATGGCTGCACGTTCTTGGTTTGCAGATAAGCTGGTCTCGATGATCTTGCCAATCTGGAGTGCGAGATCCAAAATGTGGGTCAAGAATACTCTTGAAGACTAAGTGTAAATCAAATGCGATGTGACGAAGAGGACCTTCTTGTCTGGGAATACTCTCTTGAGGTCAACACTCGCTAGAGCTGAAAGATCCTTGTGCTCTCCAGCCTATGTGCAGAACAGCACAATAATTAGGAAAACATATAGAATGTACCTGATTTAGTAAAGTAAGAATGGTGGTGGCAAAACCTCGTATAAATGAGCAAACCGAAGAAGAACACTTCCATCTTCGAGTTCCTGTGTAATGAAAGTATTTGACATATATAACCAAGTTTTAAAAAGATATGTATGCAGTAAAGAAATAAATGCAGGAAGCAGTTTTGCACTTGTCGTGATATACAGCTAGAAGGAATGGTTTCGTTTCATTGTTTGTCATCAATTAAACAAAGCAGGACCAGGCACCTATGCACAGAATATATACTAAAAAAGAATATGAAGCTTCATGTTCTAACATCCATCAGTTAACATAAAATAAAAAAGTTATG
Organism: Echinochloa crus-galli; assembly: GCA_900205405.1. NCBI lineage: Eukaryota > Viridiplantae > Streptophyta > Magnoliopsida > Poales > Poaceae > Echinochloa > Echinochloa crus-galli. Next base: position 328,741 of record OAMR01000627.1, on the reverse strand, counting down.
TATATTTTCACTTTCTAGCATATTATGTGGAACAGTGGTATAACAAGGCAGGTACCTGAAGGGTAAGTAGTGCAACATTATCAGGCAAGGTGTAGGTTGGATCCATCGCAGAGAATTTTGGAATATGTGAATTGGCCCAGTTGCCTCCATCCTGGGTAAACAAGTTGGTGCATGTTGAACAAATGGATAGCTTGAGCAAACATATTAATGACAAGTTTCACCCCATACCTGCTCTGAGAAAGCAAGAAGGAGAGGTGAGTATATTTCCTGACCAAATGTCCTCCGCCACCTAGCTCCTTCTCCTTGTGGATCAATTTTGAGATAGTATTTTCCTTCAATCTGTTAAAAATAATGAGATGCTTTCCATTACATTTCTGTACGACATTCCATGCTTGCAGTCATAATATAATAAAGTGATCTGTAATGACACAATATTATACTCTGATGACAGGTTTTCTTCAGAAAATATGAGATGTGTTCATACTTCATTCCAATACCAATATGGCGTCAGTAAGCAATTAACAATTGACTTTCTCCTCTATCCTACTTAGGTGTCGAGAAGATATCACATTTACTTACAATCAGTCCTTCGCACTGATTATCGAGACAGACAGTTTCATTTAGTGCCTCTGCAACACCTCGCCCATCATCATGAAGTAGCCTCCTATACAGGGAGTACTGAGGGTTTAGCCACACCGAGGTGCACACAAAGGAAGTAGTAAAGTGTGAAAGAAAAAGAAGCAATAAATTATTAATACAATTATGCTGCTTGAGGGTGTACCTGTGTAGCATTAGCTCTATTTGTCCATCTTTTATACTTGAACCTCCAATGGATCTGTCTACCAGTATAGACAACTCTTTGTTACCATCTTCCACATAAATGCCTAGATTAACCTGAAAAGATGTAAAGACTAAAGAGTTACCGATCTTTGTGCAGATTGCCCCAACAAAAACTACATATGAAACTACAGAGTGATTTGTTCAATTCTTCGTTGCACAGTTAGTAAGTAGTAGGAAAAGCATTCTAATTCCTTTGGTGTTTGGCCGGCACAACGAAGCTGCAAGGCCTGGTGCTAGGTAGTGCAATCTAATTCTCTAGGTTGCGTTTGGGTCATGCTTTTTGTTGTTTGTATCAGGGTAACTTTGTAGTGTATGGAACCTGTCTCTCATATAGGGTCCCCGTATGAGAGGAGCATGATGTATGGGGACCATATTTTTCTCTCTCTAATACAATGAAACGCAGCACTCCTGCATTAAAAAAAATCTTAAAGCACTGATAAGAGAATTGTTGGAATAAAGTGAATTGCCCATTTCAACCCATCAGCTTAAGCTTTTGGGTTAAATTGGCCAGAGCATGCAACTCAATATGGTACCAAGTCCAGGGGTCTACAATTCGAATCCTGGAGGACGCGATTAAAAAAAGTAATTGCAGCCTACTCCTAAATTCCACGTGTGAGGGGGAGTGCTGAAATAAAGTAAATTGCCCACCTCTCTCCCATCATCCTAAGCTTTTGGGTTGAATTGGTCAGAGCATGCAACTCAATAAGAACGTCAGATTCTTGACCCTTTTCATTTTATTTTAAAAAGACTGTCCCTTTTCCTAATCATCAAACACTGTATATGCATCAGAATTTTGCAAAGAACATCAAATATTAACTTCTTGTGCCACCGTATGCAGGAAGCTGATTCATCTAACATTTAACGTCTATGTTTTCAACTTTGAGTAAAGTAAAAAAACGTTGGCATCAAGACCAAAATAACTAATACAATCATCTAGGACGTGTAACAGAGAATAATCAATTCAAAACTGAACGACTGAGTGGAAAATGCCACTCTTGATTACGGTTGCTCAGATAAAAGGATGTCACTTTACTAATGTTATTGAAGTTCATTAGAAAATAGAGAGAGGACACAAAATCTCACAGGATAATAGTTTCCAGCAATGGGCTGGTGCACTTCAATCTTCCACTCCGATCGATAATCTCTTATCTGCAAAAGGGGTACCTCATGTATTAATATAAAGCGAGATAATCTCACAACATTCTAACATGTATTTTATGTATTAGTTATCCATTGTGCTATTCTTTAGTCCCTTTCGTGTTCTAAACAAGCACAGGAATCACTAACACAGTTATTTCTGGAGAACTCAGTCACTGAGAAAGGCAACAAAACCGCAGGGAGAGAAGAAAAGGTAAAACATGCCAGTGCTGCATACCCTTTTGATGAAATCACGTCCACTTGAATCAGTGTAAAATGTTTTGTTTGTCTCCATGTTTGTGATAATTTCAGTTGCTACTTCTTTTCCATTTCCATCATCTGTTGGTATAGGCCCAACCTACGCATGGGAGCAATCAGTCAGATGTTAAAATCTTATGCTAATACAGAGAGAGAGAGAGAGAGAGAGAAGTACAGACAAATCGTCAAAAAATTCACGGAAAGGGGCAGACCACCCCTCCATTTTGGTTTAAGACGATGCAGGAAGCTTAACAAACATATGTAGCAATGCAAGGCACATCTTATTGGCAGAGCACTCACTATAAATTCCGTTTCCACATAGTCCTTCCCCTTGTAAACTCTGGTAATCTGCGTTCAGAATTGAAAAATAGTATCAGAACATATTGATAATTACTATTTGAAAATTGATTGATCAAAATTTATATAACATAATTAAATTCCACAACTGATCATCTTGTGTGTTATTTCACGATAACCAAAAACCATGTGCACGAGTAAATATGCCATCTACTGATAGGCAAAACCTACAAATTACTCAAAATAACGTGATTAAGTAATACTCCAACCATCCCAAACTATAGGTTGGTTTAGCTTTTCTAGATACATAGATTTTGCTATGCACCTAGATATACACTAGCTTTTGCGATGCCCTTGGAAAAGCCAAAACAATCTATATTGTGAAACGGAGGGAGTAGCAGTGACTAGAGTGTAAATAGTATTGCTAGTGAGGATTATCCTTGCATATCTCAGTTATGCAAGTAATGTAAGCAAAAAATTCATTAAGATCCTTGGGATACTGGATAGAAGAAAAACATATAAAAGATAAAATGTACATGAATGATGATCCAAAAAAGCATTTCCCATGGGGATAACCTGATATATCCATGAATTAATCTGCTGGTGCACTTCATCCAATATGGGGCCACGTAGAACTGTGAGAGGAACCTTACATAAATTTAACAAGACTCATGTTAAATCTCTTGAAAATAACATAGTATATCATGCAACTTATATGTTGTTCTAGAGCAAATTTAATCCCCTCTTCGTACCTGGCCATCAGTCTTGATAGGCACGGTGCCATTAGGTCGAAATATGTATGCTCCAGAAGCCTATGGTCCAGGGAAAGTAAATTAACGCCATTATACAAAAAAAAAAGTACTACGGTATTACAAAGGAAGACTTATAGAATTTTTAGTGCACCTGAGGATCACTTCCGTTTCCATCCTGCCCTATGTAATACTTGTATTTCTGCTCGAAATTTGCTTCAATCTTGAAATTTATTAATAGATTAGTAGGCAAGATGTTAGATCACAACTGAAACTCAACACAAGAATCATAATTGCACATATGTCCTGCTAGGGGAAACAAGCTTTTGGAGTCTCTAACTAAAAAGCACATATATAACCATGAGTGATCATGCAACTCCATTTCTGTAAGATAAATTAGGGAAATAACAAAATACTGAACATGAAGACTGAGATTTGGCACATTACCAGAGTCTTGCTATCAGAGTACAGAGATAATGATCCAGCTGCATTATACTGAAGTTTCAAGTTCCCTTGCCCAACATGTAGATTACTATCTTTACTTCCTTGAGATGAGTATACAGTAGACTTCGAAGAAACAGACTTCCTTCAGAATCATGAACCACAATTGAATCACTGAAAACCTGTTATTCCATTAAGTGGTACATTTAATTTAGTTATGAGGTTAAGCAGCTTTGTGGTAAAAAATATATTACAGCCCTACTAGAACACACACAAAAAAAATCTTCTGAAGAGAGTAAAGAAAAATTTGCATACAGGAACACGAAGGACATCTTCTCGTTTCCAACCAAGTGAATTGTACACAAGAACAACCTGTAACCAAAAATATATTGAACACAAAATGGTTGATGAATACACTGTTTATCTTTTGTTAAGTGCCATGCGCGAACTGGAAAAGGTATACAGTTTTCACTTTAAAAGGAGTAACACATAAGTTGGTACCAGAACTCACCAAGCTTTTTCCTTTAGAAAAGTCCATCTCAGAAGGCGGGCAAAAGGTAACATTTAAAAGAAGACACTGAAAAAGTAGATACAGTGGTACAACAAATATTAGTCATTTCTAAAAAGATTAGATAAACTGAGAAGGTGGTCGTGCCCATTATTGTCTGTTTTTGAGGTATGTACCACTGCATTTCATCTTGTATTAGGATACACTAATCAAATTTATTGCACATAGAAATTTATTAGACATTTAGACGTAAAAATAAGGGAAGGTATTGTCTCCATTGATGCCTAAGTTGAAAGTGTTTCTCCTTCACACAGGGAAAAAACAATCTGCAAACTAACTTGTGCAAACTTTGTTGTTGGGGTTGAGCAACTTAATTTTGAGCCTGATTCAGTCATGCATGCAAGAGAAGTCGAAACAAGCTCCTGGGCCTGTAAAATGAATTAGACCAAATGGAGTTATCGAAATTAAAATGAAAAAAACCCATCAGGCATGAATTGGAACAAGTTTCTCAGGATGCTCACTTGTGTATATCCAATTGACAATCTCTTGGCATAATCATTTGCAACATGTTGCTTCTCTGTTCCTGTAACAGCATCATGATGCTGTGCAAGAGATAGAGCATCACCTAGATAATCTGTTGTTGGACCTGATTTGCTTTTCCCTTTAAAGAACTCAAGCTGCCGGGCTGCCTGGAAATAAATTGAATTTTATGAATAAGTACTCCATCAAATGCATATGTAATTAAGCAGTTGATGTGAAGGCCACAGCAGCCCAGTATAGTAAGAAAAATGGGATGCCAACACTACCAGGTAATATCCACTCATCACTCGGACATATCGCTTTAAGGCAGGTCTACTTGTGAAGTAGCCCGTCCAATATGCATTAGGGTTATCTGCATATCTGGTTGAAGAAACAATACGGTCATGCATGGGAAAAATAAATATAGTAAAGCTAATCATATCAATTACGAATACAAAAATATAAACATACGGGAAGAAATCATTGGTCTTGAGAGGCCATTGTTCATTTGCAGCATATTTTGCATCAGTATAAATGGAAGGTGTGGAATAAAGAGCATTGATACGGCCATCCTGAGGTATGGTCCAAAACAACAAGCATGGTGAGTTCGACCATCATTAGAGTAGAAAACTTCACTGTTTTCTACTTATTTCGGTACTATCGATAAGAAATTGCGTTATTATCCAACAATGAAATAAATCAAGTGAATCACATGATACCTATACAGGTTAAATTATCTGACAACATGAAACAACTCAAATGCATTCCACGAACCATAACTAAAAGTCATCATGGCCATACACCAGATATGTGTTAAGTAATGCCGTAAGCTTTCATCGCGGAATTAAAAAACATAGCAAATAATAATTCAAATTCTGTTATCTCCATGTTCATCCTTAACCTTATTCACATAGTGAATTAATTTGTCCATATTTCTGAACCAGGTTTCTGCATATTGGTACTTGAAGTCCGTTCCCATTGTAAACATGATATGGTTTGTCCTCGTGATATTTGCCTACAGAAAATAAAGAAACAAATGCAACTTAGGAAGCAAAGCTGTATTTCTGAATAGAACAGATAACATTACGTACAAATATTGTAGTACATATAACCAGTAATAATGCAAAATACAGATAAGTCAAACTTCATAGTACAAAGAACACCCAAGTTGCATTCTCATAGGTCATAAAACCTATCATCAAAACAATCAGATGGCCAATATAAACTAAATAAGGTGAAGTTTGTAGTAGGATCAACCAAACCTTGTGGTATATATAGCTGCAAAGAGAGTACATCGTAACCGAAAAAGAGAAAAGAAACATGACATAATGGGATCCATATGTGGTGTGCAGCCAGGATCAAAGAGTTCCAGGGATTAGTCTTGGGGGCTAATTAGAGGCTGCAGATTTAGTTTGGTCATTTTTTGTGTGTCAGTAGCACAGTTGGTAAGGGCGGTGGTGTTGTACATATTACTCTTTCTTCTGTAAATAAATGATATGTAGCTCTCCTGCATATTCAAGAAAAAAAGAAGAATGTACCTGTGCTAGAGCTGCAGCAACAAAATCATTTACTCGTTCTTCAACATTATAATCAAAAAGAAGGGGGTCATCCTGCACAGAGGAAACCCATGAAGAATTGGCTCCTGCTTAGTGCCTGAGAAATATAGACTAACTCTAATTCTGATTAATTACCTGGACAACGGGAGAATCGGCATCAACTTCAAAATAAAAGCCGCCAGGAGGTGGTTCATAGTTTTTCGGAAAGATACCAGCAAAGATCTGAAACAAACATACAGATTTCCGATCCAACATTACAGAAAAAATAGAATAGTGCCTAGGCATAAACAGAACATCAAACTGGAGTGTAGCATGCACTTCGGAAAAAGAAAAGGCTACTTACATCAGCTGATGAGCCAAAGGTCTTGGAGCCCCTCCAAATAACCTCAAGTTCTTTCGTTCCCTTTCGAGTATCACGATCTTGGTAATCAATCCGGAAGAAATAGAAAGCATCAAATCCCACCTGACAGGCAATAAAGTATTTACTGAGCCATCTCTGTACTATTTAGTTAGAATATTTGCAACTGTAGATTGAGGACCATGGTAACCAGTAACCACAGCACAACAGCTCTTGATTTATAGGTAAGTAGATAGGCTAAAAATAGAATATCTAATCTGGAACCAGAAGGGCGGAATACCCCAATGTTCAGGTATTAAGGAAAATTTGTAAGCAGCTGTCAAGTCAAAATTACAATAATAACGACACAGTTGTAAGCGCATAGTTCATCTTATCATGCAAATGGGAAGTATGGGGAAGTCTGAGTGCACCATATAGGAAATTCAGACTTTAGTCAAGCCTTTGCGCATTAGCTAGCTGCGCGAGATATAAGGAGAGGACATAAATGCATATGGTTAGAGCAACCTACTTCTGCCCCAAGAAGGTATGCCTGAACCGCTGAGTGGCCAAATGGATCGATCTGCCAGCCAATTCGTGGAATCTGACCAAACTCTTCCTTGATGTACTTGTGCCCAAGCGTAGTCTGATCAATCATGTCTATATAGTGCACAGTGGCCTCATCATGCATGCACATGCCCCCATTGCTTCAACAGCAGAAGGAATGTCATTCACTAAAGAGCAGAAACAACTTTGGCAATACAACACATAAAGTGACGGCTATGGAACATGAAGGAGCATACATCAATTCCAACCGTCCAGAGCTGATGAGCCCCTTCACAGTATCTTTGATTATGTCGTTCTGGTTCCTCCACCATCTCTGGAAGAATGCCTGCAATTGTAGATAAACCACTGGTCAGAAGAAAAGTCAAAAACACTCCATTCAATCAAGGCTTTAGACTCTCTCATGGTCCTAGCTGCTTGGGAAACCTGGAAGCACCGAAATGCTTGCATGTTTGAAGGCGCTAATCCCAGCATTCAGATGCTCCTTCCGACCATTACAAATGAGAGTACCCTCCAGTGCTTAGAAGGGGCTACTATGCTCAGATAGTTGCTCGCTAGATCGCTTCCACCAGCCTCTTAGGCTTAATGGTTTCTGGTCATGTGTTACCTTATTATTAGCAAAGCTGTATACTCCCTAGTGTTATTTTTGGGTGTGCGTTTGGGGTGTTTAGGTGCTAAAGATTAGGTATTCTTTCTTAATGAAATGACGTGCAGCTCTCCTGCATAGTTTCAAGAGGAAAAAAAAAATCAAAGACAGCCCACATTGCGTAACTGCAGTATATGGCATTAAGCATTAAGATGCAGAGTTGATAATCAAGCTTCAATTCTCCGAATCGGCAGCAAGGAAACAGAGTCCTATACAAGTTCCACAAGCCCAAAAATGCCGGCAGAAACAACAAGTAGATGTGCATTGCTTAATATCCCCCAGTTTCACCACCAAGTTTACCACAGCCCAACTTCTGAGTTCTGAGCTCTGACGCATCGAAGGTTCGAAAGTTACAGGTCAGAACTATTAAATGTAACGTTTACCTGCTCGACATAGACGAACTTGCGGTTCTCGTCCTTGAGCAGTGCCGGGATGAGCGAATCCAGCACGTTCTGCACGCATGCCCCCTGCAACCAGGAAAAAAAAACAAACAAATTTTATTGAACAAAGCAAAGCCAGCCAGAGCCAAGCTGACGAACAGCAGGCTCAGTTCAGAGAATTAGCTACAGAATCCGCAGAACTGCTCCAAAGCGATTAGCACGCCAATCATAGCCGCCACCCCCGAAACAAAGACATCGAATCCCTCCGAGAAATCGGGGAGAACCGCGAGCGACGAAATCGGGGAGCGGCAGCAAGCCAATCAGTCAGAGTCAGCCCGGCGGAGCCGGCGGCTCATCTCACCTGGATGGAGTTGTTGGATCCGACGTAGTACTGGTCGACGGTCTTGAGCCAGCCGACGTCGTCGTGGGTGTGCGGCACCACGTGCACGTTGAGCTTCCCGGGCACCACCCCCGCCGAGGTGTTGTAGGGGATGTACACCGCCTCGCCCACGCCCACGCCCGCCGCGGCCAGGGCGGCGGCGACGAGCGCGGCGGCGAGCCGGACGGGGCCCATGGAGGCCGGCCGGGCCGCAGCTTCTGGGAGAGCGGAGCGGCGAAGGGAGGGAGGGAGGGAGAGGCGGTGGTCGCCGGGGAGTGTGACTGTGGCCTGCGTGCGACCGGGCGGAGGGGAAGAAGCTAAGAAGAAAGCGTGGGTGGGGCCCACCTGTCGGTGGGGACGCCGCGCGGCGAGTAGTTGCGCAATCGCTGGGCCACGTCAGTGTCCGCGGGGGTGGTTTGTGCAAATGTTGCATTTTATCCGGAGTTCCAGTTGGGCCCTCATTTTATATCCAAGGACTGTATCATATCGCTATCCTTACTTTTTTTATTTGAAAAGTATCGCTATCCTTACCGTAATTTGGTTCACAGACTTCCCCAAAAAAATAACTCAACAAAATTGACCGTTGCAGTTGGAATTAGTTCTAACCGGTCAAAAATATTTACATTTGACTATTGTTTCGAACTACAAAATATCTATTAATTTAAAAACAAATGCGCAGGGGCTAAGCTGCCTTATGGCATTGGGGTCACCAGACCCCGGGCCCGACGAAGATTAGCAAAACTAATGAAAATACATCTATGTGGTTGACCCCAGTGTTCAATGGAGCCAACCCCTGTGGTTTTCTCGTGTATGGCTTCGCCCCTTGCAAAGGAGCATACTTCAAGACACAATCGTAAACATATAATTTTCAGGTTTGTAGGCTAATATAAGGTCATGAAAAACTAAAGTTTCAAATGCCTGACAAGATCCTACACATGAAAAGTAAAAAAAATCACTGAGAAGTCATTTCTTGTTTAAATAATCTTGTATGCTTCAGCGTTTTCATTCCTGATCTCATGCCTATGACCTTATTGTAGTCTTCTTTTAGACTGACTCCAACAATGCGACCCAAACGCATTTTGAGTCGTGCACAGTGCTTCTGGGTAGCAAAAACAGCTTCCAACGAAAGACTCATACGGGCGACGCATTCTGGGTCGCACATGAACGAGCAGGCAAAGTTAGGTCCCCTCTCTCCTCGTGACTCATTGCTCTGCGGCTCCTGCGTGCGACACGTTCCCCGCGGCCACCCTCCACCTGTGAACGACGACGGTGAGGTTGGGCCGCCGCCGGTGCTGGAGGCCTCCCTGCCGCGCGTCGAGCCTAATCGAGCCAAGGACATGCTCCCTGGCCCCGGCGAGCTGCGGCGTGCAGGTGGCCTACATCCCCGATCCGGGCGCGCGTCGCCATCGGAGCAGAGGGAGGACAGGGGAGCAAGCGGGGAGCCGCCGGCGCGACGAGGCGCGGACGGCGAGGTCGGGAGCACAGGTCGACCGCGCGGCCGAGCTCCTCCCCATCCGGCACGAGCGGTCATGGAGGCAGGCCTCCTCCATCCCCGGCGGGGTCTTCCGGGGCCGAGCTCCTCCATGGTCGGGGTCGAGCTCCCCATGGCCGGGTTCCTCCATTCGTGGCCGAGCTCCTCCATCCATGGCGGAGGATGTGGCGGCGCCGGAGCGGTGGGGAGCGGGGCGGCGAGCAGCCTCAGCGGCAATCTCGACCCACGACGTCGGCGCCAGAGCGGTGGGGAGGGAGGCGGTGCGAGCAACGGCGGCGAGCAGTGAAGGCAGGGGTGGCGGGCCTGCACCGGGAGCCTCCGACGCAGCGAGCGGAGGGGCGGCGCGGGATGGGCGGCGAGCAGAGGGGCACGGGATGCGTCAGCTGTTGGAGAGGAGGATTATTTGGGCTATGACCCATTTACTGTGTAGGACCCAAAACAAGGGATAGGTATCTCGGATGGGTCTCCACGGTTGGAGATAGCCTTACTACGTTGGAGCTTTGGAGGCGAGGCATACATATAGCTGTAAATTTTCATAATCACTCTAGCACGTGCATACATTCCAAACATGGATAAAGGAAACATATAACTCTGCGATAGATCCAACAAATGCGGCGAGCAAACATTAGGACAACACATATGTGGATCATTTTGCAAGTCTATATTGAACAATGTAGTTGTGACGGCATGGTTAGCCTACATGAGCAAATGCAAACTCAATATAAAATAGCCAACACGACCTAATTGTTTGATGTAATGATTAATTGGTACTTCCTTCATTTTTCACATTTAAGACAAGCAAACTGGTATGCTTGTCCTAAATCAAGAACGATGGCAGCATATAGTTATGGAGAACTATTTAATAGACAATATATTATACAAGCCGTCTATAACATGACAAAAATTTTGTATGTGGTTGTTCTCTAACCGTTATATTTATATTTATATTTTGAAGGGGTTCCCGATTCATAGAAAAGTGTTACAACTCATCCTGTGTACTAAATTTTGATACTCCATATATTTCAATTTGTAGAGCATCTTAGAACTAAAACACATTCTCTTGCATGATCGCGTTCCATGCATTTGAAGCTAGGATAGGGTTGTTGAACAATATTTACATTCTAGTGTTTTTATCAATGTCTTTCTCATATCTTCCATAATATCTATGCTAAACCTTAGAACGACAAAAAATAAAATCGAGGAATAAAAGACTCTTTTCTTTCTAAATGTGGAGGGATAAAGGCCTTTTTTAAAAAGCACAGGGCAAAACACTAACAAAGAAACCACTTTTTTAGAGTAACCACTTTTTTTTGGAACACAAAGAAATCACTTTAGTGCCCATGCATTCACAACTGGAAAAAAAACCACCTCATTTCTTTTGGCTAACTAGCATGAACGCATGTGCGGCACGCACGTTTATTAATGACACATATGTACTAAAACAATATCACTTGAGTGAACCATGGTAAACAGACCAGTCATGCGAAACGTTTTAAAAATACTTTATATTCGCTCTCTTATATGTATAGAGACCTTTAGATATTCTCAAATGTACATCATCTTTGAGATAGTTGGTCTTTATTTATATGGAAAAGACTCTCTAATCTATTGTTTATGTTGGATTAATTGGGCCTCGGGCCTTTTTAGTCTCAATTAATCAAAAGAATTAAAGGTCCACTAATAAATGCTAGGGAGTTAAATCCCGGATTGAGAGTCAACGAGAATCCTAACTAACTTAAAGGGTGGACCAAGGGTGGACCGCTTGTGAAGTTGGTAAAGGGAGAAGGGCGTGCCACACGCGCGCGCGCTCGCTCGCCTCGCCGAGCCGTGGCCGTGGCCCACTATAGCGCAGCTTCCCATGGTCTATTAAGTCATAGCCTATAAGAGGAGGCCTCTCCTCCATGGGCAACCACACCTTGAACTCTCTCTTCTCTGGTATTCCTTTCAGGAGACCACTCACTCTCTCCCTCTGTTGTTCTGCTGCTCTCTCGCATTCCCAACGCAAGCTTTGCGCGCACTCTGCTTGCGTGAGCAGTTGCCTCCGAACCCCCGTCTGCCCCGAGATCCTGCTCGGGATAGGCAGACGATAAGGTTTTTGGGGAGCGTACTCGTACGCGCCTGCTCGCTGCTGTGAACGACTACTTCGTCTACTTCCCGGCGACCATCTCCACCAACCCGGTGACCACAAGCTGTACGACTACGTCATCTCCATCACGCGAACGACTACATCTCGGAGGCCGTTCGAGGGACTTCACAGCATCGCCTCGCCACTGCTTCGAATTTGATCGACTACTTCAAGCAGGCTAGTCACAATGTCTGGTAACGGCGATTCCGGTGCCTCCGGTTCCGGT
>OAMR01000627.1:299823-315301 GCA_900205405.1 Echinochloa crus-galli | reverse complement strand
GCGCTCATGTGTTCGTAGCGACGCGTAGAATATTTCTAGCTCCTGTTTTTGTACTGTGTTGCGGAAAAACAAGAGAATAATGAGAGATCAGCTGAGATACTCCCAGATCATTGGTTCACTGATGTACCTAGCCAGCGCTACTAGACCCAACATTGCGTATAGACCGTTCGACTGAAGAACGTGCAGCATGTCCCCACCATCAAGAAGAACTTAGTCAGCGGGTCTCTACTGTGTAGAGATGGGTTTAAGTTAGTCTTTGAATCCAATAAATGTGTAATCTCTAAGTTTGGAAGTTTTATTGGAAAGGGCTATGACAGCGGAGGCTTGTTCCGCTTTTCTTTGTCAGATGATTGTAATAAAGTTGTGAACCATGTCTCAAATATTAATGATGAGTCTAATGTTTGGCATTCATGACTTTGTCATGTTAATTTTGGTTGTATGATGCATCTTGCAAACTTGAGTTTAATTCCGAAATTTACCTTAGTCAAAAATTCCAAGTGCCATGTGTGTGTTGAATCAAAACAACCTCGCAAGCCTCATTTACTGACAAAGGGAGAAAAAATGTTTAGATATAAAACCTGGAACATGTCGGATGATACAAGACAGTTCCATGTCTACGGCTTGCAAGGCCAATCTTGATCGGCATATAGCTATGAACAAGCTATCTGTCAGCAATGCAGGCATTCACAGCATATTCGGCAGAGCGCGTAAGAAAGCATACTACCGACCGCATGACATCATCATGATGAAAGATCGGTATTTAATTAGATGATCGTTACAATACTTTAAATACAACCGATTAACAGGCATAAAGCATGATAAATGTGAAAGCACGATCGTAAATCTCTAATAAACAAGAATGCATAGGTTTAAAAGCACTAGTCTACCGCATGTCTAGGTACCCTAGAACCCGTCAAGCGTAAAATCAAACAAGTTAATCCACCGCATGATACAACTTGTTTAAAATCACACCACCAACCAAGAATAGATCAATCCACCGCATGATATACTCTAAACGTGGAAGGCTAGAAGCATTCATTATTTAAAACAAAGTTACGAACATGTTTTCACTCATTGAGGGACTGCCGAATACGGCTAGATAGCCGATTCGGGTTCCATGAAGAAGGAACAAGCTTCGTCGATGTTGATAGACCTATCAGATCGATTTCGAGCTCTAATCCACCGGATGATTAGTTCTAAAACGACCCAAAAACCTGCATCTACCGCATGATACCCGGCTCTGTCAAGATCATTAATGGAATGAGAATTTCTGTCATGAAATCCACAATACTTCTTGTCTCTCACTCCTTCAGGCCGAAGCATAGAATGCCCCTCTGGTAATTTGATTCGGCCTTCTTTCACAAGGAAATCAAACAATTTGTCTGCCTTAGTCACATCAAAATCATAAGCACCTTTAGTCTGCTTGACCCACTTTTGATCCTCTGTCTGTATGTGGATGACATACTGATATTTGGGACAAGCCTTAATGCGATTAAGGAAGTCAAAGAATTCTTGTCCCAAAGCTTTGAGATGAAGGATTTGGGAGAAGCTGATGTGATCCTAAATATTAAACTAGTGAGAGAAGGTGATGGTGGGGTTGTTCTTACACAATCCCACTATGTGGAGAAGATCTTGAGTCGTTTCGGGTATAATGACTGCAAGCCAGCTCCAACAAGGCCATTGCCTTCGTCATGCATGCAGGTGTCGCCCATGTCACTTAGGATACTGCGCTGCCTGCCATGGCTGGGTACTCCCGACGTCCACCCGCTCAGGACTCCTTCATGTTAATTTTGGTTGTATGATGCGTCTTGCAAACCTGAGCTTAATTCCGAGATTCACCTTAGTCAAAAATTCTAAGTGTCATGTGTGTGTTGAATCAAAACAACCTCGCAAGCCTCATTTCGCGGGTGAGGCGAGGAACTTGGCACCTCTAGACTTAATTCATTCCGATCTGTGCGAGATGAATGTCGTGTTGACAAAAGGTAGTAAAAAGCACTTCATGACTTTAATAGATGATTCTACTAGATTTTGCTACATTTATTTGTTGAAATCTAAAGATGAAGTGTTACAATACTTTAAAATCTATAAAGCCGAGGTGGAAAATCAACTTGAGAGAAAGATCAAAAGAGTTAGGTCTGATCGCGGTGGAGAGTATTTTTCTAATGTATTCACTGCGTTCTGTGAGGAACATGGAATAATTCATGAGAGGACGCCTCCCTACTCACCACAGTCGAATGGGGTAGCTGAAAGAACGAACCGCACTCTGACTGACTTGGTTAATGCCATGTTGGATACAGCGGGACTTTCCAAGGAATGGTGGGGTGAGGCTATATTGACTGCATGTCATGTCCTGAATCGTGTTCCTATGAAGAACAAAGAGATAACTCCATTCGAGGAATGGGAAAAGAAAAAGCTAACCCTTTCATATTTACGGACTTGGGGATGCTTGGCCAAAGTGAATGTGCCTATAACCAAGAAACGTAAATTAGGACCTAAAACTGTAGATTGTGTCTTTCTTAGTTATGCTTTCCAAAGTGTGGGTTATAGATTTTTAATAGTAAAATCTGGAGTACCTGACATGCACGTTGGTACTATTATAGAGTCCAGAGACGCTACATTTTTTGAGGACATCTTTTCTATGAAAATTAGCACTTCTAGTCATGAATTGTCTGTTAATAATGAACCCAAAGAACCTGCCACTATGATAGAGCACAACGAACAACCACATGTGGAAAATCCTGAGGAGGATGACAATGAAGCTCTTAGAAGGAGCAAGAGACAGAGGACTGCAAAGTCCTTTGCATGTGATCCTAAATATTAAACTAGTGAGAGAAGGTGATGGTGGGATTGTTCTTACACAATCCCACTATGTGGAGAAAATCTTGAGTCGTTTTGGGTATAATGACTGCAAGCCAGCTCCAACACCTTATGATGCTAGTAAAATATTACGGAAAAACAAGAGAATTATGAGAGATCAGCTGAGATACTCCCAGATCATCGGTTCACTAATGTACCTAGCAAGCGCAACGAGACCCGATATCGCGTATGCTGTGAGCAAATTAAGCCAGTTTGTGTCAAATCCGGGAGATGCTCACTGGGAAGCTCTCGAACGGGTAATGCGCTTTTTGAAGGGTACTGTGGACTATGCGATCCACTATACCGGGTACCCTAGGGTACTGGAGGGCTATAGTGATTCAAATTGGATATCTGATGCGGATGAGATTAAGGCCACAAGTGGATATGTGTTTACACTTGGAGGTGGCGCTGTCTCCTGGAAGTCTTGCAAGCAGACCATCTTAACGAGGTCTACCATGGAGGCAGAACTCACCGCATTAGACACCGCCACCGTTGAGGCTGAATGGCTTCGTGATCTCCTTATGGATCTGCCGGTAGTTGAGAAACCGATACCGGCCGTCCTAATGAACTGTGATAATCAAACAGTGATCGTCAAAGTGAACAGTTCTAAGGATAACATGAAGTCCTCTCGGCATGTGAAGAGGCGGTTGAAATCTGTCAGGAAAATGAGAAACTCCGGAGTGATAGCCTTGGACTACATCCAAACGGCTAAGAACTTGGCAGATCAATTTACAAAGGGTCTTTCACGTAACGTGATAGACAATGCATCCAGGGAACTGGGCCTGAGACCCATGAGTGTTACTCAGTAGTGGTAACCTGTTCTATGTGATCGGAGATCCCGTGAATTAGGATGGTGAAACAAGCTACTGTTTAACTGAGAGAAGAGAACCTTTGAAAAATGATAAAGGGCTCATTCCAAAGGAGATGCATTTCTCTTCTAAATCTGTATGGCAGGTTGGTGAAAACCTTAATGTGATCCGAGTGGCTCAAAGAGGAGCAAAGATGTTGTCCTACAGAACATCTTAGAGGATTACACCTATATGGGTTCGATTGCTAGTCACAATCTATGAGATAGGGTGATCTCTAGATACCCACGAAAGGCACGGAGTATGACTTACACGCTCCAACCCGAGGGGATGCTTACAGCAGCCTAGTACTAGCAGAGGGGCTTGATTCAAGCTTGTTTGCACGAAACTGTCAATTCAAGGCATAGTCCATTGTTCAGTTGTGAATAAGTGTAACTCTTGCCCCAGGTGGATGTTCAACTTAACAGTCTCCACTATAAGGCTGGTATATCAAAACAGCAGTTGAGATAAGAGCATTTCTTTTTGTACCTTGAAATTCTTGGGATTGTTGGATTAATTGGGCCTCGGGCCTTTTTAGTCTCAATTAATCAAAAGAATTAAAGGTCCACTAATAAATGCTAGGGAGTTAAATCCGGATGAGAGTCAACGAGAATCCTAACTAACTTAAAGGGTGGACCGCTTGTGAAGTTGGTAAAGGGGGAAGGGTGTGCCACACGCGCGTGCGCGCTCGCTCGCCTCGCCGAGGCGGCCGAGCCGCTCGGCGTGTGCTGTGTGATGAACGTTTTGCCACTGATGACAGTCTTTAAGTCATAGCCGTTACTGATATTATTCAGAGAATCAACCGTTGGGCTGACTAGTAACTGACGGCATAATGGTCATTGCTGCACTGCTGAACGCGTCCAGGTTCATCCTCCCTTCCTCCCTGAGCGCCTATAAGAGGAGGCCTCACCTCCATGGGCAAACACACACCTTGAACTCTCTCTTCTCTGGTATTCCTTTCAGGAGACCACTCACTCTCTCCCTCTGTTGTTCTGCTGCTCTCTCGCATTCCCAACGCAAGCTTTGCGCGCACTCTGCTTGCGTGAGCAGTTGCCTCCGAAACCCGTTCGCCTGAGATTTTGCTCGGGGTAGGCGGCCGATAAAGTTTTTGGGGAGCGTACAAGTACGCGCCTGCTCGCCGCTGGTGTACGACTACTTCGTCTACTTCCTGGTGGCAACTTCCTCAACCTGAATGACTACTTCCCGGCGTCCATCTTCACCAAGCAAACGACTACTTTCAGGAGGCCGTTCGAGGGACTGCACTGCTGCAAGTCGTCACTGCATCAAATCAGATCGACTACTTCAAGCAGGCTAGTCGAGGATGTCAACTCCTCCAGCTGGTAACGGCGCACCCGGTACCTCAGGTACTGGTCCCGCCTCGGGGTACACACTGAACTCGATTCAGTTCTGTTTACGATTTCTCATGTTGTTCATGTTAAGATAGCCTTACTACGTTGGAGCTTTGGAGGCGAGGCATACATATAGCTGTAAATTTTCATAATCACTCTAGCCAATATACCGAATATTGCCTAAATCTCTAACAGTTTATTAGCAATACGGGATAATTGTGTATAGACGTGGTTACAAATGTGGGTATATCATGAGTAGGTGGGTCCGCATGGGTATGTGTAGAGTGTTAGGTGAAAAAAGTTTCATATTTTGCACTTTTTTCCACAATATCCCACGTCTTCCCATGTCCTGCAACCCGACAGGTGGGTCCTCTGGGAGGAGCGGTGGTGGGTATATTAGATGTGAACCGTTTTTAATTCTCTAAAATCATAGAGATAGATAGATAGATACGAGAGACTGCGCGCCGATCCCGATACAAATTGCCGTGCACGTTCTTGGTACGTACTAATTCGCCGAGCATTGGAGGGCCCGCGCGCAAAAAGAAATCGGATAAGGAGCGTGACTGATAGGGAGTGATAGATAGCGAAAAATTCGCACCTCATCAGACAATCAAAATCCCAAGGATCCGCCGCCGTGCGCCGAACAGCGAGCAGCAGTCGTCGCTAGGCGCCAGATAAATAAAAGGAACCGAGACGCATCCGAGCAGGGGCGAGATGGCTGGCGTATGGGACGAGTCGTTGCCGGTTGGTTGTCGCCGTCACGGCTATGGAATCACGGCACGTACAGTTTTGTTTTTTTTTTGAAAAATTACGTACAATTTTTGTTTACGTGGTAGTAGGCTGGTAGCTAGGATACTGGTAGCAGCAGTGGCAACCTTTTTTATAGTATTTTTTTGTGTTCTTCAGAAGAGCTAATGCCCACTTCAACGGCCGATCGGAGCTTCTTCGATTCCTTGGCTTAAGTGAATTATTCTTCATGAGCAGAGAGTTAGGGCCAGGAGTTTAGTTCGAAATCGGGATTTGACATGTACTTACGTGTAGTGGCGAAATCTTTTTTTAAAAAAATGGATTACAGGGAGGCTGTGCCTTGGGATCGGTAGTGGTACGTTTCTGTTCATGGGTAAGATTAAGAGATGGCAGTAGCGTGTACAATCTTGCCGGATCAAGCGCTAATGAGCTATTGGCAATAGCTATCAAGGGCATCAACACGGCGCTCAAAAAAAAAAGGAAAGATCGCCCTGCACATACGCACGCACGGGCAAGGCACGGCAGAGTCTTGTGCGTTTGTTTGGAAAAGAAAAGGTGCAACGTCGTCTTATCGATACGTTGTTTTTTCAAACAAGGAAACCGGATACGGGTTTTGTTTTCACTTTTTTAGGCGCATAATTATAGCGACGGACTGGATTGAAAAGCAATGCAGTTAATTCTGAAATGTCCGACATATTTATCGATAGATGTTGAGATTGACGAAGTAATTATATACATCTTAGTGTCGATGGCTCATCGTTTATAACTAAACCTTCAGCGGATGTTGAGATTAATGAAATCGACCACTTATGTCTGACTGTGACGCATATAGATTAATACTATTTAAATCATGATATAAATTTGGTGAACATATATTATCAATGCCGAGCAACATTAGCAACTGTTCGCGCAGGCAGCAGCCTCTCGCTCCGAAAGCGAACGCACGGGCCCACCGGTTGGTTCGTCGCCGTCATGGCTCGCGTGCCGCGTGTAGTGTAGCCTGTTACGTTCCGTTCCGATCCGATCCGCGCCGCGGCATCATCGTCCGCTTGTTCCGTGCCCTGGCCCTTGGACGAACTGTTCCGTTTGTTGTTCACGGCGAGGCCCAGGAATCTTTCTTTCTCTCGCCCGAGCAGACGAGCGCGCGCAGCCCACCCGCGCCAGCGACAGAGAGGATCGCACTCCAGGCCAGTTTGCGTCCCACGCAGCGGAGAGGGCAGGCGGGCAGCTGCTCCGATTGCTTTCTAACATAAGGAAAGCTGGAAAGGGAAAGGCCACCGGCGGCGAGAGCGAGCCGGCCGGCGAGTGACTGCTGAGGTCGGTTGACAGGGATGAGGGTGAAGCAAAGTCTAGTACGTACCCCGCGCGTTGCCGCGGGCGATCAAACATAACATTAATACTAAATAGTTATACACAGGGCAACATATATATACAAAACTATAAAAACAACAATAAACGAATAAATAGACATAGATGGCATAAGGAGAGATATTATGAATGGGCCACAAAAATCAGAAGCCGTAAACATAAATAGATGTCCCAATAATCTTATCCAGTCTATGAAGCTTATGTCACAGAAGAAATTTTAATGCATATATAGATATGGCAGGAAAGTAAAGAAACGGTAGAAGGCTTACCAAGTAGGAGAGATATCCCGACACTACTGCCAGTTGTCGCTGGCTTCGTATCTAGAGAGTTGTTAGACTAAAGTAGGTGCTGCTGACCAATAGAATTTATAGAAATAATCACAAAAATAATATGATATATTTTTTGCAACATATACTTTGGCAGACGTAAAAAAAGTTGACCTATAAGTGGTTGGGTTATGTCGACAAATTTCATATGTGTATGATGTTTATTTAGGCCTAAATAGGATTCCATTTTCCAAAAAAACAGGACTCCGACCACGCATTTTCACCTATTTTTCTAGACTTGGTGCTACGTATTTAAAAAATACAAAAAAATTAACCTATTTTTCTAGACTTGATGCTACACATTTTAACATAATTGATGATCAACTACCAATATTTTTTTTACGCTACTATATTTCCTTGGGTGGTTCTATTTGGTAAAAGTTGGAGTCTTTTTGAAAAATGGCCTGAGAGAGAGCGCATGGACGGTGGGTTCTATTTCACGAAAGCCCGAGCGTTCTTCTACAAAAATAGCTGAGAGAGGGGCGCGGATGGCGGGTTCTATTTCGTAAGAGATCGAGGGTTCTTCTGTAAAAGTGGCTGAGAGAGGGAGCGTGGACGGCGGGTTCTATTTCGCAAAAGACCAAGGGTTCTTCTGAAAAATTGGCTGGGAGAACGGCGTGGACGGCGGGTTCTATTTAGCAAAAGATAGAGGGCCTTTCTATAAAATGACCGCTGTTCACGCGATCTGGCTGTCCATCCAACCGATCCGATGGCCGAAAATCGTCGATGACGTGGCTTCATGAGGAGCTCGCATTGGTATACACAAATAGAGATAATGGTAGATTAGCACCGGATCGAGGTTTTCCCGGGCTTGGCCCACGCTCTGGCCAGCCACGCCGTCGCCCATGACGCGCACGTCGCGCGTGGCCGCGCGCCCACACGGCAGTTCTTGCCTGTAACCTGTATGTGTATAAACACTCGAGATCAACACGATTCGTTTTGTTGGCTCCATTCTCCTTTTCTACATGGTATCCATAGTTTAGGTCTTCTCCAACTCCCTCGCCACCGCCGCCGCCACCCGTACGCCATCGTGCCGCGCCGGCGAGACCACCGCCGCTGCTCTTCTCCTTCCCCGCCATGGACCCTATGGCAAACCCACTGTCCGAGGGTGATGTCTCCGATGTCGCGTCCTCTGACTCCTCTTCCATTTCCTCCGATGGAGGCACGTCCTTCTCCGAGCTGCTCATCCAGCCGCCATCCGCCACCGTGCTCCAGACGGTGAACATCAAGAACCACATCCCAGTGGAGCTTGATCTCACCGACTCCAACTACATCGACTGGTCCAGCTTCTTCGACACCGTCGTCGGGAAGTTCGGCCTCACCTCTCACCTCACGTCCCCACCCTCCTCCGCCAACCGTCGTGATCCCGACTGGGTCATGGTCGATCAATGCATCCTCAATTGGATCTACAACACCATCTCCAAGGACGTCCGCGCCATCGTTCGTGCTCCCAAAGTGACGGCGTACAAGGTGTGGCGTTCGATCCAGTTGCAGTTTCGCGACCACGAGCTCCATCGCGCCGTCTACCTGTAGGCGGAGCTCCGCAGCCTGGTCCAAGGCGATATGGACATCACCACCTACACCGGCCATCTCAAGCGCCTCGCCGATGGTCTTCGCGATCTCGGCCAGCCGGTGCGCGACACGTCGCAGGTGATCAACATGCTTCGCGGCCTGTCCCAGAAGTATCGCCACGCCGTGCCCGTCATCACCAACAAGAACCCGCCACACACCTTCCTCTCTGCGCGCTCCTACCTGCTGCTGGAAGAGAAGTACGACAAGGAGAACGTGCGGACCGCCGCTCAGCATGCCCTTGTCGCTGTCAACGGCAATCGTCCTCCCGCCCCGGCGCCTGCGCCGTTCCCGAGTACTGGCAACCCCGGCGCTCCACGACCTGGCTAGCATGCCACTAGCAACACCCCGCACCCCAACTACCGTGGCAAAGGGAAGCGCCGTGGCAAGGGCTCCAACAACTCCGGCAGCTCTTCAACCTCCGGCCCCAGCAACGCCGGGTACGTCGGCAACCGTCCGCCCGCTCCCTCGGTCCCCGGCTTCAACCCATGGACCGGCATGGTCCAGGCGTGTCCCATGCCGTTCCGCGTTCCGGGCTCGGGCGTGCTCGGACCGCAACCAGGCGCTCCCTAACAAGCGTTCTACACCGCGCCAGCACCACCGTCGCTGCCTCCTTCGGCTCCCGCGCAGGGCGATGTGTGGAACCAACATGCTCTCCTAGCTGCTCTTGCTTCAGCGAGCGTACCACCCGGCGGACCTCAACCTGCCGAGTGGTACTTCGACACCGGGGCTACGTCACACATGGCCTCCGGCTCTGGTAATCTCACAAACGCCCGTCCCCTTTCTTCCTCTTCACCTATCATCATCGGCAATGGCTCCACCATGCCGGTCACACACACTGCCTGGTCTTCTGTCCCAGGGACACCCTTTCACCTCACCAACATCTTAGTCTCCCCCTCCCTCGTCAAGAATTTGATTTCTGTTCACGCTTTTACTCGTGATAACTGTTGGATTAATTGGGTCTTGGCTCATTTAGTCACAATTAATCTAATAAGAATTAAAAGGATCCACTAGATAATGCTAGGGAGTTATTGACTTTAAACCTTGCATGGGAAGGTGAATGGGATGGTAAAGGAGGATTGATGGCTCATTCTTGACTCAATTAGAGCTGTTAATGAGAATTGATGACTCAACTAAAATAGCGAATTAATTCTTGACCGTTACTTGTAATAGATGACATTTATTTTCATCCGTTACTAGTAATTGATGATGCACATCAATAGCGTCCAGGTTCAATGAACCACCTTCTCCTAGCGCCTATATAAGAGGAGGTGCCCCTCCCATGGTGGGCATGCGACACACCTCTCATACTCTCTAGGTACTCCTGTTTAGGAGACCTCTCATTTCTCTCTCAATTGTTGCTACTCGCTTTTGCATTCCCAACGCAAGCTTTGCGCGCAGTCTGCTTGCGTGAGCAGTTGCCTTCGAACCTCGACTGCCTAGTGATCCTGCTCAGGATAGGCGGGCGATAAGGTTTTTGGGGAGCGTACTCGTACGCGCCTGCTCGCTGCTGTGACCGGCCATCTTCATCAACCCGTATGACTACTTCCTGGCGTCCACAAGCTGTACGAGTACTTCCCGGTGATCTTCTTCCTCGAGCCAAATGACTACTTCTAGAAGGCCGTTCCAGGGACGTCACTGCAGCAACTCGTCACTGCACCGAATCAGATCGACTACTTCAAGCAGGCTAGTCACAATGACTGGTAACGGCGACTCCGGTTCCTCCGGATCCGGTTCCGTCCCTGGGTACACCCCGGCCGCGACACGTTCACTCGTACCGTTCGTCAGTTTGATTTTCAGTGTACAAAAACCATAGGTCACTCTTGTCGTTCTTGTCAATTAGGCAAACACACTCGTCTTCCATTTCATTCTTCAGAGTCTGTTAGCTTTGTTCCATTTCAGTTAGTTCATGGCGATGTATGGACATCTCCGGTGCCTAGCAACACCGGTTTTCAGTATTATCTTGTGCTTATTGATGCTTGCACTCATTATGTTTGGACTTTCCCAACTCGAGATCAACACGATTCGTTTTGTTGGCTCCATTCTCCTTTTCTACATAGGGGACTGGAGGGGCTGCGGAGAGAGACGCCCAACATCTCGCTGGACCGTGACACCGGGTGAGCGCTGCAGGGCTGTCTGGTGAGGCGCTGTGGCAAGTGTGGGTGAATTTGGAGAGATATTGGACGTCTCTGCGGGCCGCCTGCCTACCTTGCGAAAAAGGGCAAAAGGCCCATTAACAAAAACGTCTCGGCCTTGGTGGACTCCTAAAACTTCTTGGTTGACTCCTAAAAGAAAACAAGCAAAAAAATAAATAAAAGAATCACACGGAAAAACTGCAAAAAATTGGGGCATTCCGAGAATTGAACTCGGGACCTCTCGCACCCTAAGCGAGAATCATACCACTAGACCAAATGCCCATCTTTTGACAGTGAATAATTCTTTATCGTTTTTGTTAGCATTGCCCATTACCCCATGCGAGCACGGCAGCAGGCAAGAGCCGCACGAAGAATTGGGAACCTCGGTTTGAAAGGCCAGCAAGAGCCATGCCCCTCCGATTCGATCGTCCACCTCCACAGCACAGATGGCCGGAATGCGTCGCGAACTCACAGTCCGTCGCCGGTTTCTGCCGTACGTTACCCGAGGAGCCGCCGGCCGGTGGATCACCACTCACGAGTCACCACCAGACAGTATGTCCACCATGGCCGGCACCACGCACGGTTCCGGCGGCAGACAATTGCAGCACATGAGCAAGGAAGGGCCCAGGGAGCAAAAGAAAGGTTTGAGGAGATGCAGACCGTTAAAAGATTTATACCCTGATTTATATAATATTGTTAGGAAAAAGAGGGCCACGGTGCAAAAGGTGATGTCTACTACACCTCTGAATGTGGCATTTAGACGATCTCTTACAGGAGGTAACCTACAGGCTTGGCACCAGATTGTTGCCATGGTAATGAATGTCCAGTTATCAAACTAGAGGGATCGGTTTCGGTGGGGGTTACATCAAAATGGTTTGTTTTCTGTGCAGTCTATGTATAGAGCTCTACTGGTAACCCAAGCTTTGCCTTTTAATAATTTTATTTGGAGAGTGAAGTAAAATAAATATATTCATGTGGTATTTGATTAAAGGGGTGGTGCTAACAAAGGACAATTTGGCACGTAAGCAATGGCATGGAAATATGACTTGTCCTTTTTGTTTACATAATGAGACCATTCAGCATTTGTTTTTTGATTGTCATATGGCTAAGTTTATCTGGAGAATCGTTCAAGTTTGCTTTAATTTACCGGCACCAACTAGTATACATCATATGTTTAATGACTGGTTGTTTGGGGTAAACAAGAAACTTACGTCTCAGATATTGATGGGTGCAAGTGCCATGTGCTGGGCCATATGGTTATCAAGAAATGAGATGGTGTTTGACAATGGCGGAGTGCCTTCATATCTGCAGGTACTCTTCAGGGGAACACACTGGATGTGGTTCTGGTCACTGCTTCAGAAGGAGGAGGATCGCTTAATGGTGAAGGCGGGCTCCAGGCTGCTTGAGTCAACTGCAATGGAGGTCTTCGCTACTCATGGATGGAGATTTAGAAATAGGATCACCTATTGATTTTCCACATGGCAAGGAATTTTTTTGGTTTACAGTTCAGACTATCGTTACTTTGTTTTGTTTATGCCTTGATCATGCCGCTTGGTTTATGCGTGTAATAAAAAACAGCTATATGCATTGGTCGATGCAGAGGCTGGGATATTAATATATATTCCCTTTTCAAAAAAAAGGCAGGAAATTGTGCTGCTGCCCTGTACCAATTCCGAGGCATTGGAGCCATACAACAGCCAGTGCGGGTGCCAAGGCTCCAGTGGTTAGATCTTTTATTAGTTGTAATGGACATTCATTTACCCGAAACCTTGTGTTAAGTTTTGTTTTTCTTTTGGAGGAAACTTGTGTTAACTTTTTATGCAGATTTGTATATTGTGAGGGAACTTGTGTTAATGTTTTATGCAGATCTGTATAATTGTGTTAATTTATTAGTTTAACCCTTTCCCACCTAGGCCACCCAAGCTACAAGGCATTGTGTATCACTGACCTTGTATCACTGACCTTGCTCTGCAGTATATCCTTGGTTCTTTCGTGAGAAGGGTTAGACTGATTGGGAAAATAATATTTGTGCTCACCGTCGTGAGGAAAATAGAGCTAGAACGTTCTTGATCTTGTATAGTTCTCTCCGAATAGGGGCCTCCACTCATTGTTACCCACTCATCACATAAAGATCCGCTTTTTGCTCCTGCCCCCGCGTTGCCCCTCCCTGGCGGCACGGGCGGCACCTAGCTGTCGCCGCCGCCGCCCTCCCCCTACCTCCCGTCCTCCACCTCGCCACCGTTGGAGGGCCTCGCCGGAAGTCCGGTGCACCTGGGGATGACGGCGGCGGGGCGATTCTCCGGCGGCTACGCGTGGATCCGGCGGCGGCGCGTCCTCGGCGAGTGCCCGGTGGCGGCAACGCGACGGCGGCGCATGGTGCGTCGTCGGCCGGACTTAAGGCGGGGACGGCTGGTCACGGCTGGGCGTGGCCCAGTGCCGCGCGGCGAGGAGCGGGCGTGCGGCCGTGGTTGGTCGGGGCGCGCGGCGGCCGGGCGCGGGCTAGCGGCGTGGCTAGCAGTCTTTGAAGGTCCTTGTTTGGTTTTGGTAATTGAGTGACAACTTAGGTGGACTAATATATGTTTAAGTGAAATACACAGGTGATTGGTCCACAGGTAATTATGTGATGAAGGAGCTCATTGCATATGAGACATGACATGGAGTCATGTGACTAAGTGGAGAAGATCAAGACAAGACTTGGTTTGATGGACCGGTTGCAAGTGTGAAGGGCAAGTTAGAGGCTAAGCACTGGACCGCGTGGCGGGATGCTTGAGCAATGACTTGACGCCGATGGACCGTTGCAACGGTGAAAAGCAAGTGGAGTCAAGATCGATGAACCAATATGTCTCATGATGATATGAAGTGGATCATATCATTTGTGATGATGTTGGTGCATGTGTTGCATCAACATGAGAGAAGGTGGAATGGAATGCGCAAGGCAAAGGTATAACCAATAGGAATTTTATTTAACCGGTCATAGGTGAGTAGAGAAGTTTACGACCGGATTTAGGATAGACGGTCGTACTATCAAGAGGGGCAAACTTGTTTGCATATCGGTCATATAGTGCCACTTGAGAGATCTAACTTTGCGATGTTGCTAAGATCAAGTGGCGTGGTGAAGAGAGTGAAAAACCCTTTGAGAAATGTTTGTGAAAATGCTAACTCACTCACACATAAGATAATACACTTATGGAGTTGGCACATTTGCAAAGGGGTTGAAGTTTGGTTGATGGTTATGGCTTAGTGTGATCTTGGTTTGCAATTCTGCTTTGATCCAAAGTATTTTGGGTCAAGAATTCAGTTGGGTTGGATAGCTGGTCCGCGATGAATGGAGGACAGTCCGCGGATAGGGCGGACGGTCCGCGGGAACAGTCCGTAAATTCGTCCGGTTTTACACAGAGACGTTTCCCGATGATCCGGGGGTCGGACGGTCCGCGGGTGCTGGGCGGACAGTCCGCGAATGACGAGTTTGTGACCGTTTGGAGCTCAACGGCTAGTTTTTTGAATGGCGGACGGTCCGGGATGCACCACGGACGGTCCGAGGTAGCCGTTAGAGCCCGGGAAAAGGGTGTAACGGCTAGTTTTCCCCTCCCCTCTATAAATAGAAGGGTGCCCGGGCCTTGGAGGGGGTTGAGCACCTTGGGAATGTGTTTCCCATGGTTGTGCTTGCCTTGGGAGTCCACTAACTCACTTGTTCATAAGAGATTGCGAATCCATTGCGAGTGAGTGCGAATCTAGTGCATTGCTTTGAGAGATTGCATCGAGTGGCACTAGGTGTTCGTGTTGCAAGCCGGTGTGCTTATTACTCTTGGAGGTTGCCACCTCCTAGACGGCTTGGTGGATTGAGGCTCTAGTGGTACAAAGAAATGAGAGTGAAAGATATTCAATATTGGAGCCACTATGGGTATGGACATGGACTTGGACATAGTCAAGAAAGAGCAAAAAGGATCATAATTCTTGGACAAAGGAAAGCACACAAGTAGGGGGAGCAAGCTCATGAACTTGATTGATTGCATTTGATATGTGCATATTCATGTGCTTGCTTGCATATTTGCATAAGCTTTCAAATTCAATATGCATGCTTGTATGGTGTATGCTAGTTATAGGATTTGAATGATGAAATGTTAACTAGCATGCATATGTTGGTAGCTAGATATATCTTACTCTTTCATGAACACCTAGAACCTTGCCTATAATATTGATGTCATGAGGTATCTAGTGTGTTTCTTGTGATATCTAGCTAATCATGATAGATGTGTATAAGAGACAGATGTTGTCCTGAGTTA
>OAMR01000627.1:247299-299364 GCA_900205405.1 Echinochloa crus-galli | reverse complement strand
GTCGGATTTGGGCCCCTTGCCTTTGGACCGAAGTGTTGGTGTCCTTCCGGTGTAGGTGTCCTCTCGTTGGCCGGGCGCAGTGTTGACAAAGATGGCGGCGGATTGGGTGAAAACCTTGTCTAGCGTGTTTTGCTGGGCCGGCAGCGGTGGAGTGTCTGTGACACCTACCTTGTTGAAGGCGCTGCTGAAGACGTCAGATAGTTCGTCTCCTACTGCGTCTATGTGTGTTCAAGAATTGGGTGAAAACCTAGCCTGGTTTCTCCAGGCCGGCGGCGGCAGTGTAGGTGCGTCGTCGAAGTTCTTGATTCGCCAAGGCCGGGCAGTTCTCCCGTGTGGTCACCCTTCTCAGTATTCAACTCAAGGCGGAGGTGACTTTCGATGGCGTAACAGCTCGGATTTTGGTTAGAAGGCTGTATCTGTACCAAGTCTTTGTGCTGTTGCCTTGGAAGAAGCATCAAATCCTCAATGGAGGTCGGTGTCCAATATTTCTCCTTGTCGCGTAGGACTACTAGAGCCCCTTGTTGGGAATGTAATGCTTCCCGTCAGCTTTTTCTCTTTTATTTTGTTGTAATAATCTGGTCAAACTCTACCCGCAGGTAGACGAAGCTGGATGTTTTCATTGTGGTTGTAGCCATTCTTTCTTGGTCAAGGCTGGATTTAATCAATTATCTAAAAAAACTATAGGTTTGCATCACTAAGTTCTTGGGTGCGATCAAATTATAAGAATAAACATGATTCATATAAGTAAAGTTTTAAATAAGCCAATATATTGTGATGCTATTTTAAGAAAATAAACAAAAAAACTAGTGTGGGCTATTTGGCTAGTTAATAGATCGATTAAGTTTAGTTTTTATGTGAAACACAATATCCACAACAAATGACAATGACCATAGCTGCAAGCAGAGCACATTGATACAAAAAAAAAGCGTGAACATATTGAGATTTGGATGTGCCAGTGCTAGAGCAGTACAAACAAAATCATTTAATTTACTTGCTTTAACATTATATAATTGAAAAGAAGGAAAATATCCTTCATGGAGGAAACCCAATAAATTGACTCCTGCCTAGTGCAGTGGTGCTTGAAAAATGTATATTAATCCAAGTTCCTATTAATTTACCTTTACCCAGTAGAGCGACAGTAGAATCATAGACCTAAAATTTCCACCAGGGGTGGGTGATTCACATTCTATTAGGAAAGATAGCAGCAAAGATCTGAAAGAAACGCACAGATTTCCAACATTGCAAACATAACAGAATTGCCAAAAATATACGGGAGGGTTAGCACATTAGGCGCCATAGAGTTATTCACAAATACAATGTACGCACTTGAAGAAAAAAATGTAGGCAACTTACCTCGAAGAAGAAAGCATCAGTGGAATAAAAAAAATGAAAAACAAAAAATATAGGTAACTTACATCGGCAAAGAAAAAATCATGCGTACCACTAGACCAAATGCCCACGCGATGTTTAATTTTCCAGCACATCATCAAACTTCTAAAAATTCTCTCTCCAAACTTCACTATTCACCTATCACATCAAATCTCTCTCCTCATGCATTAATACTAAATGTGGGTAAATAAAAAAACTAGTTACATAATTTTGATGTACACGACGAGACGAATCTTTTAAGCCTAGTTAGGTTATGATAGGACAATGTTTACCACAAACAAACGAAAAACGCTGCAGTATCCGATGTGACTTTTTCACTTTACTTTTTCCTTTTTTCCAGGAACTAAACACCCTCTTTATTTCCTTGTAGTAAATTAAGCAACCTTTCTGTAATGTCATTCTTCTGACGGCTCTTGGGCGACAATCTCGTGTGGCTGGTTCGCTGAGACGGTGAAGCTGTCCGGTGGGGACAGCCTCGCCGCCGAGATTGTTCTTCTGCAAGCAGCAAGGTTGGATCCGCGCGCTCACGATACATACAAACATCCGGCACAAGGGAAGGATATCAAAAGGTCATGTGTAAACATGAACTCAAACCAATATATACCAGTCCGATCGAGATTGGGGCACGAGAGCGCAACTGACGTCGCAGAACAAACGCTCACAAACGACAGGCAAACAAACATTGCGGGACAGGCAGTCAGGCACGTACGGTCTTCAGCTCCCAGCGACGAGCTTGTGCCGCTTGTAGTTCATCGCATTACTTAATTCAAATGCATTTAAAGCCACTTTGTTGACTGTTATGGTAGGTTACTAGCCAGCCCATATGCATTCGCCCGGGTTGTTTATCTCTAATGGACCTGTTTTTGCAGTGTACATAGCTGCAAACGGAGCACGTTAGTGCCCAAAAACGAGAACATGAAAATGATGTCCGAGTGTGCCTGTGCTAGAGTTGCAGAAATAAAAAGCATTTAATTTACTTCGCGTCAACATTATAATCGAAAAGACGGGGGATCATCCTGCATGGAGGAAAGCCAAGAATTGACTTCCGCCTAATGCAACTATGTATAAAAATTTGGTTTCGGAATAATTTATCTGCTTAGCAACATTGGTATCAACTAAAAAACCACCAGCAGGTGGTTCATAATTTTTCTTTCAAAGATTGCAGCAAAGATATGAAAGATAGGCATATCATTACTCACAAAATACAACGCCCTAGTCCGGTGAACCCCACGAAATTTTTTTTAAAAAAACAATTATCGGGGCATTCCGAGAATTGAACTCGGACCTCTCGCACCCTAAGCGAGAATCATACCACTAGACCAAATGCCCGCTGGATGATAATTTTTTCGGTACTATCAGTACATAACTTATCTGAACTTCAACTTCAATTAACCAACACCTTCGTTCTGGAAGCTCCAGATAACCAGAAAATCAGGAACCCTTCCCGGTTCAGAGATTCTTCTGAAGGCTCTTCGAGGACGATCTCGTGTGGCTGGTGCGTGCAGACGGTGGAGCTGTCAACTTGTCACAGTTCTTGTCAAAAAAAAAAAAACTTGTCACAGCGACAGCCTCATGGACATGGAGGAAAGTCAGACGGCAACAAGCAATGGTCTCTGTTTCAGTTTCAGACACAGACCATGGCACAACAGTTCCTGGAGAACAGAACCTGAAGAAACTGGCAATGCTGAAGGTTATGGCAGGCTGATGAGAATACAGCAAAGCTTAGCTGAAGATTTTACTGAAGCCGATTCTGGATGCTTTACACAATTACCTGCATCCAGAGCAGTCATTCAATCACCCTTGCTTAGATTTGGATTGCCAAATCCTATTTCCTCCGTTCGAAATTATAGTTTGTCTCAGCTTTTCTAGATTTGGAACAAAGATAGTATTATTTAGAGCACACATGATTTGCGTGGCTTGTTTTCATTTCTTGTCTATATAAGCGGTATGTTATCCGGTTGTCGATAAGATTGACTACTCCTCTAGGTCTGCTGTTGTCACCGATCATACATCGCGGCCATTACTCGCAGCTGACACAAGTTGCCAGCAGGTCAGTTGAAGAACAAAGCAAACATAGAACAAAGAATTCCGGCCAGCTGAGATCTGAGAATGCAACAGAACACTTCCGCATATCCCCACAATTTTTAAGGCCGGAAGTCCTGCATAGGCACAGCTCACAGCTCAGTTTAAAATCCAAGATATGCAACAGAAGAGGTACATAGTAGGTCACATTGCCTGGAACAACAGGATCACATATTCACTGAGCACTTGTGTTTATTCATTACACAGGGTTACTTGCTCGGTTTTATGCTTGAATCCATCTACTAGAATGATTATCAGTGGAATTTCAACAAGGTGCCACATGCTCAGATGCTACTGAGTTAAGATTGTTGCTCAGGCAGCTCACAAGCGAAAGTTGCAGATCATGACTGAACCACAGGGAAGCACATTACAGAATCCTAAACAATGGAAACACTCCTAAACGGCTGGGAGCACACAGAAGAGCACAACACCGATGAAATGGTTACAAACAAGCAACAAGATCAACTGACAAGAAGCAAACTTCCCAAGAGAGTCGGATCTTAGTTGTCCACGACAAGCTTCCGCCTCTTGTAGTTAACCATCACCTCGCCCTTGATGCCAACAACCATCGCGTTCCAGTTAGTCTCCGGGAACGGGGAGACCAGCTCGAACTCAAAGTTCCTCAGCAGGTGCGTCCAGATCGCCTTGATCTGCAGGTAGGCGAAGGGCTCGCCAAGGCAACCGTGCCTGCCACCACCGAAGGAGATGTAGGAGAAGGCGCCTGCAGCCTTGTCCTCCTCCCTGCCAGGACCAAACCGGTCAGGGTCGTATGAGTCTGGGTTCTTGTAGATGTGAGGCAGCCTGTTGGCAAAGGCTGGGGATGTCGCGACGATGTGGCCCTTGGGGATGTCGTACTCTTGGCCTTCCTTGGTTGTCACGGTGAAGTCACTGTGCGACTGGCGGAGCAACATGATTAGCGGTGGGTGGAGACGGAGAGCCTCCTTGATGCACCTGTAGAGGACATCCATCTCTGCCAAGATGTCATGATCAATCTTGTCCCCGTGCCGCTTCATAACCTCCTTCTGCTCCTCTACAGCCTCTGCAAAGTACTGCTTGAACCGAAGCATGTAGGCTCCAGTCCAGGTCGAGGTGATAGAGCTAGTGTGTTGTCCGGCGAAGAGTGCAGCAATGAGTAGCCCAGTTACCTCACCCTCGGTAGTGGAGCGTCCGTTCTTGTACTTGGAATCAATAAAGCACTGCAACATGTCTTCCTCAGACTGTCCAGAGGCCTTGCGGGACTTAATGATGGTGGAAAAGATTTCTGCCAGACGTGCCCGTGCCCTGTCTCGGCGCTTATGCGCAGGGATTGGGAGGTAGGGGAAGATGACACTGACGGGCTGCATCCCATTGTCAAGGTCATGGAAGAGAGCAGAAACATCATCAAACAGCTTCTCTCGCACCTCCCTTCCCAGCAAGCATCGACTAGCTGTTAGTATGATGAGGTGCTCCAATTCGTACTTCAAATCGACGGTACCACTTTCTCCCCATTTTGAGAAGTACTCCTGCAGGTAAGGTCAAATTTGCAGATGAGGCTAATATCATCAAACTTATATGAAAAAAAAATAGTATGTTGTCAAAAAAACAAGAAATTCATACTGCTAAATCCTCTTGGAGTACAGACAGGATTCATCATTTTATCTTGAAATACTCAAACTCAATGCACATGTTCCTTTGCTATATGCCCACATACAGAATGTATTGAGTAGAGTATAGCAGTTTATCTGGTCATTTCTAGTGTTTGCACTTTCCAGTCACATCAATTACTTTTTTTTTGGAAACAAGCTTATATGAAATCCTTCAATGCAAATTCTGAACGAAGCTCAAAAACCCAAAAATAATATTTAGACGCGGCTTGTCAGGACAGGGAAACAAGAATTATTGTTGCGATATGACGCATGCTTTTTTTAATTGGAATTCACTCAAAAACCCTAAATTAGTATTTAGACGCAGCTTGTCAGGACAGGGAAACAAGAATCATTGTTGTGATATGAAGCATGCTTTTTTAATTGGAATTCACATTCATCTAGATATAGAGGATAGGCAATATATCTCCTCAATTGACAAGGAAATATAACTGCAGCTCTTCATAATTTACATACCTAGTAATTTCCACAGTATTTTTTAACCAACACGATATGATATGATATTATCCCCGCCTCCACTTTACACGAAACAGAAAACGGTGTCCATAGTTCAGACGCATTTGAGAATTAACAAGTAAACATAAATTGCAGCACAGAAACAGATCATCAAGACATAGAAAAGTAACTTTGATTGACAAAACCAGTAAAGATATAAAGAACCAACAAAGTGGCATAAAAGACGTTAAAGAAATGGGACCCCAAAATGCCCCATTAGGGAAGGAAAAAAAGCAGCATGCACAGCATCGCAAAAGCCTAATACTTAAGATCTGGAAACATCGGCCCAAAAAGGTTGAAGATCATGTTAGGTAGCCACGTATTGGTTCCAGAAGTCACACATTAGTTATAGTGCAACTTGCCAACTTCTTTCCTCAAAAGAAAAGGCATACTGTAACTTTCCGAAGGGACTCGATAGTCCAATGCAGAAAAATATGGTGGACCCAAACTTGGACAAAAACTAGAAGACCATGTCTATAATGGTAGCAAAGGTACAAATGCACCTCAGATGTTAAAGGCTATACATAGAACAAATGTAATTGTTGCCGCCACAAGATTCAGGGTGCAGTAAAATGCTACAGAAGCAATATGTTACCACATTTTGAAATAGAAATGCTCGCAAAATGAACAATTAAAAGCATGAAGTATAGACTTCTGGTACTCAGCTGCAACTATCGAATTGCAAATACTGTCCCGATAAATTGATTCCCTTGATACAGATCCAGAAATCCAATTTCTCAGAAACAAGCATACCACTCACAACTGAATCACCACATTGAATTCATACAAATTTAAAAACAAATGAAGCTGAAACAAATTCTCACCTCAGCCTCGGCAACCATCTGGTCGACATAGCTCCGGAGCTTGTTGGCACGGAGCGCCTCGGTGAAGAACCGGAACTGCTCCTGCCTGACAGAGTAGTCGACGTCGAAGACGACCCCGGGCCCGAAGGTGGGCACGTTGAA
Source organism: Echinochloa crus-galli (assembly GCA_900205405.1). Lineage (NCBI taxonomy): Eukaryota > Viridiplantae > Streptophyta > Magnoliopsida > Poales > Poaceae > Echinochloa > Echinochloa crus-galli. Next base: position 292,790 of record OAMR01000627.1, on the reverse strand, counting down.
CTTGTAGACCTCCTGCTGGCTCATCTCGGACTCGTTGCCCTTGAAGAAGTTCGCGGACACCTCGGGCCCGATGAGGAAGGTGATCTTGCGGCTGAGGATGGGCACAGTGAAGACACTGCCCAGGCGGGAGTACTGCTCCCGGATCATGGGGATGGGCCCGCGCATGAACTTGATGAGGCCGCCGACCACCGGCGCCCCCGGGATGGTGGGCGGGAGGCGCTTGCCGCGGGTGCGGGAGCCCAGCAGGAGCTTGACGAAGGCGATGGTCGCCAGCAGCAGCGCCGCGCCGGCGATGAGCCGCTGCTGGCTGTCCGCGAGATCCATCATTCCCACCTGGTTATTGAGAATAGGCATTTCCCTGGATTAAAATCACTCGCAGTGCAATGACAGGGGGGCATGGAAGACGAGACAGAGCTTCGTTTGTATCGACGGCATTAATTTTTTAAAAAAAAATGGTTCCTCGCAAAATAAATAAATAAATGGTGGTGGCACTACATGCTGAGCACTTGAGGAGTGGAGGATGCATGCTCGGACGACCAGGCATCGGAAAGATTCCTCCCACACGGGGCAATCCATCCCGCATCAAAGGTATTAAAAAAAAGTACAGGGTTCTAGATCGGAGCAGAGCCCGCAGGCTACTGGAGAGCTCCAGAAAGCAGGCGAGGAGGGCTGGCGCTGTCTAGTGTCCCACTCCCCGCGCGCCACCAGTCCTACAGCGAAACCTAGATGCGGAAATATATCGGGCCACGATTCGTAACGGAACGCCGCCGGCCCCGGGCGTCCGGCTGCGCGGCGCGGGCGATGGCGCGCGCGGAACCCGGAGCCTGGGAAATGCCGCGACGCATGGTCGCCGAGGATCCGATCCCGGATCGAGAGAGAGGTGGGGAGGAGGGAGGGATCTCACCTTTGGTCTGCGCCGGAGCAGGGCCGGAGATGCGGGGGGAGGCGGGTGTGCGTGGGGTGTGGACTGGACTGTCGAGGGAGGACGACGGGGGTTTATATAGGTGGCACTGCCAGGTGGAGGGAAGAGGGGAGTGGGAGGGAGATTCCGAGGTTGGGAGGAGGGGATCAGCAATGGCGGGGGGGTTTACCGGGGGCGGGGAGAGGAAGAGGACGAGGGAGCGGAGATGGGAATCAATGGAGAGTGGGCTAGGCGCGGCTGGAGACCTCTCTGGGGGCCCACGTCTCCCTCCGCTTGTCGCGTGCTCGCCTCGCACCACGCCACACGTGGACAGCACATGTGCGGCGGGCGTGGCCGGGGGCGATGGCGCGCCAGCCTGCCAGGGACGATGCTCTGCGGCCGAGGCGTCTACGAGCTCCACCGGATGTGGTGTGGCCGTGTGGTGTGGATGGACCTGTGGTCAACCGATGCATTTGCATTTCTAGAGTTTTTTTCCATTTCCTTTTTTTACAAAGATCGGCAGAGACGCATATGTCTACACGAATATACAGACGATCTATCTTCATGAACACTTTTTAAACGTAGCAGAAAATGTAACATCTTACACTGTAGCGCAATGTAGCACTTTTCGTTTGTTTGTGGTAATTGCTGTCCTACCATGATCTAATTAGGCTCAAAAGATTTGTATCGTCGTGTACATCAAAACTATGTAATTAGTTTTTATTTACCTACGTTTAATATTCATGCACGAGGAGAGAGATCTGATGTGATGTGACTTTTTATATAATGGAATTTTGGATGGGATTTTGGGAACTAAACACAGCCAATGAAAGAAAAGGAGGTTGGCGCTCATACTTATTTTTCGCCGAATTTCATGGCTGTGTTCACTTCTCCTAAACTTTTTAAAATCCTCTCTCTAAATTTCACTATTCATCTATCACGTCAAAATATTTCTCCTCATGCATAAAGCACTAAACGTGGGTAAATAAAAAAACTAGTTGCATGGTTTTGATGTACACGACGAGGCGAATTATTGAGCCTAATTAGGTCATGGTAGGACAACGATTACCACAAACAAACAAAAAGTGCTATAGTGCACTAAGTATCCGATGTTACATTTTCGCTAAATTTTACCACCTTTTTTGGCACTAAACACAGCCATGAAAAGGTCTATTTCATTGGAATTTCAAAAGAGTTGCTTCTAAAAGCTCTAAATCTTTTCCTCTGTTCTAAAGGGGCCTAAAAATTGGTGTTGGACCCTCAACTTGCTATAGTATTTTATCGACACGGATAAAAAATCGCTGTTATTAGAAAGTACCTTAGTTACTGAGCTCATGAAAATTATAGAGGGTTCTTTTATTTAAAAAAGGATGATAGAGGAGTCCTCACGTCAAAATTTCAGTTAGGATGTAGTAGCATTCCACTACGATATGAATACATCATCATCCAAATCAAAAGTTTTTTTCCCACTAAACTCCAGCCTCGAGCGGCATTTGTTTAGTCTGCCACTCTGCCATTATGCTTTCGGAGACATCCATTAAAAAAGAACTAATGACCAACCGATTCACATAGTGACAGGCACATGATCTGATCTTGGCCCCTATGGTAACCTCTGCTATGCGCAGCCCTAGAAAATCCAAAACATCCTGCCAGTAAGCAGTAGCTTTGCCATGACCATTGGCACAAAAAGCTCCGGCCAGTAGATCAAGGGTCCACTGGACACTCCAATCCAGATTAACAGGCAATTAGCTGCTAGAATACAGCGAGGTTAACATGGCCGTGAAGGGTTGTAAAGCAGAATACCACAGGTGCCAACGGTATGGGCTTCAAACCAGATGGTATGTTCGTAGTTTGATCCTTTGGTTTGATTCAATTTGTTTAAATTTGGGGTATGTAACAAACACACACAAAAATTAATTGAAGAGACACGAACAGCTCTGGTACGCTAGTGCCAAGTACATGTGACTGGAAGTCCTGTTGGATGTTGAACACACTGCTGGTACGGCCCCAAACAAGAATACAGCACGGCAACAAGAAAGACTTCAAGAACCAGCCCACTCATAAATTGGCATTGGTTTCGAACTGTGTTTGGTGACCATCGTATGACACTTTCAAGGTGAAGTTCATAATGCCAGTGTCACAAGTCATAAAATGCCATTAGCACAACCTTTTGATACGCCATCTGATGCATCGCTATTTGGTCATCTTATGCACTTATTTAAATTGGTTTGAACTAGGACATCCCTCACCATACGGATTTTGGGAAAGCAGATGCACAGCTTGGTCAAAAAAGAATGCATTAGAACTTAGTACAATATATACATACATGCTATTCACTTATTACATTCCTATGAACAAAATTAGGGTTGAGGCTCTACTGGTCATCAATTACATATGCTTTATCCAGCTTCTTCTCTAGTGACAAAGGGGCGGAGAAATTTAATGGCGAGAACATGTCGTCATATTTGGACTTGGGAGCAGGCTTGAACTCGTAAGGGCCAGCCTTCGTTCCCCAAACCTGAGAGTAAGTGAGCACACATTGTCGAGAAAAAAAAATGTTATCTTTTACTCAAGCTTAGCACACCAACTGGAACACTAGTGTTTAGCATATAAGAAAATCACCTGGTTTCCCTCGACGTCAAAACCTTTGTCCCAGATATGTACTTCACCATTCTTGTGGATGGACACATCCGATGTACAATATGATGCACCACTCTGTTAAAATATCAACGTCAAGATGAGAACAAGCAAAACATTACAGAAAAGGATTACCACTGATGGGTTCTTGTGTATTAAATTAGCAATTATTTTGTCAGGAAGAGAACTGAATATGCTGATTGAGAGGAGAGCAAGTGGCTTACCCAATTGTTGGGAAAACCTTCGGGTGGGGTAGATCCTTCGTATAAGCAGCGTTTTCCACGTCCACATCGTGACAAGTGTATGGTGGTCAGATGCTCTGCGATATCCTGAAACACCAAATGCAAACTTAAATGTTAGAGCGGTACATAAGCTTATATTTAAGGCTAACATTAAAAAAAATACTATGTGTCTGAACAAAACCTAGCACAACAAATTATGTACAGTTTGAGCTAGGAATGTACTTTGCGAAGCTATACTAGTGCCAATGAATGATCCCATATGGAGTTACATTGTAGACGTGGTTTATACTTTAGAGTTAATTACATAGCTTCAATAAAAAAACGATTACTCTGTCTCAAAATAAGTGTTCTTCTAGAGTGCGAATTTTGTCCCGCAAAGAGTGTCTGAAATTTTCTAAAAGGACACTTATGTTTGGATGGAGGGTGTAAGTCATCAAAAAAGGGAGTCAGTGTTCATTTGTGTGAAAACAAAAATTATATACTGTTTCAGCTAGGAATGTACTATGCGAAGCTGTACCAGTGCCAATGCATGATTCCATATGAAGTTACATTGTAGATGTTACTACAGGTATATAGTATGCACAATTTACTATGTAATGGTTTACAGTTAAGTACATAGCTTCAAAATACATTAAACGATTAAGTAGTTATACCACATCCCAGTAGTACACTAAGTGAAGCATTTAATGGCCAGAATTTAGGTCAGCAGCAGCAATATAACATAATTCAATTTCATATTCAAAATATCAAAGGCAGAAATGGCGGATCTGTGGGTTATAAATACTACCCATAGTGAAAACTCATTGAACTACCTATATCATCTTTAGTCTGGTATAGTGCATATCTATTTCCTGTGGAGTCATTTATTCATTCATTGGAAGCCCTACCTGGTCCCTAACTCCCTGTACCCACATTAATATGCACAGGGCAACTTAGAATGAACCTTAATTTAGCAAACGGGCCTCTAGCTGAACTGGTTAGGTGGCTCCAGTAGCACTCCTCAGGTCCTGGGTTCGACTTCCAGTGGGAGCGAATTTCAGGCTGAGGTTAAAACAATCCTCATGTTGTGCCTCCCCACTGCAAATAGTGGCAGGGTGCCGGCCAGTGATAACGGTGCGGTCCTACCAGGGGGTAGTGGCAGTGGTTGCCGGCCTAGGTTACGGTGCGCCCTAGGGTTTTCTCAGCTGGTACGCCTGGGATCTTCTCTGCTTATACAAAACCGTGGGGACGGCCTTTCCCCCACCGGCCGAGTTTTTTTTTAGATTTGTCTAATTGTTGTGTAACATTTTCTTCATTTCAAATGCAGCTCTCTGTCAAGAGTTTAAGCCAACAACAATTAACATTCTGAAGTGTACCATTGTGTTTGGACATGACTTACCGCAATTACTTCTTCTGGCTGTGGCCTCTGATCCTTTGGACGGTCACAGAAATTCTTGTACTCTTCAGCATCTCTAATTGCATAGGAACTCAACTGTCCATTGTAAATAATTTAAAATGTTATTTAGTCAGCTTTGCCTGCAGAATTGATTTAAAATATAATATCCTTCAATCAGCTTTTTGAGAAGCGGGAACATGGATGAATCAAAGTTGCATTGCTTCAGTTTTATTGCCCTTGTTAACACCAAATAATAAAAGCAAATGGCGCTAAATATTAGTAGATTCACTTAATGGTCATTAAGTGACAACAAGATAGATTACTGTTAGAACTTAGAACAATGAAACTATAAAGTACTACAGTAAAAAATATGTGCAACTCTAATTAGACCATATGCTCATTATGGACAGGCTACATCACACCAAGCTTATTGGGCAATCAAGTTTACACAACTACTTGTGTTTTGAACATGGGAAATATAGCTGTGGTATTGTGGTAATGACCTCAAGTGACGGCATGTGTGATGCATCTTTTTGTAGTTGAATAGGAGGTCCCATTTACTCAGATGGTCTCATTTTTTACAAAGCAGAGGACAAACTGAATACAGCTAGTAAACTCTGCGAATCATTATTATGAATGCATTAATTTGTTCAGTACAACAGTTTCACAACAGGATCTCAGAGGAAGTACAGTGTATTCTGTACATCCAATAATTTAAAACAGGTATGTCAAATTTGGGCTCACCTCAACATCACATTTCATCTCCTTTGGACAGGGCTTTACCATGTAGAATCTCTGCAGGGAGCAGAACTTATCATTATGTGTACATATGAAGAGCACATAAGATATTGTATAGAATGGACAAACATAGAATGGACAAATAGAATAGAAATCCAAATTTAATCTGAATACTATCCTATCAACAGGCATTTGATAGGTAATGGAACATATTCTCAATACTCCAAACTAATGGAATCATCAGATCATCCACGGTTACTAGAGAAAAGCAATACATATGCAAGAATATAGCATGCAAAATGGCTAAGCAAGTTTTAATCTGGTTATGTTTACTAGGAAGAAAAGGTTTCAAAGAAACAGGTTATATGTGTGTACTGAATGTTCACCAAAAGAGTACATGGGTAAAATAAAGCGCTTGATCACAGAATATTCTTATGTGTGTGCAATGTAAGGTAATATTATATAATATCATCTTGTTTAAACTACTATATTGATTAGCATAAGATTATATAAGACAGGAATTATAGAAAATAATATCTTACATATGAATTGGTAAGGGCACGGAGACATGTAAGAGCGATTACTACAATTTAGGAGTTACTTACTTGTCTAAAAGGCTTTTCTGGAGTTCTCCAAAACGCCTGGAAAGGAAAGCATGTAATTTAAAATACCCAAAAGGGGCACTGTGATGAAGAAGAATGTATAGAGATATTGGTCATACTTGCTCAAAATAAAGCACTCTAGAACCATCCACCATCTCAGTTGCAGGGCAAGTAAGCATTCTGAAATAAAAGAAGATTGATTGGTAACCCAGAATATTTATATGACTATACAAACATGTAAGCAATATGCTTAAAAATATATTTATCTAGTGTCCAAAAAAAGAGAGTTGAAAGGATTAAAAATAACTGCAAACCTACATGATTATGGGAGAGTAAAAAATGTTTTTGCATCATAAGTGCACATAAACTACAATTTTTCAGCATCATAAGTGCACAGTCACTTCTACCAAGTTATTTACATCCAAGCAAAATATTTACTAATCCAATAATGATTATCAGCAACAATGAGTTAACAACAACATAAGATTAGGAAACGTTTACAAGAATACAAAGAAAACAATAACAGGTTAGTGTAACCATTCAGACACTAATCCATCTGACCCCCAAAAAATCTATCTTTTTGGCAAAATATCACAAAGCTGGATCAAATTCATAAATTGTATAAATATGGGTCCTTTAACACATACAGTTTAATAAACAATTTGCTCAATGTGGCAGTGCAAGAGGACATCATTTTAACATGTGCATAATAATAGCCATGAAGGAAGCATCCAATAAATGTACAAAACAAAAGGTTCATTAACCACCATTGGTTCATCAAGTTCCAATGTTTGTTTGGCTCCCACTGCATATTATACAGCATGGTGCTTGAAATGAAAATCTTGGTTGACACAGATAGCAGACAGAAAGTACAGAATTTAGTCTGGAAAGATTGGCTGCCCACAAACAACTATTACATCACTAAATTGATACCACCAGATTACCCCGGAGCACATTTATTTAAGAAAATCGAATCAAAACAGTTTGCGGTGTTCAGACCAACTGTCTTAGCCAAATATTTCATTTTGAAATCATCTTAGTGATATTCAGCAACTCGTGAAATCAGGAATTCATCACCACCAAATCTAAATATCCCAAACCTCTGGTAACCTATGGTCAGCAACAATTATGGTTATCAACAATGTGAATTGAAAGGATCAACGCAGCTTTCATAGAAAACACAACCTATTGTCATGCTTGTGCGTATACCTCTCTCCAAACAAAAGGCTTAAATTAGTTCACAGATAACCATCATAGTACCAGACCCAAGACAAGAATCCTGATCAAATGGACAGTGGAAACACTAGTGTGCGAGAACAGAATGTGGTGCTTGTCTAGCACGAAATTCTGACCTCAAATTGAAGTAGCTGTCAGGATCCTTCCTCGCCTGCTCCCTCGAGAACTGCACACCAAACCAACAAGCGCGCAAGCCAGTCAAGTTCCAGTACACACCCAAGAGACATATCAAGACACAAACATTCGATTCCCCTCTGTGCAAAATTGGGGACTATTCTCCACGAAAAAAGTTACGGGAATTTTTTTTCTGAACGAATTCTCAGTCAGGCCGCATCGGAATGCCCCGGGAAGCGAGCCTTCCCCGAGGGGTGCGCGGGGTGCTAACCTTCTCGCCGGAGAGCGCGTCGGCGACGGCGCGCGCGTGGTCCCACCTGGTGGTGGAGCGGCGCAAGCGGCGGAGCAGCAGGACGCCACCGACGACCACGAGCGCCTTGAGCACCGCGCCCCGCACCGCCCCGCCGCCGGTATCCTCTTCGCCGGAGCCCATCGCCGGGGACAGCCCTTCCACGGCGGAGTCGCGGGGGGCCGCCCGGCCGAGACGGAGGGGGGGAGGAGGAGGAAGAGGATAGGAAATTCGCGGTTTTTGCAGGGGGTCAGGGGTGATTTGGGGAAATGGCGATGTTTTTTTTGTGGACTGCGAAAGGCTGGGCTCTGAAGAAACCCAAACTGTGATGGCGGAGAAACTCCCAAATTCCGGTGGGTGCCCTTTTCAGTTTGTTTTTTTTTTTTGCACGTTTAGTGCATCGCTATAGTATTTTAGCATGGCACTTGGAAAAAAAGTGTTAATTGGTGATATTCATCCTGTAATAAAAACAATCCTGTAATATACTCTGTATCAACTCTGTCCCAAAAATAAATAAAGAAAACTCAGTCCCAAACGAAAAACTTGACCGACATTTTTTTTAAGGGAGAAAAACTTGACCGACATGTCTGCCGGAAAACCACGAACTGCATATTCTGGCCCGATATCAGTGCACCACCACCAACATCTAGCCCACTTACCATCATGGGCCGAATTTGTGCGATAGAGTTTCTTTTGCCGAGCCTTCTCGTTAACGCTTTGCACTAGCTAGTTTCTTCTCTTTTTTTTCCGAGCCCAATGCAAATTTTCGGGCAGCGTATATACGTGTGAAATCAAATGTTTGCTCATGAGGCGGCACAGGCAGGAGCACGTTGCAGCCCGTGCACAGACGGACGGTTGGGATCGGCGCGGCCGCGGTCGGATACGCACGCCGGTGGCCGGACCCGAGAATAATGCGGCCAAGTCCGGCGCGCCAGTCAATGGGGGTAGGGCCGGGACAAAATACTCGTGGCTCGACAGCTCGACTCGGCGTATTAGTGGCTCGGCTTGGCTCGTTTTAAATTTTTCATGAGCTGAGTCAAGGTTTTAGCTCGGTGTGTTAATGAGCCAGCTATACTTGTTATTTTGTTTATATGATATCATGATTCCTGAATACTTGTTATGTTCAACTTAATTCCTGACCTGAATGGTGGAGATCTGGTACTTGGATGGATTGATCTTTGATGATCTCGTTACATATTCATGATTATATTAATAGTGAATGGTAGTGGTCATAAATATGCTATATAATTATAATAATATATATTGCCATAACATCATGTTGTGAACTATTATTTCTTCTATATGAGCTTAAAATATATATAGAACAATTACTTTTTTATTTTAATGTGTCATAGATATTTTTGTATGAAAAATATATATGTGTCGATGATAAACAAGTTGGCTCATGAGCTAATCGAGCTAGCTGGAGCTAGCGAACGAGCCGAGCTGAGCAGCTTCTCCAGCTCGCATCGTTAACGAGCCGAGCTGAGCTGGCTCGTTATCTTAACGAGCCAGCTCGAGCTGAACCGAGCCGAGCCAAGCAAGCTCGATATCCAGTCCTAAATGAGGGTACCGGCGGGTGGGGGCGAAGCATGTAGAAGCAGGGCAGGCGTGCTTGTGCGGGGTTGAACAGTGAGTGTAGGGCTGCATGTGGAGCCACCTCGGCTCGGCTCGTTTAAAATAACGAGCCAGCTCGACTCGTTAACGAAGCGAGCCAAAAAAGTAGCTCGGCTCGGCTCGTTTGTTAGCTCGAGATGGCTCGATTAGCTCACGAGCCAGCTCGTTTATCATCATTATACATGTATTTTTCGTAATAAAAATATTTATGGTATACTAAAATAAAAATACAACTGTTATATACATATTTCAAGCTAAAAAACCAGATAGAAACAGTTCACAACATAATACCACGACAACATAAATTATTATAATTACATAGTATATTCATGGCCACCACCATTCACTATTAATATATTCATGAATGCGTAACAAGATCACTGACGACCAATCCATCCAAGTACCAGATCTCCACCATTTAGTTTATGAATTAAATTGAACATAACAAGTAATCAGGTCATCACATAAATAAAATACATCATGGCTATGGATTTTGGCTCGTTATAGCTCGCGAGCCGCTCGCAAGCTGGCTCGAGCTTGCTCGTTAATGTAACGAGCCAAAACCTTTACTCAACTCATGAAGAATTTAAAACGAGCCGAGTTGAGCCGAGTCGAGCGAGCTATCGAGCCACGAGTTTTTTCATCCAACCCTAAGTGAGTGGTCGAGCGCTGTGCCGAGTGCTTTTTTTTGGAGCACATGTGCTGGGCGCTCTTGACCGTCATCACCCGCGGCTCACGTTCGCGTGGGCCGCGTCCGGACCTCCTTCCTGGGCCAAACGGGGGCGGCAGTCTCACCACGGTGCACAGAGGAGGGTGGAGAGAACGAAGCGGAGGCATCCGGCCTACAGCGCGTCAGGGTCTGCCGAGTGGGCCGGGAGGAGGCAGGGGACGCGGGGCGGGGCCCGCCGCACCAGCTAGGGGTGGGCACTTTGAACCCGAAACCCGAAAACCGAACCGAACCGATCCCGAGTTACCCGAATTGTCGGTCTATTCGGGTTTTGGGTTTCGGGTTCGGTCCAGATAATTTTATAATTCAGAGTTCGGGTTCGGTTTCGGTTCCTACGGTCTATAACCCGAATAGACCGAATAATCCGAAATTCAATATATTTACGTATTACAACTTTGTATTTTAAACTATTTAATTTTTTTTCATAAAATTCTTAGTTACTTGCTTCCATTGAGTAGTCTTTAAATCTATAAACTTGAAATGAGTTGGGAATTTAAATTTTTACCATAGAGTTTTGAGATGTGACAAGGATATCTATGAAAATTCGGGTAATTCGGTGGACGGAATAGACCGAACCGAAATAATCGGTCTATTCGAGTTTGGTTCCTATTTTACTTTTTAAAATTTCGGTTCTCACTTTTTTAAAACTCGAAATGACCAGAACCGAATAAACCGACCGAAATGACTGAATAGACCGAATATCCACCCCTAGCACCAGCCACCACACCAGCCTTTTCCTTTCCGTGCGCCCTCTCTCCCCGCACACACGCGCGCTCCTCTCTCGGAGTATGTTTCGCCCCCTGCGGATCGCCCCGCCTGGGGAGGTGTGCCGTCCAAGGTTCCCCGATCTCCCTCCTCCTACCCCTCTCTCTCTCCGATAGTCCGATGGCCGGCTTTGAAAATTCGCCGGCGCAAAGTATCAAAAAAAAAAATCGCCGGCGCACGTCAAGGCAGGCCCGGCCCCGGGGTGCCTTGCCTCGGGGTCTCGATCGGTCGGAGCTCTGTCTGTCTGGGTTCGGTACTCGCGCGCGCGTGTAGCGAGTGGGTCCTGCAGCCCCCCCGTAGGAAACGGTGGGTGGGCTGCCGCCGCTGGTGTCTACCGCCCGGGGCGAAACGGGGTTTGGACTTTGGACCGCGCGACGTGCGTGTGCGGGCGCTCGTCACACTGCATCGGTTGACAGTTTAGCTTTCCAGAGCCAAAGCGGCCAGGCCCAGCTCGGGGTCACTGAAACAGTGAAATCCAACAGTACGCACGGGGCTAATTATAAGCACGGCTGTAGGAAACAGAATACGGAGCCACAAGCACCCACTAGCTTTGCCTTTGGTAATGGTAATACGTACATAACGCATCTGCGCTCTACCACTGTAGCACCTAGAACGCAGTCCAGCACATACAACACGAACGTGGAACGTGTGTGTACGTACGGAGTACGTGCATTTGCTGCTCGTTACATCAAGATCGATGTTTCTCCATCGTCCCGTGCATGGTTCAGGTTGGCGCGACAGCGCGCTTATATCTTGTCTGGATGACTGGATGGTTGCCAGTGGCCGGCAGTACGTTAGCCCGGCCTAAAACGGCCAAAGCACGGGGCCGATCGAGTGCGCAGTCGATCTACTAGCACTGTCTGCTCATCAGCACGTCGATCGATCGATCGATCCTACTTTGCGTGTGCTAAAGCATTGTACGCATCACCGTACCTACTTGCTGTCCTCCGTTGTATTCGAAGAGAGGAACTTAAGCCCCATGTGACTGGTTAGGCAAACGATGTTCCAAAAGCACTTGCGCACGTACTATAGTTGATCAACATTTGCCGCGTTTTTTCAGTACAATTTCACGGGTGGTGCAAGTGCAACGACGTAGTACTATACTATTCTCGACCTGTGTTTGAACAGTCGCCCGCATTGCCTGCCACAGGGTGTCGAACGAACCGAACGAAATTCTCGTGAACTTGCTCCGCGTTTTCAGCAAAGTCCACGAAGTTCTCACTCAACACTCTAGTGCGTCGCCGGCGGCCCGGCCATCCAGACCCAAACGGGTGGAAAACCGCGCGAAGGTCCATGGGCCTCCCCCTCCTTCCCTCGGAAACCGCGGGCGCGCCCCCGCGCGCGCGCAGACGCACGCCGCTCGCCGCGCCCACCGCGAGTCCGCGGGCCGCGGACCAGGAGGACCCCACGGAGTCACGTGCCGCGCGCCGGCAAGGCGCCTCCCGATCGAGCGGGGAGGGGGGAACGGGGATCCGGTGGGGCACGGCGCGAGGCGGGGTCGGGTCACCACCGGCGCCCTGGCACGCGGGGCCCACCCGTTTCCCGCGCGAGTGGGTCCCGCTGGTCCGTCGAGTGCCGGGGCGGAGGAGCCGGAGCGCGAGGGGATCAGCGACGGGTGGGGCCGCCCGCTGACGTCTGGCTCGGGTCGGTTGGTCGGTGCGTGGGCGTGCAGGCAAAAGCGTGCCCCTTTCCTTTCCTTTTCTTTTTCTTTTTGTTTTTTTCTTCCAGGCCGTGTTGTTTTCCGGTTTTTTTTTTTCGTTTTATAGCAACGCTGTGCACAAATAGGCTTCGACGAGTTCTGGCGAAAACTACTCCGTACGATAAACGGCTGTACAGGTAAAACATTTTAGCATAGCCTGTTCTTGTGACATGTTCTTCATTCGACAAGCCAGATCAATTTAAGCTCTATGGCCTGTTTAGTTCCCAAAATTTCCAAAAAAGTTACTCCCAAATACACTATGCAAAAAGAAGATTCCCCGTCACATTAAAATATCATAACATACATGGAGTACTAAATACAGATGAAATCAAAAACTAATTGCACAGTTTTGTTGTACTCGGCGAGACAAACATTTTAAGCCTAATTAATCAATTTTTGGATAATTTTTGCATATACAAACGAAAATGCTACAGTGACGCAATGATTACGAAGAGACATTCAACTCCCAAATTCAACCTCCCAATTGGTGTTTAGATGGAGGATTGGGAGGTTGAATTTGGGAGTATGATGTCACTTCGTAATCATTGCGCCACTGTAGCATTTCGTTTGTATTTGTGGAAAATTTTCCAAAAATTTGATTAATTAGACTCAAAATGTTCGTCTCGTAGAGCACAACAAAACTGTGTAATTAGTTTTTGATTTCATCTATATTTAATACTACATACATGTTATGACATTTTGATGTGATGAGAAATCTTCTTTTTCATAGTAAATTTGAGAGTGAAATTTGGGATCTAAACAGGCCCTAGTATATTACTGGCAATGCCGTGTCTATGCAGACCAGCAGCTGCCGCCCCGTGTTAAAATAGAGGAGCAAATGGTTCTTGAATATACGAATCCAACTTGTCGGAGTCATGCGTCCGGTGTCCCATGTTAGGCACCGTCAAACAATATATTCCCTTGCTATGGGTTGCCTCTGTGCCACCAAACACACCAACATCTCTTGTACTCCTGCGTGTCTTTTTGTCAGTTGCTAGTTTTTTTTTAGTGTAACGACCACGTTTGCTCCTACTTTGTGACGATCTCTCGATTTTGGGTGGCAAAATGTCGTGGCAAGTTATACGCAAGTACTAGCAGCATGGTGCATGGTTTATTTGACGTGCATGTTGTGCGGGTCTTCGTGATCCAAGATGCGGATTCTGATGAGATTATATTTCGCCATATTCGTTTGGATTGTTTCTAGCGAACCAACAGTGTTTTTTTCTCTCAGCGAAAACCAGCGCCAGCCACCAGCCACCAATCAACCAACAGTGTTTTTCTCTCAGCAAAAACCAGCGCCGGTCACCGGCCACCAGCCAAACGAACAGGGCGATTGGAACCGAGAGATCATGCATCCCAGCTCAGCTTGTACTATTTACTGGTGTACTAGAGTCCTTTTAGATTATGGATTAAATCCGGCCTCTATATCCATAAATAGACATATACAGCTAAAGGTTATATAGAGTACTTAGACTCAAATCCCCAACAAAGTGGAGCCAATACAAGAAAAAAAACTTCTAAGATAGAGAAACAAACTTGAAGACTAAACTTCATCATTCTTCGCCATCCTTTCTTCGTTCTTGCATTATCATCATACTCCACCAAGTCACATCTTCTGTCTACTTAGAAACTTGATATCCAACTTGAAAAACTTGTCTTCTAATGCTTGCACAACAAACTCCATTGTAGGTATTGAACATCAGGTTAAAAGACTTCCAGAGCGACGCCTCCATGAGTCGGGGACTTTGAGCTGATTTCTTTTTTTTTTCGGTTACTGATGCTGTTGGTTTGTTTCTCGATTGAGTAACACTAACACTCGTGCTGCCGTCTTCTTTTTGGAACACTCTTTCGTTGCTTTAACCCACGAATATTGCTTCCTCGGAACGGTCGATGAATCAACAACGACTCATAAGTCGTATCTCCGTACGTCATTCCAAAAAGAAAGATAAAGTTGGATGGTCGAAAATGTAGAGAACCCGCCGGATCTTTCTTGTTGGCTGTGAAGGCAGTTTTTTTTTATACTTACGGAGTAGTTACGAAGGCAGTTGGATCGAAATGGCCGTGTGCCCGTGCCGCTTGTCTGCGCTGCGAAACAAGGCGATTCCTTTGGCACACGGATCACGGATGGTCTCCGGCTCGGCGCCACCGCCACCGGACACGATCTCCTTTTACACCCCCTTTCGTGTCTCGCTGTCGGTAACGTTTCACCATACAAAATGGCGCGTACGTACTCTGGCTCACACATGACGCGGGCGCGCACAAATCTCAACCAAACTGAGGGGAAAAAAAGTGCCGATGGTAACAACGTGCAGCACAACAAGCTAATTAACGTGCCAGAGCTCGGAACAGTACTCGCCCGCTCGAAATTCCTCTTGCCCCTTGCCAAAAAAAAAGAAAGAAAACATCTCCCTGTTTGTTGTACGTACTTGGACGGCGGTACTGGTATCGCTAGTAACTGTGGGAGGAGCACAGCACACAGTAACGCGGAGAGGGTCAGACCGGCACAGGCCACAGCCCGCGCGAGCGCGTACTCGTACACGTCCACCGCCGCGCCACGAGGCGGCTCTGGGACTCTGGCTGGTCGCGCCGTGTCGTGCCCTCGCGGTGGCCCTGCCCTCGTGGGGCCGTGGCGAGGGAGGCGAGGCGGCCACCCCGTCGAGGCAGCGCGCAGCACGCAATAAAGCCGGGGGCAGGGGGCGCTAGCTGCAACTGCGGCTGCTGCGCGGCGGCTGAGCTGCACCGTCCGACGACGCTGCGGGGCCCGGGGGGAAGAGACACGCGGGCCCCGCCTGGCCGCGGATCCCTCGACACGTCCCGGGAGCCCGGCGAAGCCCACTGTTCCGGTTCCGGCCCACCGTTTCGTTTCGTCCCACACCAGTCGCCCCCACCCGCGCCTTTCTTTCCCCTCTCTCTCGTGTGCCTGCGGCCGCGCCTGTCTCTGACGCGGACATCCCATGTCGCCACCGGCTTTTTTCCCCGGAATGCACACGACTGACTGACAGCCCCATTGATACCACACGTCCACACAACACACAGCTACTCTATACGTACGGAGTACTGTACATACAAAGCAATTTTTCGAAATAAAAGAAAAAAACAAGTAGTACTCCGAGTACTATAGAAGCAGTGCAGCGATTTTTTTTCCTGCCCCCTTTTCTGTACGAAGAGAAGATGCCCAACACATAGGAGCCGCGCCGCAGCCCCCGTCCCCCGCGTCGCCCTGGGCGACACGGGCGGAACTGCCCGCCGCCGGTGCCTGCGCGCCGCCTCCGCTCACCTCCGGCCCCCGTTCTCCGTCGTCTAGGGTTTGCTCGCCGCCGATGCTCGGCGGTGGGGTTAGGTTTTGCCGGAGGAGCATGGCTCATCTGCGGCTTAGTTTTCTTGGCGGCGCCGGCGATGCGGAAGCGACGACGTTGCAGAGGAATAATTTCTCCCAGCTTCTTCCGTTCTCGAATGGCGATCTACTCCGACGTCAACGGAGAGGCTGGGGAGACCTGTCTAGGAGTCGAGGGCTGGTGTATCGTCGTCTCCTTCAGATGATGATGGTGCTGACCCTGTTAATCTCGAGGAAGATTATCTTTGGTGAAAATCTGAGCTTTGCTCGGGTTGCCGGCGGTGGAATCGAAGGATGCGTCGTGGGTACTGGAGTTGGCCGATTGTCATACCCCAAAATTTTTGGGTTTTGGGATGTGATTTATTAGCATAATTAATACAATAATTTTCTCAATTTTCAAAATTTTTTCCAAGTTTTATATAATTAACAAGGGAATTTAACATAGGAAAATTCAATTTTGTAAATTAAAATAAAACGATATAGGTTTAATACTGAGTGCTTTGCATTCATGCTGGTTGCATTGTGTTTTGGTTGTGTGTGGTTTAATTGGAATTTAAATTCTATTTAAATTTGAATTTGAATCGCGTTGTTTGATGCTTAGAAAAGTTGTTTCGGCCCTGGTCCGTTTTTGCCCCTCAAACTTTCTCCTTGTCCCGCCCTTCCCCCTCTCTTCTTTTCCCCAAGCAGCCCAGCAGGCCGAGGCCCAGCCCCTCTACCCCTCGCAGCCCAGCCCGCTCCCCCACGCCTATTTGACCTCGTGCCGCGCCGCCGCCGATCCTGAAACCAACCCTAGCGCCCCCGAGACTCTCCCTTGCCAGCGCCGCCACTCCCCGCCACCGCCGAGCTCCTGTGCCGGCAACCCCGCTCCTCGGACACCCTTCCGCCCCGCTCCGATTCGGCCGACCCAGGAGCGTCGCATCGCGGTAAGGAGTATCCCCGAGCCCTTCTCCGCCGTTTCCTCGCCCCCTAGCACTCACTCTCCACCTCACCGGCAGCACTTCTGCCGCTCATCGTCGACGGCCGCCCACGGCCCGCTATCGACGATGAGATCCACTCAGACACACTCGTCGCACCACCAGCACCCTCCCCGACCAAACACCGAGGGGATCCGAGCCCCGTAGCCTCTCCGCCCGAGCTCGCCGTCGCTCTCTTCCGCTGCTCGCCGCCGGTAGTCCACCCCGCCGCTCCCCCGCTGCAGAGAACCACCCGGGTGGACTCGCCATTCCACCCGAAGCTTTGGGGCCAAGCCGCGCACCATTTGGGCCATTGCAGCCCCAGATCGAGTTCACTCCGGCGACGCTCCGCCGCGGGAGCAAGCCGCGCCGCCCCAGCCACCTCTCCCGCCGGCGAGCCCCTTCCCAGATCTGTTCCAGGCCGTAGGATCTAGATCCAACACCCCACGTGCGCCGCGCCCCAGGTCAAACTTGAAGTGTACCGGTCAGCCCCGTGCATTTTGCAAAAGAGCCCCCGAGGTTTTGAGAAATCAACCCGCGGTCCTGCCAGTTCAAAAATAATTAGTTTTAGGTCCTGATTTTATGGAAAACCCCCTGGACTTCTTAAAAATAATTGAAGAGTCTGAGCAAGCTGTATACCGGATTTGAGGCAATCATAGCACGGACAATCCTTGCTACCTATTCACACTTTAATCATTTATTTCATATATGCATGTGTCTAATTTGATGTACCTTAAGGTTGTACCTAGTTTTATTTATCCTATTCCTTGATTTACCTTGGTTTTTGCATATGGGTAGACTTTTGCTAAGCACAGCTACTGTCACCTTTACTTATAATTGTTAATCTTGATTTAATGGTTCACTTCAACATTAATGCTAAAATCTGCTTTTTGCCTGTCGTCACCGCTAGAACTATTATGGCTCTGGTCTTGGTCAAGTAACTTGCACGTCTCTAGCTTTCCAGTGGTTACCGGTGGGGCCGACGACGTTATGGGAAGTAAGGCATGTGGTGTTTCTTGATTCCACCGAGGACGGTAGCCTCGTCGGCTAGGTCTCGTTAGACCCAGTCCCGTGTTGGGAGCCCCGTGAGCTCCACACGTCGCGCCTTGCTTGGCATTCGTGCCCGTGCTCCGGACGCCATTGACCCTCCTACGGGAGCGCCCTGGGAGTAAGTCAATCTCGGTGCCTCTGAACTAATGCACCCTTGTTACTGTAGTGGCTACTGACTTGTTAGGGTGTCTTGTGAAAGCCTCGTAGCGTCCCTATGCTGTCACACCTCGGAAGTGTTGATGTGCGTGGTTGGGTGCAAAGTTCCTTTGAACTTTTACGCGACTGGTGGGTAAAGGGCGAAACCTCTGCAGAGTGTAAATCTATCATGATAGCCTTGCTCAGGGTCACGAGCGGCCTGGATCCTTTTTGATTAGAAGATTATGTTTATTATTGTTTAATATCACTTATATCTTAATAATTGGGTTGCAACTGGGATTCATACACTTGTAGTAACTTGGATAATGTTAAAATGAACCAACTAAAAGTGCTAATGCAGTTAAGCCGTGTCTAGCCTTTTTGAGCCTTCATAACCCGTGCTATACTTGCTAAGTAATTGTTTTACTTACACTTGCTATTTATTCAACAAAATCCCGGACAGGTAACAGATTGGGATGTGCATGGACTAGTCGGTGTCCTGTGGACTGCGGCCTCGCCTTCGAGTTGAAGATTAGACTTCCGTTGTGTATGTGCTAACTCTGATTTAAATTATTTTTATTACAAGCATATGTACTCTGCTTATCATATTTGTTAGCTATATGTGTTCTGTGGACATCCTGGGCACACATATAGCAGCACTTCGGGTTTATATAAAACCCGGGTGTGACACCGATGCGCCTGGGAGGCAGTGTACTCGGCTGATTCGCCTAGAAATAAGTCCTCCTCTGCGGCCTCCATCTTGTGGAGATTGGCTTTGGTGCCCGACGATGATTGGGAAGTGGCTTCGGCAGCGGTGACGAACAGATCTCCGAAGGCTTCGAGGAAGATGAACAGGAGTTTTAGACTTCTTTGTATTTTTTCTTTTCTTTGAAGTCATGTTTGTAAAAGGATCGGTGTAATAAGCTAAGATCAATGCATCTTTCTTAAAAAAAAGCGATTTTTTCCTGCCCTGGTGATGGCGAGTTCCGTTCGGACCGTGCCGGGATTTCCGGCACGACGGCCGGCGCTCTTGGGCTCACGGGTCACGGTGATCTTTTCTTTTCTTTTTCCTTCTGGTGAATAAGGCCTTGTTTGGATGTTGTGATTTTGAGAAACTATAGTATCAAAAAACTGTAGTTTTAAAGCCTACAAGCGTGCAAAACTATGGTTTAGAAAAAAGAGGTATATAGTGGAGTTTCTAAAACTCCAAAAAGGCTACAGTTTTTTGCCAATACCATGATTTTTAAAACTACAAAGTTTGCAGCGTCCAAACACCCTACAGCTTTTCGAAACCAAAGTATTTTACAAAACCGTAGTATTGTCCTAAAACTCTAAAAATACTTTGTATCCAAACAAGGCCTAATGCTGCGATCCCACTGTCTTTGGAAAGGAACACCGGGTTGAATTTTGAAACTAAGCGCACTCGGAACGTAGGTCAACTCCTGTAACCCTCTCGACCGCGAGAGGATTTGCCGGATATAGTAGTCAGGTCGTGCTCTCGCGGTGGATCCGGCGTGTGAAAAATTGACTTCACAAAACCGCCACTGGAGACTTGGTAGGAGCCAGAGAATTGGAGGAGACAAGTATCACCGTAGCACGTCCAAGTCACCCTTGAGACGGCGATTGCCACATGCTGTTTCTATTCCAAGGGCACATTACCATGGGGATGAGACCTATGTAGGAAGAGGTTTGAAGAGAGATGATCATTTGGCATCTACGTATACAAACAGTGGAAGAACCACTTTAATCAATTTTTTGTCTGAACAACAGCTTCAATCAATTAAATTAGCATGGTGATAATAAGTCCAGCCTTCTTTTTTTTCTTTTACCGCCATGCTTCTCCCTTCACCGCTTCTAGCTCAGCTTTGGACTGTGTTTCTTTACATTCTGAAAATTTATTTTCAAAAGAAATCTTGCATGTATGAAGTATTAAATGAAGTTTATTTGTAAAATTCTTTTAGGATTAGGTGTAACTTTGCACGACGAATCTAATGAGTTTAATTAGTCCATGATTTACTACAGTAATGCTACAGTAATCATTCTCTAATCATGCGGTCAAAGGTCTAATTAGATAGGTCAAGCGAAATAATCTAATATTGTGAAGGTAATTTTGTAAACTGATTTTATTTAATACCATATCCAAAGAAACACCGCCCGTTTAGATAGGTTGAAGGAGCCGGCAAACTTTTGCCATATCCAAAGAAACACCGCCCGTTTAGCACTCCTTGCTAGAGCAAGAAAATTGCCTAGAGACGAGCAGGCATGGTTTGGATCGAAGAGCGAGCTTGGTTTGAGCGGGGAGCTACAGTCCTATCCTGCGAAATCACTTTCGCCTTGCCAACTAACAGTAGTGCAAGTATAAATTTAAAGCACGTGACAGCTTGTTACTTACAGTATTTCCTACGTTTCGAATTACAGTATTCAATGTGGACCTTCTGTTTTAATAAAAAATAGCATAAATACATGTAAAACTAAGTCATGATTAAAATATATTTAATTGTAAGGAAAATCACAAATAAAAGAAATATTTTTTATATTTTGAAAAAGGACAAATGGTTAGATTTTGTAAGTCGGATAATAATTTAGATTACCGTGTATATATATAGCCTTGGACTTACAGCTCCCATACGCTGGCAGCATTATTACCCAGATGATAAGGCTAGTGTCAATGAACCACATCATGTCGCTATATCTGAAAATTGCAATGTATAAATATAAGTAATACGATGCAATTCACCTAGTGCATGATATCTTGGTCTGGTTCAATAATAGAATAACCGATGTATATTTGTACGTCCTCGGTTTAAGAATCCAGTACACGTTTCATTTTGGGGTGTATTTCGTTGTAAAAAGGAGTGAGTAAAATGTGGTCGAAAAGTCACATCGAATACTGTAGCACGCTGCAGCACTTATCGTTTGTTTATGGTAATCGTTGTCCTACCATGATCTAGCTAGGCTCAAAAGAATCGTCTCGTCGCGTACATCAAAACCATGTACTTAGTTTTTTATTTACCTACATTTAATGCTCCATGTATGAGGAGAGAGATTTGACGTGATAGGTGAATGATGAAGTTTAGAGAGAGAATTTTAGAAAGGAAGTGTGGCCATTATTTTCGATATCAGGGACATATAAATTTCGAGTCACCATCGACCAAAAGATTGCAGTACTAGAATTTGATATTTTTCTGAACAAAACACGCATTGTATTTCCGAAGGGGAGTACTAGTCAGCAAAATTTAAGCCTTCATCATTTGTCAAAGTACTCAAAAACGTTACTGGCAAACCTTATTGGCTGATTCTTTACTTAATATAAAATGCACGCTGTATTTAAATAGCTGTACCGCACGTCATTCTTAAGTGTCATCTTGATGACACAATTCTGGCTGCCATAGTAACCCCGTTTAAATTCTTAAGGTCACCGTTTCCGAAAATTCGAACGGTCATATACGTACATAGAAAAAAATATAACATTGCGATAGTGCAAAGACAAATGCGGAGTACATGGTTGTACGTCCCTGTTTACCATTCACTTGCTGTGCTCTGATCGGAGACCGTATATGTGTTTGCAAACAAGACAATCTACTGTATACGTATACCAGTACTGCAAGTATAAAAAATTGAAAAGAATCTGATTATTACTCCCGGCAGTGCAGTGCGGCCGTCTGCTCTGACCAACCACGCGCTGCCACGCACGCCGCCCGACGTGGCAATAAAAAAATGGCCACAGCGAGGGCACCCTCCCCGCAGGGAGGCAGCAGAGGATCCGACCCGCCCCCAATGCCCCGGTGGGAGTCAGTCAGCGGGCAATTAAAAATGGCCACAGCGAAGGCACCCTCCCCGCAGGGAGGCAGCAGAGGATCCGACCCGCCCCGAATGCCCCAACACGAATATTTATTGCGCCCACCCCTTGCCTGCAGGAGCCAGACAGCCCCACCCAGCCCAAACCCCCTTTCCTTTCCCCCTCCCCGGCCCAAGCCCAGCCCCTCCGAAAACCCGGCCCGCTTCGTGAAATTATTGCGCCCTCGCGGTCGCCTCACCCCCCTTCTTCCTCGCGGTAGCCTCACCGCCTGCTTGAAATGGCGGAGCTCCCTCACGCGGAACGCACTCGCGGGAGAGGTGAGAGGGAGGGAGGAAGGCGAGGAGGCCACTCCACCACCACCACCCCCCGCGAGCGAAGTGACGTCGCCTTCCCCCCTCACATAAATCTCCCCCCCTCTCTCTCTCTCGGGTAGAGTGAGTCCAGCCAGCCAGCCAGCGGTAAAAAAATCGGGGGAGGTGAAGAGAGGGGGAGTGGAGCGAGCTGGAGAGGAGGGTGTGAGAAGAGGGGGGCGGGGGGAACGAGGGAGGGCCGGCGGCAGCGGAATCGGAGGGGAATTCGAGGGGAGGAGCTCGGTCCGGCCGGGAATTCGCGCGATTCGGGCGCCGGCGAGGGGGCTGACGGGGTGAGCGCGCGCGCGGGGCCGCCGCTTATGTGAAGATCTGGTGGTTGTGCTCGCGATGGCTTCCTCGGCGGCGGCGGCGGCCGCTGCCGCTGCTGCGGGTGGTGGTGGAGGCGGGGGCGAGGCGGACGGCGCCGCGGCGGCGCGAGGTGAGCCGGGTCGGGGTCGCGTCGCGGGGAAGGGTTCTCTTCTTCTCGCGGTGTGCGTGCGTGCGTGCGTTTGGGTTTGGCGGGTTTTGACGTGGGTTTGGCTTGGGCATCTGTGTGCGTGCAGGCGGCGGCGGCGGCGCGGCGGAGGACGGCATGTACACGGAGCTCTGGAACCTCTGCGCCGGGCCGCTGGTGACGGTGCCCAGGGTCGGGGACAAGGTCTACTACTTCCCGCAGGGGCACATCGAGCAGGTGCGCGCCACCACAATTCCAGCGCCCTCTTCCTCCCTCCGCGGTCTCGCATCGGGAGCCCCGTTTGGGCGCGTGTTCCCGGGTCTCCTCGAGTTTTTTTTTTTGCCTCGTCTCCGGTGATCAGCGCGGTGTTTCTGCGGAGCGCACGGTCGATTCCGTGTCTGACGGCCGAATTCTGTTCGCGCGGGCTGTGTTCGTGGGTTTTTGCTGCATTTCGGGGGGCTTCTGGGCCCTGTGGTGCTCCAATTCTGGGGCTTCGGTGGGTGGGAGACGAATCCATACTCTTGCGCCCCTGGAAAATCCGAGCTTCCGCGTCCGAATTTTGTGGTGCTGTTGGATATTCTTGGTTTCCCCCAAAAAAATTTGGTGGTTTTTTTGGTGGTTTAGTGCAATCTGAACTGTCCCCTTGGTTTCTGTCCTGGAAGACGTGGAGATTGCAGTTCCTTCGAGGAATTTGGTGGTGTTTGTGCTGGATCACTTGGTAGTTCGTGATTCTCCTTTGGATTTCACTTCTACTTCTCAAGCAGGCTATGGTTTGGCGCAATCTGTGCCTTCCCCGTGTCACCCGCACGGGTTTATAGTTTAGTGGGTAATTTCTTCCGGTGCTTGTTAATATTGGCGATTTCTTTAGTTTTATGGTTTTTTGACTTCAGAAAATTCCTGAATTTCATACTCGCTTGTGATCAGTGTGTGCCTCAGTTCAGAGTTCTTGCGGGTTGGTGTGACTAAATTGACCGTTAACCTGTTGCTTTGGGTTTCAGGTGGAGGCATCGACCAACCAGGTGGCGGAGCAGCACATGCAACTGTACAATCTCCCATGGAAGATCCTCTGCGAGGTCATGAACGTTGAATTGAAGGTACTTGCATCCTCTCTTCTTAATATGAGGAGCTTTACATTGCAATGATATGTGTGTTTGATGCCCATTTGTTTGGTGTAGGCTGAACTTGACACTGATGAGGTTTATGCTCAGCTTACTCTGCTCCCTGAATCAAAGGTGAGTGACGCTTTTAGCTTTCGAACTGCCCTCCATGTGAGGATCTTGGTCTGAAGTGTTTAATCAGGCATCATTTGTTCTATTGTTTTTGTGTGTAGCAGCCAGATGAGAATGGCTCTAGTGAGGAGATGCCTGCTGCACTCTCTGCTGCACCTGTGAGGCCACGTGTGCACTCATTCTGCAAGACACTGACAGCCTCGGATACCAGCACACATGGTGGTTTCTCGGTGCTGCGACGCCATGCGGACGAGTGTCTGCCGCCATTGGTTAGTTTGCTGGGTCTTTGACTTGGTGATGTAGCCATGGGTTCAATTGCAGATTTGCTATTTGTTGCTTGAGTGGCAGTGATGATCTTTGCTTTGGCTTCTTGGTCAGGATATGAGCCGTCAACCTCCAACGCAAGAGCTTGTGGCCAAGGATCTGCATGGTGTCGAATGGCGCTTTCGCCACATATTCAGAGGTGATCACTCAATATCTTTCTTATTTGACCATATTCCAAGAACATGTAGTGCCATTTGCTCATTTGCACCCTGTATGAAAGAGCTGCAAACATATATTGAATTATTTTTTGTTTGCTTCGTACAGTTCAAAAGTAGTTCTTGTCTGCATTAATGACTTGTTAACTTGATCTTAAATTGGTTTAAATGTGCTTCTGGGTACAATATGTATGCACCATCATACCTCATTGGCTTCATGGGAGGGACCGACTTGTGTTTCCAACACCATGTGCATTTTGATTTCTTAGCATGGGCCTGCCTTTGATGATGCCAGGATAGCCATTTAGGTTTTGTCAATTAATGTTTCATCTTACACGCTTTGGTTTCTTGGGACAAGTACTTGATGTCACCATATGTCTTTTTGACTTGCGAGTTGTGCCAACTAATAGTTTTTGTTTCAACAGTAGATTGTTATATGTCAACAGTAGCTGTTATAGTTAAGTTGTATCCTCGTTGAAGTATCTCATGTACATTTCTGCTACTTCAGGTCAGCCACGAAGACATCTTCTGCAGAGTGGCTGGAGTGTTTTTGTTAGCGCCAAACGACTTGTTGCTGGGGATGCCTTCATCTTTCTAAGGTATGTTTTTGTGACACTGATCAACTTCTCATATGAGCTTTTGATCAACTTGCTGCTAGGTATGTTGCCCCTTTCACCACATAACAAGTAGGTTCATGTATGATGCATGCAGAGGTGAGAATGGGGAGCTGTGTGTTGGAGTTAGGCGTGCAATGAGGCAGCAAGCAAATGTTCCATCTTCAGTAATATCAAGCCACAGCATGCATCTTGGTGTCCTTGCTACAGCATGGCATGCTGTTAACACTGGGACCATGTTCACTGTCTACTACAAACCTAGGTTGGTGCTAAACTGTCTCTAGGTTTTATACTTGATAGATCCTGAATGCCGTAAGCCTTGTGCTATTTTTTATGGTCAACACGTCGTGCTTTCGTTTAATTTAATTATCTTCTGAATTACTGTTCTCAGGACAAGTCCAGCTGAGTTCGTGGTCCCCTGTGATCGCTATATGGAATCGCTGAAACGAAATTACCCAATAGGAATGAGATTTAAAATGAAGTTTGAAGGCGAAGAGGCTCCAGAGCAAAGGTAAGCAATTGACTGGTGCAATAGTGGATGTTTTCTGGTTCACATAGATGGTTCCTCTATTAGAAGCGACTTGAAACATTTAATTCCTATACAATTAGGTTCACTGGGACCATTGTTGGAAATGTGGACCCTGATCAAGCTGGATGGGCTGAATCTAAATGGCGTTACCTCAAGGTATTACCCCTTTTCTCCCTTTTCAATTGAAGTAAGCTTGTTTTATGGAACATTATTGTGATGTAATTTCATGTTATCCAGGTGAGGTGGGATGAAGCTTCCTCCATTCCGCGTCCTGAAAGGGTTTCTCCCTGGCAAATAGAACCTGCTGTAAGCCCTCCCCCTATCAATCCACTTCCGGTGCACAGACCGAAGAGGCCTCGCTCAAATGCTGTAGGGTCCCTGCCTGGTTCTTCAGCTCCGACAAAAGAAGGTTTGACCTTGTCATGCATGCAAAACTTGTAAGCCTAATTGTTATCTTCCTAATGCATATGTTTTACCTCATTCTAGTGGCTTCTAAGGTCACAATGGAGACTCAACAAAATGCCCTACAAAGGGCCTTGCAGACCCAGGATAATGCGACCCCGAAAAATGGTTTTGGTGATAAAAATGAGCTGAACACTGCTCATCAGTCAGTCCTGCAACCATCAGGATTTGATCGGGAGCAGAGTACCATTGGTATGCAGAGGAAGCTGGGTTCAGATAGTTGGATTCAGATGAACAGGCCTGAGAGCTACAATGAGATGTTACCTGGATATCAGCAGCCTAATGATCTGCAAAATCAGCAGGGTTTCTGTTCTTTACCTGATCAGATTGCTGCTGGTCGCCCTAACTTCTGGCACACTGTGAATGCTCATTATCAGGATCAGCAAAACAATCACAGTATGTATGGTTCATGGTCCGTGATGCCTTCAAGTACTGGCTTTGGGTTGAACAGACAAAACTATCCAACGATACAGGAAATTGGTGGGTTGTCACAGAATTCCGCAAACACCAAGTTTGGAAATGGAGTTTATGCTCAACCTTCACAGAGTTCTGCAAACACCAAGTTTGGGAATGGAGTTTATGCTCAACTGCCTGCCCGTAGCATTGATCAATACTCAGCTGGATGGTTTGGACATATGGTACCTGGTTCTCGCATGGATGATGCACATCCACGTGTGATCAGGCCTCAACCTTTGGTCCTTGCTCATGGTGAAGCTCAGAAAATGAAAGGCAATTCATGCAAGCTTTTTGGAATTCACCTAGACAGTCCAGCTAAATCTGAGCCGTTGAAGTCCCCACCAAGTGTTGCATATGATGGGATGCCACAAACTCCAGCAGCTGCTGAATGGCGAAGGGTGGACACAACTGAAGTCGAGAAATGTTCTGGCCCACCTAAGACACCAAAGCAACTTGATGCTCCACAGGCAGATCCTGTCTTAGAGAATCATCTTTCATGTCCACAAGCTACAAGCACACCGTGTAAATCACAAGGGGGATCAACCAGAAGCTGCAAGAAGGTTTGTTTTTCTTGTCATCATTACCATGCTGCTTCTTTAATATATCTGAAGTCTGTCAAATGCAGCTAGAAGCCTAGAACTGTAGTTCTCTATGAATTCTTTTCCCAGGGTGCTCCAATTATTATCTTTTTTTAGTTTTCTACTGAGAGTGGGGACATGCCTAGTAGAGATTACTTCTGAAGCACCCTTGGATATGTTTGTTTGCAATGTTCCAAGTCCACACTAGACAAGCTTCCAAAGCCTGCTAATTTACTAATGTAACCGCTGAGACATAATTAAATATCCACCTTCCTTGCATATTACTCCTGTTTGGAACTTCATGGTAGGTGCCATTTGGATGCTGTGACTGTATGAACTATCTGAGGATATAATTTTTATAGAAGCATACCTACTTTAGCATCACCGCTGTCCATGACAATGGTTGATGTGGTTGTTCATTTTCAGGTCCACAAGCAAGGAATTGCACTTGGCAGGTCTGTGGATCTTACGAAGTTCAATGGTTACACAGAATTGGTTTCTGAGCTGGATGAGATATTTGACTTCAACGGTGAGCTGAAAGGTTCTAACAAGGAATGGATGGTTGTCTACACCGACAACGAAGGTGACATGATGCTGGTTGGCGATGATCCCTGGGAGTGAGTAACTGTTGAATATTTCCCTCGATTGTTTGGTTGATCTATGAAACCCAAAAGCCTAATTTCCCTTGGTTTTGCCTGGACAGCGAGTTCTGCAACATGGTCCACAAGATCTTCATCTACACAAGGGAGGAGGTCCAGCGGATGAATCCAGGCACCCTGAACTCAAGGTCCGAGGACACCCCAGCCAATTCGATGGAGAGGGGCTCTGCTGCCAGGGAGACGAATGGCTGCCTGTCCGCCTCGTCCCTTAACTCTGAGAACTGCTAATGCCTTCGCAGCTGGTAATGCAATCCGCCTCACTAGCAGCTGGATCCAGCTTTAATTATAATTCCAAATGAAATATTATGCGACATAGCACTAATCTTTGCCTGATTGTTGTGCTTTTGGTAGGTCTTTTGAAGTAACAGCAGAGGACGGAAGGCGATGTATCCATAGGTCTGGTAGTGGAGCTTAATGCTTTTTATATGCATTGGATGAGCCCAAAGTACCCTAGTATTAATAGCTGGTGCTTGTCCTGGTGGTCTAAGTCGAACCCTCTCATTCGCTGCAGTTTTGGTTTCTCTTTTGGTGAGGTAAGTTAGCTGGTCACTTGTCCTACCACCTAATGTATGCGTAGAACAACTAAGCGAAGCCCTCCCGCGCGCTTTCCCTTCGGCACTAAGCGTTCGTTGTACATAGCCGCCCCCCTGCATCTAGTCTAATATATTATCTGCTTAATGGACACTCCCGTCTCACCCACCTGCTTATAGTCTGTCCATTGTGTTGCTGTTGGGAGGTTCCTGTGCTCCCCTGTAGTGGAGCGTTTCTTCAATGTTAGCTTGTGCTTCATGTTTCATTGTAGTGGAGTCTGGTTCAGTCTCGGCAGCAGTGTGTGGATTGTGTTGCTGAATGTTCGTGATCCAGTGATATCCTGGTGGGGTCTTGTTGTGGATGTGGAGTGATGAGGAACTAGGACTGGACTCAGTGGGAGAAGCCATGATGGCACCCTGAGAGCTGATCCTTCCTTGTGGTGTGGTTGGTGGTGCGAGTGTTGAGTGTGACATAGTCTGGTCGGAGGCGGCATGTCTGAACGCACGCTGCCGTCGGAGTAGCTGCTGGTCAGTTGGTGATTTCATGAGTGATGTGACTGCAGCTATATGCTTCTCTCGGCAATGTTCTGGCTCGGCTGCATGTGCTGATATCTCCAGCTTGGTGCTGCCGTGTTTTGGTGGATGAAAAAGGTCTCTTGATTTCGAACCAGGGTGAGAATTCAGCAACGCGCATGTATGTATGTCTCCTCTGTCTCGGCAAGTCAACTTCGTCTGGTCCGGGGCCTTCTACGGCTGGCTCCTCCGGCCGTCGCAACGCGGCCGCTTTCGCCGGCCTGCGGCCACCGTGTAGGCCGAGCGTGTCGGCCCAATGATGCTCCGATCCTGCTCCTCCGGCATGTCAACGCTTACCGAGAACCACGCTTTGCGGTTTCTTTTGGAGGAAGATCGAACTTAACATGCATCGCTGAATATGTACCTATGAATATGAATAATAGGGAACTCTTAAGTCATCTCTGAATGTCTCATTTGTACGATTATCTCAGACCCCCTGATTCTCTGAACTAGGGATCACTGAATCTGAAATTCTGAATAGTCATCACTGTTTTCCTTCTGAATTCTGCATCTCAGAATATAAATCTCTCTGCATCTCCGCCTAAGTCTACATCTCTGAATCAGATTACAAAGAAGCTGCGGTGTATTGATCTCTATGCCCACATCTGTACTTGCATCTCTGTGTTTCTTTATCTCCAAAATCTGTTTTTCAATAGAACTGATCGGGTGTCGGATTGGTTCGAAGCACTCGAATTTTTCTGCTCACAATTTCATGTGCTCCAACTCGTTTCGATACTCGGGGTGTCAGGCTCCTCTGAAACACCCGGGGTATGAGGTAGACAGTCTTTCTTTTCAGGTCAGGTCTGGCGTTCTAGTCGTGTCAGAAGTTGGATGACCGGCGACCGACGGCTTTGAGGAAGAACCAAATTACAGCGAGCAGGTTTTGGGAGAGATGGATTTGGAACGCGTCGCCTGCCCATGAACATGTTGAATAGTTATACGATTACCACATTAAATTTTGAATTAAATAAAGCAAGATAAAAATAGAAAATAGCATGCAATTCTCTATCATATAAGCACCAACCACAACATCATGTTCCGGATGTTCCGGAGTAAGTAGGGGAAGCCCCTACCTCTTTTTTTAATTTTTTTTATTCCAAACCGGAGTCAGTAGAGGAAGCCCCTACCTCTTTTTTAAATTTTTTTTATTCCAAACCCAGTTAATTCGCTTACACAGGAAGTCGAACCTGGGTTTGCAGGGTGCTACTCAGGTGCTCTAACCACTAGGCTAGAGGCCCTTTCACACAGTATATCTATCTATCTACTCCCTCCGTATCCTATTTAGAGGTCGTTTAGGACAGGTTTGTGATTAACAAGGAGTCATTAATTAGGGACTATTCTTCCATGTTTTCCTTTATTAAATATGCTGCGGGTTGCCTCTAGGTAAGGCATCCTTCCTAGCTGAAGTGGTTTGGTGGCCGCTCTTTGAGCTCGGTGGGCAGAGTTCGAGTCCTATTGCTTACTTTTTTTTTACTGGTTAATGCAATTTTGAATGGGACTGTGGCTTTTGCATTGCGTTATTTTTTCTTTCGGAAAATTTTTACTCGCTCTTGTGCGCGCTGCCGCTGTTAATTTCATTGCCGCGCTGCCACTTTCGAGCTCCTGCGACTCCGGCGTGATGGTGTCCGGCACACCTCCATCTCCAAGTCCGGCGTGAGCTCCTGCGACTCCGACGTAATGGTGTCCGGCGCGAGCTCCATCTCACAGTCCGTGCGCGGCGAGACAAGCAAGCGCACGGCAGCGAGGCGAGCAGGCGTGACGGCGATGCGAGCAGGTGCGCAGCGACGCGAGCACATGCGACGGGCGAGGCCAGCAGGCACGACGGTGATGTACGGCGAGGAGAGGGAGACGAGAGGGCTGCGTCGCAAGATTCAAAGTGAGGAGCCGAGGGAGTTATTCATCTAGCTTGTGTCTCAGGTTGCGTGCAGAGAGTTAATGAGAGGCGGCCGCGTGCGGTAGTCGAAACGCTCAGGGGCAAAGGCGTCCGTTTAGGCCATCTCAGGGAACAACGACATCTATTTTGCACTTGCTTCATGCGTCTGGAACGACCTCTAAAGAGGATACGGAGGGAGTATCTATCTATCTATATATATTATACCTAATTCTATACCTAATTGTAAAGAAAGGATTGATTCAGCGGTACGTTGCTGACGTCATCACACCTTAAGCTGACGTCATTGTCTCCCCGTACGCCGTTCTCGAGTTCCAATCAAAGAATATTGCTGCACGAGAGGGAGCGGGAGCAACTTGGATTTCATTTGCAGTTCAGCATAAATACAGGATAGTAGCAGCAGACTTCTTGGCGTCCTAAAGCCCCACGCGACGGCCCTTCTCCTAGGCGGCAACAGTGCGACGGCTCGAGGTTCGCCTCTCTGCGACCAGGACGGTGTTCGTGGATGGCAACTCGCGCGGCGCCTTCCTAAACGACGCCGGCGCGCGCCACGTCGTCGCGATGCCCAGCTTCCCCGAGCGCGAGCGGTGGGCCTCCCGCATCTACTTACCCGTCGCGGGCGCCGCCGGCGCCGGCGACGAAGGGGAAGGCGGCGGCGCCGTGTATGCCATGAATTACAGGCCGGTGTGGGGCAGCTTCTACTTCGAGGCCTTGGTTCATCGCGACCACCGCTGGCACCACGAGGACCTCCCGTCGCCGCCATACATCCGCGACGATGGCGCCGGCAGCTACAACCACACGAGGGTCATCTCCTACGCGCGCATCGGCACCGCCGCCGACGTGAGGTGCGTGTCCACGGAAGGACGATTACCGCCTCTGCACCTCCACTGACCCCTTCACAGGTGAGGACAGACAATGGCTGTGTTCCTACGTGCACGATGACTGCCGGGACCTAGAGCCGGCACAAGGTCGAGGTGGCCGAGCCCCAGGTCGTCAGCCTCGGCTCCGGCAAGTTCTGCGTCGCCCAGTTCTTCGAGACCATGAGGTTCCGTGTTCACCGGCGTGGAGGTGGTTTGCCGTGGCAGAGATGAAATCGAGGCCGGCAAAGGCAATGGCGACAAGAGTCAACGTTACTTGACCAAAGGCAATACGCAATACCATCAAGTTCATGCTCTGCGTAATAATTTGTTGGAATTAACAATCAATATATTATCTATACTCTCTATCTAATAATAAACGAGGAGAGGCCCCCGCGTCGCTCCAGGCGCGACACGGGCGGCGATCTGCCCCCGGCGTCGCAGCGCCGCCCCGTACCCTTCCTCCCTCCCTGCCGCCGCTAGAGCCTGAGGCCGGAAGTCCGGCTGGGGGCAAGGAAGGCGGCGGCCGGGATCTCATCTCTTTTCCCAGCCCGACGGGATCCATGGAGGAGAGAGCTGCGGCGGCGGCCGGCCATGGCTGCGAGGTGAGTGCGACGAACGACGCTGACTCCTCTCCGACAGACGCGCCTTGGTGTGGAAGGGCTAGCTCCGGACTTTGCAATTACATCTGGTGATGACATCTTCACTTTCGCCTTTTCTTTTCATATAAACTAAGAGATACGAGTCACCTTGACTTCATTCACGGATTCTCTTACTCGAAGACGGATTTCATCTGCAATTTATTCCTGTTGGATTATGCACGGCTACCCAGCGGCTACTTCGAAGCATGATATCTCAGGTTACGAATTCAGATGGTCTGCCGGATTTGGAGTTTCGTGGCCGTTAAAAGTGGGTTAGGGCTGGTCTATATAGAAGCATTGGCCTGGTAAGAAGGGGGAAGCAACACGGTGTGACTTGGTCGTGGTGGTAATTGCTACTAATTCATTGGTCCTGGAAGAAATTCCTAGATCTGACCTTAATTGGTTGAACCTGACAGTGACCTTGTTGAAGGCATTGTTTGGATTAAGATGAATTACTCCCCCGTGAAAACATTTGATCTGGTCTTAATTGGTTGGGTCATTACAATATCGGTACGTGCGCGTGCCGTTTCCTCGTTGGAGGCGTTGTTTCGGGAGCCTACTTCATAGTCCATGAGTTGCTTTGGTTTGTGAAGCGGATGAAGATGAAGGCGCTTGTGGTAGTTTGCTAGGTCAGTGGTGCTCTTATTTTTTGTTTCTTTTTCATTGGCTGTGTGCATCTTAGTTATGTAGAGGCCGGGTTGGATCTTATATAATTGTATCATCTCGATGTAATTGTCTAAGATCAATAAAGCTTCCCTTTTTCAAACAAAAATCTATAATAAAATGAGGACCGTTTTCGCAGTAGTTTGACTTTTATAGACACCGATGGATAGACCCTCATACATCCCCCAAAAAAAGAGAAACCGAATAAGATCAGGATTTGTGTCCGCTTCCAAATATGATCCTTGACGTGCGAACAACAAAAGCTCCATCCTGATTCTAAGTTCTGTCTTGTGTTCGTGCTCACCCCTGTAGCATGGCACAGGCATATTTGCTATCTCTACCTAATTATAAAGCAAGAATCGATTCAGCGGTACGTCATAATTTTGCAAAAAAGGCCTTGACATTTTAAAAATCAAGCGCAAGTCCTTGTCTCTAAAAAATTCGAATCGAACTCGACAGAGCATGGCGCGCCCGCCCATGGCAGGCAAGGACTCCTGCTTCTCTTGCGCGTGGACTCCTTGCGTCCGGTCCCTATGCGTTACGATGAATAATTGTATGTAAATCTAAGAAGTATATATACAAACACAACGCAACCAAGATCGCAATCCATCCTGACGGAGGCCCAAGTCACCTGCAGTTGCGTCGGCGGTGTCAGAAGAATCCCGGCCCCCGGCCGCCCTGTAGCTCGCCACTTGATGGCCCATCGTGCCGCGGCTAGCTAACAGTAACAGGTGCCTCCACGACGCTCGGCCGCAGGGGCTCTCTCCCCAACCATCGGTCACCCGCATGCCCGCCCAAAGTCGCCCTCGCTCGGTGCCCGTGGGGATGGCGAATGAAGGTGCTGGCGCTGTGGCGCTGGGGTTCTGCAGCCCACGAGCTCCGCCAGCCACACGAGCTCGCCGCCCTCGCGCTGCTTGAAGCGCACCCGCGCTGTTCCTGCTCATCGAGATCCTAAAGGAGGGGGAAAACAACTAATCTCCCGTGCCGACATGCTACAGTCCATCAGGCCAAGATTGCATCCATGTGTATGAAGAAGCATCATGCTGCACGTAAATGTGATCGCATCATCAGTTAAAAAACTTCTAAATTTGAACCTTCTCACGCGTCGTCCATGCGTCTGCTGGGAGTCCGTGCGTGTCGAGCTATATTTGAACCAGTACGTGCCTGTCGCACGGGTGGGATGGCTGTATGCATGGACAAGTAACACGCATGGATAAGTCCAGCCCTGTTGCTTGATGCAGCAGAATGGACTTGCACAAGGCTTGCTCAATTTTTTATGGGCCATGCGTGGTCGCACTCATCGACAAGGTCCGTCCTCCTTTGCTACGCGGTTGTCGTTATGTAGAGCATGAAAGAGAT
Organism: Echinochloa crus-galli; assembly: GCA_900205405.1. Taxonomy (NCBI): domain Eukaryota; kingdom Viridiplantae; phylum Streptophyta; class Magnoliopsida; order Poales; family Poaceae; genus Echinochloa; species Echinochloa crus-galli. Next base: position 258,253 of record OAMR01000627.1, on the reverse strand, counting down.
GTAAGTGTAATGTGTTATTTGTTTGCCAATATGCTGCTGACTCTAAAAGCTAGGACTCATACACACGCACAATTGCTCATGCAAGGAATAATGATCCAAGAAGGGTTTCAGGTTATGATGTGGGTGTGAACTATGCATGGCATCATTAACTCTTTTAAATATTATAGCCATCGTATCTATATTTCTAATACTAAAGCAAGTATTGTTTGGTTCTTTGTTCTCACAACGCCAACAGGTAGGTTTCATGTGCCTATTTTCATAATCACGTTCATTATAGAGACCGAATATAAGTTTGATACGCTAAAATTAAATTAAAATATAGGAGAAAAGAATTAAATTAAAATATAGGAGAAAAGAAGAAATAAATATACATGGATCGGTACTGATTAAATCTCTAAATATATATATTCATATGGTATATGTCCGTAGCAACGCACGGGCACATTTGCTAGTATATTATAAAGCAAGGATTGATTCAGCGGTGCGTCATAATTTTACGAAAACCCCCTAATATTTTTAGGAATCAACCCACCATCTTTTCTTATATAAAGGAGGAAAACGTCATGTTTTCTGCCTCAATTTTTTTTTCGGCCGTCATCCATCCCTTCCGAGAGTCCAAGAATCACATTCGGTTTCTTGGCCGACTCCTACTCGATCTCATCTCTTTACCTTACGCCGCAGCCTTTTGTAAAATAAAAGGCCGAGAAAAAATCGATGGATTGATCTCTCTACCTATCAACGTTGTTGTCGTCGAGACTGATCTTAATAAGTTAATATACTCCCTCTGCATGGAGCAGCACGTCATCAACCACCTACAAGGGCGGCGACTTTGTTGTACTGCTCGGCGGCAAGACCGCCGGAAGATCCGCCGTGAGTCCGCTACTCCATTGGAGACATGCGCGCCCCTGTACGTGTGCAAGGGCGACAGATTCATGGTCGCGGCCACTATAGTTCAAGGCCGGTCGTCGCCGCTGATGCCGTCGATTGAGTCAAAACTGGTGTGTTGTTTGCAGAGTAAGCTGCTAGCCGCCTAGCCCACCGCCACATACCGTACCTCATCCTCACGCTTAGCATGATGTTTGCGGCTGGCAGCTGCAGGCCTGCAGTCATGCAGGAAGAGGCTGCTTGCTGGCCAGGAGCAGGAGACGTTAGTCCCGGTGTAGCGAATATAATGTGGAGGTAACAGTAGAGATGTTGCCATGCAATCTCTACCGGTATTTTGTGTTTCTGTAGATATATAACATCGATCTTTTTCATTGTTGTCTAATCAACAAGAGTTTTCTATAGATAAAATACATGGGTCATGGTTTATGTATTGTTTACAATAACAAAAGTAACTGATAATTGATATCATCTTCATCCGTAGCAACGCACGGGCACGTTTGCTAGTTCTTACTAGACAGAGATATATAGGATGTTTAAATTTTCAACGTAGCAACACACGAGCATATTTACTAGTATATATAATTATAAAGCAAGGATTGATTCAGCGGTACGTCGTAAATTTGCAAAAAAACCCTTAAATTTTTAAGATTCAACCAGCAGTCCTCTATGTGTCCTGAATTCCCACCCTGACCAATTGGATTTGGTGTCGGCTTCTTCGTTCGGTGTACGGTTTTCACCGAACTTCACCGAATTTGTGCAGCATCAATCCGAGCGACGGAAGCAGCACAAAAAAATAACTTTCGCCATGGCTCACCGAGCGCCGAGCGCCGCCGCCACGCAGCTGCCCTCCGCTGCACCCGCCGCTTTAGTCTGCTCACTGAGCGCCGCCGCCACGCAGCCACCGTTGGTCTGCTTCTCGCCGAGCGCCGCCGCCGTTGCTATCGGGATTGAGAGGACGCACGAGCCGCGGCCTGCAAGAGCCAGAAGCGGATGAGCACGAGCCAATCAGATCGAGAATGAGAGGAGAGAGGAGGCGAGAGATTGCTCGAGATGGCGTGAGTGAAGTTTCCTGTATCTGCCTTCCTGGGTAGTGGCCTGGTGGGGAGAGAGAAGATTGGGCCTGGTGGGCTTAACTAGAGTGCGATCCCTGCATTGAAGTAGATTCAAAGTGCTCAAAAAAAAATTGAAGTTGATTTAAAGGCTAACGGGAACAGCTAATGAATCTCAAGGAAGTGTCTTTTCGGCTGTTCGGTATTACGGTTCGGTGCATGCTTCAAGCCGAAGCCGATTACCGAACTGAAGAAAAACACAAACCGACACCAAACCAAAAACCCGACGCGCATAGCAATGGAAGAGGATTGGACCGGATTAAAACAAATAAACATCCATCAATCTTGAAGAAACCATGCTGCAAACTCAGCAGGCGCACTGCCGTCGAGATCGCCTGCGAGGCTCACTTAATTAGCATCATCGGCGCCGGCAACGGCTGCAGCTCGAGCGAGTAGCCATGCGCCCGTGTCCGTGTGCCACCCACCTCGCGAACAGGATGTGCACCCACATGCGGCACGCCTTTTGCATCGACTCCGTGATCCTCGCGGGCCGCACGTGCGTTTCGTGAAATAATACTGAGAATTAGATTCACGGTATGTTTGAGGTCCGTAGCTGCCCTCTATCAGGTGCATAGCCCGCGGATGAGGGTCGTTCAAGTGCGCATACTGTCTGATGCTAGAATCAGAGGCTTTAACGTTTGATGTTTTCTTGAGCTCACACGTATCCAAAGAAGCTTTACCTATTATTACTCCACTGTTTAAATTCTGATTCGCTTCAAAGAAAAATTTAGAAAACTTATGTTGTGCATTTACATTATTTAAATTCAGCTCCACACACATCTGATTAAATGTCAACCATAGTACTGACAATATGCCAAATTGCCAATATAATATGTAAACTTATGTCTAGAGAAGAAAATAAACTATGTTTTCAAGTTTATTTGATTTATCGATTGTGCCGGAATATGATTCCATCGTCTGTCCGAGACTTTCTCTGTTTTCAAATATATATCGTTTAGGACAAATTAATAAATTTAAAATCTATAGAACGTCTGAATCTGAACCATAAGAAGTAGCTTATTTTTTTTCGTTGCAACGTACGGTCATATTTGCTAGTTCCTTCCAACGGCGGGATGCAATGCAATTCACTTTCGAGTCGGCGCATCTTGGAACACGAACACCCGAAGGATCCTTTGGCAGGCAGAGGCACAGGAAGGGAGTGAACCGTAATGAATGGCCGGTCGCCTCGCCGCACGCCGACGTCGAGCCGATCCGGCGTTGGCCTCATGATTGGGGCTCGATCGGGGACGGCGCCACTGGCCGTTCCGGCAGGCCCTACGTCGCAGGCGGATCAAATCATGCGGCCGTGCAGCCATTTACGCCGGCGGAAGGAATGAAGCTCTGCGTCTCTGCCCTGCCTGGGTCGGGTCGGGCAAGAGCGCCGCGCGTGCAGGCTCTGCCTCTGCCCCTCCTCTACCAAGCGGATATGGATTATGGGTATGGCCGGCGGTGGCAGGACGACGGGCAGAGGAAGCATCAAGTTCTATCGGAGGAGAGGACGCAGCTCTGGCGGCAGGACGCAGACACGCAGTTATTCAGCTCTATTCGGCCAAGGAGAACCACCGGAACTGAATCTCTGGCACTGGATTTTTTTTTCTTTTCAAAATAAACCGCACTGGATTTGTTTTGAAACTGATTTTTCTTTAAACTGCGCACTGGAAATTTTTACCTAGGAACTGTGGAGTACAAACACATCACGGCCCTGTTAACAGTACCCCATCCCATCACTAAACTTCTAAAAATTCTCTCTCCAAACTTCACTTTTCACCTATCACATTAAATCTCTCTCCTCATACATGGAGCACTAAACGTGGGTAAATAAAAAAAATTAATTGCATGGTTTTGATGTACATGATGAGATGAATCTTTTGAGCCTAGTTAGGTCATGGTAGGACAATGTTTACCACAAACAAACGAAAAATGCTACAGTGCGCTACAGTGTCCGATGCGACTTTTTCACCCCATTTTTTACCTCTTTCCATGAAACTAAACACCCCCCACCTGTAAAACCACTCCGTAGCCAAAATCGCAGACTTTTTACCCTCGTCTCGCGCCATGAGGAACACAGCTCGTCCTGATCCCAGGGGCTCACTAAGTTCAAAAAACTCAACAGGTGAAATAGATTCAGAAATTATTTTAATAGAAAAATCAAAAAAAAATTTCTGAGCGAAGTGCTATGCATATCTTTCATAGGAAATCTTGGCCCCCGCGTCGCCCCCGTCTTGGGCGACACGGGCGGCGAACCCCAGCAGCCGCCGCCGGACCCCTACCTCCCCTCCACCCCATATCTCGCCGCCGCCTGAGGGGGTCGTCGGAAGCCCGGTGGAGCCCTAGGATGGTGGCGGCGAGGAGCTTCGCCAGCGGCCGCGGCAGCCTCGCGTGGATCTGGAGGGGGCGGCGGCCGGAAGATGGAGGCGACCATGGCGTACTGCGGCAGGCCGGCGACGCTGGGCCGGACGAGGAGCCTGCGGACTGGTGGATGTGGTGGCCGCGCGGGTAATCTGATTCATCGCCTTCATCGGTTCGCGTCGCTCCCCATGGGGGCAATCTGGGCGAATTTTGCTAGCTGTCGTGCAGCCGCCTTCCCACGGGTTGGTTTCGCCCCTTTGCCGGCAGAACCTTGCTCCGGGTGGCGGTGTTCGTCGACGGTGGTCGGCGTGCGTCTTTTCTTGCGATGGCGGCGTCCTGTGGTTGTGCGACGATGCTGGTGTCCTTCAGGTGAGGGCGGCTGTGGTGACGGTAGTGGCGACGATCTGGGGGAAATCCTTGTCTGGCATTTGTGCCGGACCGGTGGCTGCGATGTGTCTGTGACACACACCTTGTTGAAGGCGCTGCTGAAGTCGTTGGTCAGACCGTCCCCTGTTGCGCCCGTGGTTGATCAATAACTGGGTGAAAACCTAGCCTGGTTTCTTCAGGCCGGCGGCGGCAGTGCAGGCGCGTCGTCGAAGTTCTTGGTTGCCAAAGCCGTGTGGACACTATGTTCGGTATTCAGCGCAGGGCGAAGGAGGCATTGGATGACGTAACAGTTTGGAGGTTGGTTTGCAGTATTTGCACCAAGTCTTCGTGCTGCTGCTTTTGAAGAAGCATCAATGGTGGTCGGTGTCCAGCGTTTTCAGTTCCTTTAAGGTCTGGTAAACGTGTTATAGCGATCTTGGTGGTCGTGTAGGACTACGTGGCCCCATGATGGGATGTAATTTTTTATTTCTGTTTGGCCGTAGCCGTTCTGGTCAAGGCCGGGTAATATATTATCCATTATTAAAAATTAAAAAAAATCTTTCATAGGAAACAAGCTCAGGTTCTACAAACCTTTCCTCCCTTCACGACAAATCTGCACCCACAACTTAAGAGGGCCATTGCTACCCTTTACTTGTCTGATCGTCCCTCCCCCTCTCAAATCTGAAACAAGAATCCCGTTTACCACATGATTTTCTCACTGGCATGCGAGGCCTACATGTGTCAATCCATGTGCCTGTGGCAAATTGCATAACGTCACACAACACAGTGTAGTGGAAATGAAGATGAAGTGGGAAGTGTTTGTTAAACCGATCGAGTTGTTCTATGTATTCAGAACCATGCCCAAGTTGTTCTAGGCATCGATGACAAACGTTGGAACCATAAATAAATTTAGCCATGGTGCAAAGACGCGGCGGTGGAAAGGACATTCCAAACCTGGGCATCACTAGAGATGCTCTTAGTCTTAGAGGAACTATCCACCTCAAACACATTAGCTGGGTTGACCACTTTTTGGGAGAAAACCATAGGCGACCTGCGGCTGCTCCTAGAAAATAACTTCACATTCTCACTCTTTATTTTCTTTTGGGGTTGCATTGGTTTTCTAGTGAGTTTGGGTAGCCTAGGGTTTAACAGCCGGTGAAAAATGTTGAAATGCTGATTAAAAATAAATGTTGAAATGGGTTGGGTCGATGTATGACAATGCCACTAACGATCTCTTGTGTGCAGGTTTCTATTGGTGTTGAAATGACTAGATCCACGATTTACTGCTGGAGAAGCACCCATAATGGCCAAAATTTTTACACATGGAGATAGTTGATTATTCTATTTTTATACTACTATGCCCAACTTCAATCGGGTGGTATATATACTTCCACTTGGAAGCGGCACCGGTGAGGCTTCGTTTGGGTAATCCAGGTTTGGGGTGAAATGGGGACGAAGACCCGTCATCCAGGGGAGCAAACCCGCCACTGGAGCAAGCCCATGTGGTGCGGTAAAGATGCATTTGGCGAGTTAGGGGATGGAACGGCTCCCACCCCAAACCCCACCGAACCACACGGGTCTTGCTCCTCTTCGACCTTGGTCGGAAGGTCTTCCCTCACGTTTCGCTCCACTCCTGAAGAACTTTGGGCACCGCCACCGCCGCCTCTACCTTGCAGAGCCATCGACAATCCCGACGATGTTTACTTCTGAAGAACTGTCGGTCTACTCCCTGTCGATGTTTTACCATCGGCATACCTGCCTAGGGGTATCTGACAGTTTGTGGGGATCGCTGTACCTATAACTTGATGGTTAACGTGAGGACACAAGGCACAAGGATTTAGACAGGTTTGGGCCGCCAGTATAGCGTAATACCCTACGTACTGTATGGGGGATTGTATATTGTATTGTTTGTATAGTCTCCTCTTACCAAGCTAGGACCCATGCACTCCTTTTATATATCATAGGGAGCAAGGTTACATGGCAAGTGTCCTAGTCGGTTACAATATGGGAGTCATAGTAGGAGTACACGAGTAGTTCTGCCAGAACTTGGTTTTAAGGGCACCTGGGTATTGATATCATGCATTCATGCATTCCTTTTCCCCCCATTTCCTTCACCTCATCTCGTCCCTATTCCCCTTCTCCGCATCCCTTTTCCCTGCTAGGGTTCATCAAGCAGCGGTTGCGGCGACAACTGCTACTCCCGCGCCGTGCTCGATTCGGACGGTGGTGGCTCCTCAGGTGCATATGCCCCCCTCCCTTCCCCTCGCTTGGAAGGACTCCTGTGCTAGATCCACGAGGATAGACTTCTTGCTAGTTTATTGTCTCTTGAACCAAATAGGAGTATGGCCTGTTCAGATAACTAAGCTTGCCTCGATGATTAGATGCTTGTTCAGATAATTTGAGCTTTATGTCCTTTAGAAGAATAAATTGATGGGTTTATTTGTTTAGATGAGTACATGTTCATAGGTTAGATATGCAACATGTTTTTGTTTAGAGATGAGTACATGTTTTTGTCTGAAGCTTGCAATTGATATTACTGTAATAGTTCCTATAAGATGTACCAAGATGGCTATGAATTTCTAGTTGAAGAGGACTATAATAACTGTAATTAGGAGTAAGTTTTATATCTTCGTTAACTTTATGGATGTTTTGCGTATCCATTGGAGATGCATTGTACATGGACATCATTTGTTGGATACTAGAGTAGCAACTTAAGTTTATTTTTTAACTGAATAATTCTGTTCCTGATGACTCACTTAGGCACTTTTAGAGAAGGGCTTCAGTCTTTAGCCTGATGTAAGCCTGATACAATGATAGCGATGTATCTGAGTTCTTTTTTCTGTTGGATCTGTATAGATGCGTCTCTGCTATATCTGGATATCATGTTCCCGGGTCCTAGAGTCAAAATTTATTGTCTAGTAAGGGATGCACTTGCCCTTCGATTCTTAGTCCATGTATATGCTTGAATACAATGTTAGCAAAACAAAACTGCAGTTTACTGGTGCATCCTGATACGTTCTTCAATGAGCAAAAAAAATTTTAGCTCATGTTAATAGTTAATACATAACTGGAGTATGTTGCTTCTTGGAAAAACATAGGAGCTATGTCGCACAGGATCATCTTCCTCAAGAACTGAAATGAGAGGCCTTTTCATATTTCTAGTTCTCTAATAGAAAATCATATGTTAGATATGTTATAACATAGTCAGAAGGAAAAGTGATACGTTGTCTTCAGTTTTGAGGTCTACAACTTTGAATGTCTCTTTTAGAAGGTCGTTGGTGGGTGAAAACTTGATATCATGGTATATTATAGTAGCTTCTGTCATGAACATAGACCTTTCTAATTCGAGAGATCACTTTACCGGGTTACATATGCAACATGGGTCGTTCTCTGTCCGTTCTATGTATAGAACTTTGACTAATAATAATAATGTGCCCCCAAGGAAACATATAATTTGGAACCTTAAATTGCCACTTAAAATCAAAATCTTTATGTGGTATATTATTAAAGGAGTCACCTTGACCAAAGATAATTTGGCAAAACGTTATTGGAATGGTAGTACTAAGTGTAGTTTGTAACTGTGAAGAGACTATCCAACATCTTTTCTTTGACTGTTTTAATGGCAAGCTTATCTGGAGAGTGATACAAGTTTCTTTTAATTTACCCTGTCCATTAAATAGTGTGCATATGTTTGATGGATGGCTTAATAGGATAGACAAGAAAACAAAGTATCAATCTTTGGCAGGGGCGGTTGCGTTTTGTTGGGCTATATGGATAAGCCGAAATGATATTATTTTTAACAATGCAAAAGTCTTTTCTCCGATGCAGGTACTGTTCCGAGGAACTCACTGGGTTCGGTTCTGGGCGCTCATGCAAAGAGAGGAAGATCGACCTCGTATCTTTTCAGCATCCTGTGCCCTTGAAACTTTGATGATGGATTTCTTTGCTTCCAATGGATGGCCTTTTAATAATAGACTTTGAGATGTTAGTGGTGTCTTGCGTGTTGGGGCATCTTTGCCCGGTTTACTTTGCTTATGTAATAAGAAACCCGAACGTGGTTGTTTGGTTCGAGAATTTGGACAGCTACATGTATCAATCGATACAAAGGCTGAAATATTAATACATATTCCCTTTTCTAAAAAAAAGATTTAGCATATATACAAGCCCGCTCAAGACCGGATGATCTACAAGTACGTTGCTTGCGTCCAGCAGTAGACGTATGAGTGGAGTACATACATAAACCATGCATGAGACATGATTTTCTATTTTTAATGGTCGGCATAGAGATTATATGAAAGAAAAACTAATTGTAGTGAGTCTAGCTCCGGTGTTTGCGTGGACCACAATTGGATAAATGGAAATAACACACACGTACATTAATCTGTATGATAATATAAAGGTCTATATTTACCTAATGACTTCATATTAAATACTATAAATATAGCTAAATTGTGTACACTAAGACATGTAATAAATATGGTCTAGACTAAGCAGCATGATTAGATTGGTGACAAGGGCATCCAATAAGATATGATTTTGTATATGCAACTAACAATGAGTAACTGATTAATGGCAACATCATTGACGAAACCGTAGTTTGACAGGATTGGATGTACCATGCAAGAGCTATGGCGATAAGCCAACTTGCAGACAATTGACAAAAAATATGAAACTATTTTTAAAAAATAATTAGTTATTTAAATTATAAAAACATGAGTCCTTTTACGGCGGTTGGAAAGTACTTCTAGGTACCTCTCTAAATTAATTCCATTATACAATTTTAATCCCACCAGGGTAAGATGGTCATTCCTCCCGCGTCCACGTGGCCTGCTTCGTCAGCCTCCTCGTGGGCTCCGCTCGCTGCCGCCTCGCGCTTCCCTACGGCGCCCACGCCGCGCACCTCTGCGGCTCTGACGTCGGCGGCGCTGTCTCGTCGTTGCCGCCAACGGCTGGCGCGCATACGCGCTCGTCAACGTCTTCTCGCGCGCATGGGTGCCCCTGCCCGACCGGATGCGGTCCCCAGGGACAGCATCACCACCAGTCTCGTCGTCCGCGCCGTCGCGCTCTCGGCACGGCCCACCTCGCGGGGCTGCGTTGTCTTCGCGCTCGTCTCCGGCGTCTCCAACCCGCCAGTGGCTGGCCTCCGAGGCGGTGCACGGGCTCCAGGACATCCTGTACGATGACGGAGGCCGTGCAGGGCTTCCACGCCGTCACCGGCAACAAGGCCGTCACGGTTGTCGTGCAGGACGGCGCGCCAGCCCTGGGGATGCAGCGGCGGGCCAACGCGCCGGCGCCGGACCCGTCTTCGTCCGCCGGTGTGAGACGCTCCCTGGTGGAGTCCCGCGGGAAGCTGCTGATGGTGTTGTGCTACTTCCCCTCCGTCGTCCAGCACGGCGGCGCGGCGACGGCGCACGGGTTTGAGGTCTTGGAGCTGGCGGTGGAGGCGCTTCCCAGTGGCAAGCACGTGGCGTCGTGGGTGAAGCTCGACGACGGCGGCCTCGACTACGGGCGCGATGCTGCTCCAGGGCGTTCGAAGCGACGACGGGCGCGATGCTGTCCTGGGCGTTCGAGGCGTCCCAGTTCACCGGGTCCCAGGACGAGGGCGTCTACTTCCTGACACGAGCTTCAACATCTCCCCGACGCCGTCGAGCGGAGGCAACTTCCCGTGCAGCGACAACGGCCGGTACTCGGGCCGCGAGATCATGCGTGGGATCAAGGGCTTCCCCCCGAGTTCCAGTCGACTTTCTCCTCACCGGCCTGGCTTTACCCTTGACTTAGCCACGCTCCTTGCAATGCATTAAATCAAAAACAGTGATCCGCCATGAGTTCCTGCCAGCGGTACCACTTGTTCATCACCAGTACTGTGCTATATGCTTGCAGGCTTGCAGCCTTGCACATCCGTCGCGATCGAAGGATTTTCTCGTTGCGGTAGGATAGACAAGTGGAGTACTGCTTTACCTTTTCTTTTTTGAAAAGATACTGCTTTATCACTTGTCCTCTAGAATTAAAGGCTGTGTTTAGTTCCAAAAAGTGCAGGAGAAAGTTTGAAGAAAATATCACATCGGTCACTGTAGCGTACTGTAGCACCTTTCGTTTGTTTGTGGTAAACATTGTCCTATCATGACCTAACTAGGCTCAAAAATTCACCTCGTCGTGTACATCAAAACCATGCAACTAGTTTTTTTTATTACCCACGTTTAGTGTTCCATACATCTGTCTCTTATACACATCTTCAAGTCCAAGAT